>OY293416.1:23145003-23670003 GCA_958502065.1 Chrysolina americana
GGTGGTACTACTCTTTACAAACGCTAGTAAGAAGCCGATGAGCCTTGTTGCCAATAATATCACGTATTCCGTATACCTAATACATCTCTTGGACTAATAATTACCATTTGGTTTGGAGATTATTCAAGAAGAAATGATTCGTTATATACTTATTCCAAATCAACTTTTTTTTAAAATAGAAATCGACGTTGTTATATTCATTACTATCTGGTCAAATAGCGGCAAAAAATTAAAATGAGCCTAGAGATTAGTGTATTGGGGCACTTGGCAACATGCCAGCAGGTGTCCTATTCCCGAGTTCGTACGTATGCGATTTCGATTTTCTGTTTCACATCAATACATATGAAATATATTTCTCTCTCCTATTTTTAGGCAGATAATTAAAATCGAACTATTCGAGAATAGCCCACCTATTTATTGCGTTGCCGTGAGAAGTATAAGGAAAACATACTTTATCATGGAATAAATTCCTTGAGCGCCAGTGGCAGCGGCACGTTATTGGATTTTGTTTTTAATATTTGTTTCATAGTGAATGTTTTGAAAATTTCCCATTGTCAACCAAGTTTTTATTAGTTTTAAATCGCTGGTAGGTAGATTGGTTCATATATAGGTATTTTGATTGCGACTGTTGTGTAAGTTTGTTTGAATAATTTGTTGGAAATGAACCGATTTTTATTAAATTAATTGATTTTCAACGACTTGAATATTTTTTATCTTCCTACCTTGGATAAAAGTGATTTAGTGTTTTATTAATTTTTGGACATTTTTATGAAAGGACATTTTAATATCGAACATTTCAAAGGTGCGTAGTATTTTGGAAAAAACATGTTGAAGTCAGGTAAGTAAGTGAAATATTCAATAATGAGGTGCTTAATTCAATTTTCATGAAAATAGAATAATATTCTGCAACTAGTGCGGAAAATAAGATATTTTACACTAACCACTCGCCTACGGCTCGTAACACTAGTATGAAATATCCAGTTTCCGACGAATTGTAAATTGTTGTTGTTGTTGTTGTTTTTTTCGTTAACCAGCTGTTATCTCCCTACGAACGACAGCCCTCAGAAGTCAACACTTGCGAGCTAAGGATTAACAAGGTCTTACCTTTTAACGTGCGATTTCTAGCCTATACCTTTCCTACAACCAACCTGAAAAACAAGATATGTCAAATATAAAAAATACTTTTGAACGGTAACAAGTAAATTTAATTTTGCGTTACCTCTTTATACCTACCTATATAATCTAAGAGGTTGACCATCACTGGGATATCGGAAACGGTTATACAGTTTCAATTCAATGAGAGAAAACTGCATAAAAGAAGTAAAATTTAAAAAAAAATCACAAACTTTTCTGGACACACTGAATTTTTTGCTCATTTATTTTATTTTTTTCTGGTGTTATCGTCAAGCTGATGTGATGATGTCAGTTTTACTGTCCGACGTTTCGTTATCTAACAACCATCACCAGCTCAATTTTGATACTGCCCTCTTTACAAAAACTGCAGATTTTGATATTTTTTTTACAAAATTCAAATTATAGAACTAGGTTTTCTTGTAAAATGAATTGTAGGTAGATGAACGTTCTTTTTCAATTTTTTTTAAATCCATCATATTTTGTTTTTCAAGTAGGTCGTCGGAAAAGTATAATGGTGCAACACGTGCGAAAGTGGATATTTTCTGCACTAATTGCACAATATAGGTACTACTTTATTCCTCATAAAATTATCGACTTTTGTCTTTTTTCTAATCCCTTTGAATTGAACACTGGGAAACAATACCTAGATTCAACCAGAAAATGAATTGGATACACAACGAACTAAACATTTTTGTTTTTCTTTAATGTAATTTCTCTGCGTATTTATAACACCTATTTCCTGCGACACAAAAGATAATAACTAGTATAGCATCTTCTCACCTCTGGATAGGATTGTTCAGTGAAGGCCAGTATATTTTTACAGTGTACGGATATTCATACAATTCCATAGAATGCACATCTTTTGGACTTATTTTTTTTTTAACAAAATGCTAGGATTTGTATTCTGATAATCATCGATACCATATTGTATCGCCTTCGACTATTTCACTCATCTCAAAATTATCACGTCATCTGACCAATCACAAGTCATGGTATTATCGCGAAAATACCCCGCTGTCTTTCAATTCTGATTGGTTCATAAGCGTTGGTGTTTCTATTGACCTAACTGATGGATACCATGAAAGGCAAAGCAAAGTTTGAATTGCTAAAGGTTATAATAATATTTGGATCCGTGATGTAGTCTAGCCGAATACCACTCGACCAAATGAAAATAATCTGATACCTACTTACATCCTTATTCGATATATATCCGTAAAGCACCACTCAATCTAACGCTCTAGAGGTGTTTTGAGGAGTACATCTCGTGACCTGTAACTATTATCATATCTCAGCATGAGTGGAATATTCGTCAATATACTACAATAACATACGTCACAAAGTTTTTTTTTTTAAATAATTTTCGAAGGCTAATGTCATAGTTCCGAACAAAAAGGATATGGCACTGGTCCGGAGTTTCAATCTATATGACATGCAGGAAATTCTCCAAATTTCTTCCTGAGGATAGTGCACATCTAGCAGTAAATTCAATATTTTTAAAAATTGCGTTTTTTCGAAAAACTCAAAAAAATTGTATTTTCCTCTGTTTATTATTGGAATAATAGTGCGTTCTGTGTAGATTTACCATCGCAGAAACCGAACTATTTTCCTTTTTAAACTCAGTAAAATTAATTTGTGAAATCATTGGTAAGGGGTCTGGGTGACGGGTGAACCCAAAAGGACGAATCCTCAGATTCGGAATTGGTGCCTGCAGTTGTTCGGAGTTCGCTCGAATTCCGACAATTTTGTTATTTGGCTCTGCTGTACTGACGCATGCGCTTGCAGCTGCTTTCACTCTTTGAAGGTTAAATGAAAAACTAAGCGTTTTAGATGAAGTGTCAAGAATGTATTTATTGTACGATTGGATTCACTCTAGAAGGTTTTGAAAATAACTCTTTACTACGATAACTCCGGCACCCACTAAGAAAGTGAGCAGCAGAGCCATCTATAGAAACCACAGAATGATTCCGACCAGTAACACGACTTCGTTTGAGTCGAAGATCTAAGTTTCATCATGAAAAATATATAAATCTTCTCTGAGAGAACTTGACGAAAGACAATTATTTCACAATAAATGAAATTTGATTATAAAAATAATCCAGCCTTTCGCCTATTTTCCTATACTATAGGATTGTCGGCAAACGTCGAACAGAAATAATTCAACAGCCCCATACGACTACCGAATCACGTCTATCCAACGCCTGGCAAAGTTTTTCTACAAGAATATACTTTGCAGTACTTCCTGTAACAACCACCAACTGGTGGCCGAGTCTGTACTGATGAGCGAGTTGAATCGCGAAACCATTTATTTTGAAATAATTGCATTTCGTCAAGTACTCTCAGTTTCAAATGAGAAATATTTAAATATCAACGAAGTCGTGTTACTAGTCGGAATCTCTCTGTGGTTTTTTAGAATCACCCAGTTTCTCCACAGTTACACAAAAATTGATCATCATCATCTATAGAATGTCATATCCAAAAATCAGCACAAAATCCACCAATAATAGTCTCCAATGAGTCAGTGTTATTTTGTCCAACATTATGTAGAAACTTTGGGAAATTGCTTTCGTTTCAACAGAAATTAAATGAATATTCTCCCATGATTCCCTTCAAATATAGGTTTTCGAAAATCTGTCTTCTTGGGCTCACTCTGTATCGTGACACGTAAGAGTAGACAAAAGTTTACCTTTATTCCCTGTGAATTATCAAACAATCCACTCATATGATGTCCCATAAGTAATAATTTTTTTTGCTCACTGTGTGAAATGTATTCAGAACAGTTTGTTAGCTTCAACTATAGAATTTGCTTCGAGAAGGTCAACGGAAATACCACATTTTGGCGAGGTCAATAAACGAGTTAAAAAAAAAGAGTTTTCTGCCTCACTCTGTAAGTAGGTACACCATAACTGATATATCCAAAGCCAATCAATAATTTTCAAAGCATTATAAATGAAGAAAAATCCATTAGCAAATACTATTTTCCATATTTGGCGTTAGACATTCAAACATTTCTGTAGCTCACCCTGTAGAGCCAGGAACAATTTTAATGAAGAAAGTTATTTCTTTCCACCTCTAGCTCTAACTCAAAAAATCTGATGAGCTCCAGGAATATACGTTTCTGGTGGCATTACCCTTCAAAATACATTGTCATCGGAATCATAAACACCTACCCAATTTCATGATGATCGGGCAACTATAGGTGGGTTAAAACTCACTTGTAAGATTTCACCTGAACTTACAATAAATGAGTGAACAGAGAAACAAACAAGGCAAGTTTAATAAAATCTTGAAAAAATGTGAGCGTTTTCAGAAATATTGAATAAATTAACTGCGAAATATACTTACAGCATCCTGAGCAAGAAGTTCAGAAAAATTACTTCGCATGTGCCAGGAGAAGTTTCATTGTATTATATATTGAAACTCCAAACCCCGTCATTGATTGTTGATTTATATCTATGCATCCTCAAATTGCACTCCATGATACGCTTATGATTGATTTGGGGATCCCAAACAACACAACGTCTTCCTTTATTTCATTTACTTGACCTGGCTCCTCCTACCGATGTTATCAAAATCACATTCCGTCTCATTGTGGAAACGGAATGAATGAAATATACAATGGCGCTTTCTATCCGAAAACTGCCGAACTAGGAAATGAGTAAGAATGTTGGTAAAGTAGGAACTGTTTCGCGCCATATGTTCGAATTTGGCTATTCCTAGCCCATTTCTAACTTTGAATTAATCTCCCAAACGATATTGTCTGGAGATTCGTTTTCAATCGAAAATAGCACTATTTTTATCAATATTTAGATTGACATAAAACAGAAGCCAGTATTGGCTTATTTTCCTCAAATGCTGACCAAAATAATCTTAAAATTCAAAATGAAAAAAATCTCAATATCATCACTCTGTACTCCAATCTTTTTTGAGTTCACCTTCCAAATTTCAACTCTCTATGTGTTACGGTTTCTCAATACAATTAAATGTCGCAATACACGACATCAGACGCCCACCTTAAGTAGTTGAGAAAAAAGCTCTTGTACCTACATCGGGCTCGAACCGACTATCGCTACGCTGGAGTTTCGAACGGCTTGTGCATCAGACCGCTGATTGAATGAATAATTTCGTTTTCTATTATGTAAAATGCTTACTTATTATTATCATTTGTATTTTTTACCCGTTAGGAATTTATCAGTCAGGCGTTGTTTCCAATACATACCAAGAACGCGCTGGTGTTATTTATCCCGATAGTCACTTCCCACGCTAGGATTTCTACCGCGTCACAGCAAGCCGGTACATAAGTTTTCAAATTCGAGAGCATCATTTCAATCATGTTGATCGTCGTTTGTTGAGGGTTTTTGGTTTGTATTTGCCTGAGGGTAGGAAATTAGTTATAATATATTTATTAATGAGCAGAGCTGATTTACACTTTTATTTGTTTATTTTTGTTTTATCATTTTAATGTTATTATTGTAATTATATAATTCATCACTTCTCATTCTCAACAATAGACTCAATATCCCCCAAAGTAGAATGCAACACCGATGTCTCGTCTATTCACCAGAATTTCATGGTTCAATGGCTTCAATTTACTGATATTTATAAAGCGATGATTCATAATAATTGTGGGATATAAGCAAAATTCAAAAGTTTTGGTATTTTAAATCGTACATAAAAGGAGAAGAAGCTAACATTACGACATCTTTGGAGGTGAAACAAACTATGACACAGTACCGAAGCTCTTGTGTGAAAGTTTGGTATACAAAATTAATCACACCTTCATCTCCGGAATACACAGGTTCAATCAAAAAATTTGGAATCGTTAGTGTTACCATTAGACCAATGTGGGAGTAATATAAGTTAAACATTTGATACTCGTTTGCCATCATTCAAAGATTCCACCATATTTTACAATCAGAGGTGTCAGTTACTGGAAGGTTAGTATTTAAATGACAAAATCCGTTCAAATCAGAAGTACCATGGTAAAAAATTGCCAGATCTCCATGCAGATTTCATATAAGTATGTATTCTTTTCTGCATTATTTTTCGAAACAATGATTTTGTTTTTTGATATGGTGATTTTTCAGAACCAAACCTAGAGGAACGTCTCAAAAATATAGGAAGAGGCTAAGCCGGTACCAATTGTTTCTGAAAGGCTTATCACACCATGGATTGTAAAATTCAATGTCTTTTTAAAAAATGTTCCCACAAGCATAACTCACTCTAGTAACTATTTAGGGAAATATCTAGATTCATATAATGCATATGATATTCATGCATCAAACGGTGAATCAGAAATCAAAATTAGTATCAAATGTTTCCCAGGCTTTCAAAAATTACAATATTTTTCTTTGTGGGCAATCACGGCAAATCTTATAAATGTCGAGCAATTCTTAAGAACTGTTCACAATCAAACTCAAAAATTATTCACCTAGATCTAAGGTCACTTGCTTATTTTAAAAATAACGTCTGTCCTTACTACGGAGCATCGTACAAATTGGGCCATCCTCAACATTTCATTTTCAAATTCCGACTTGAATTTATATTGCATATACTCGAATTTCAATTGCCCTGTATATTGTGATAAATAAAGCTGAGGAAGTATTGAATTCCAGGCCACTATTACCTCTGTCAAACCCCAGGGGTGGCTGAGGCGTTGCAGTCAACGGGTGTAGCGACCCATTTTCCATAGCTTACCTACCGTACACCAATGTCAAAAACACACATGTTTCCTCGACACTCAATACATACACACTCACACATTACAGAGGGATATTACTGCGGTACTGGTAGCCGGTGATAGAATCACCTGCCAGGACTTCCAGGAATAGGCAGATTGAAAGAACTCGCTCCCTTGACAAGCACCCACACACACATACAAAGATATTGTAGGGATTAATTTTGAGGAGAAGGAGGTTGTTTTAAGATGATGTTACGGATGAGGACACAAGGGCGTGGCAAATAGGGCCCATGGGGGCCTACTTGCCTGGCTGCAGTAGCGGCCACCCCACATCTACTACTACTACATCTTTTAAATGATCTCAATACGATTTTCCCTTCCACACCATAACATTTCCTCATTGGCGAACCTGGAGGGGATTCCAATCGATTGTCCCACTTCAAAGTGAATTCAACAGAAATTGCAGCACTTGTGGGGAAAATGGTCAAAAGAACACCTTAGTACTTCAGGAAAAATTTAAATGGAAGCAACCACATCCAAACATATAGGATCGGTGTGAAGTAAGCAACAATTTCTTATCTACAAAATCTGCGTAGTTAGCAGCGAATTCATATCCACAGAGTTTAATACATCGAATCTTCATGTACGATAATGTATCTGTAACTAGAAATGCTTGCTAGTTAAGGTAGCGATAAATCAAATTTGACAATTTTTGTTCAGTCGTTTGGATGAAGTGAAGTATATCAACGATATATTTACTATAACACCAGTATCCTGTGTTCTGCAGATTTGCACTATATGCTAAATTGTTGATCAATAATCATTCTCTATAGGATAGTGTTCAGGTATTTTTACATTCTGCATGTCGTGTTTGACTGAAACAGCATTTTTTTTTCCAAATTGTTCAATATGTAGGAAATTTGTATGGTGAGTGTCTCTTTAGAAAGTAAATCAGCTAAGAATAAATGAATCCGCTCGTTTCCACCGCTTTGAATTAGTGTTACAATCACAGTTTTCGTAATTCGAATCTTCGAAATCCCACAACATACCAAAGTGCTGCCTGATCGTCAGAGAGAGTGAGTTCATGCAATCCAAAAATGATACATATTATTTGCATACATTTTCTCACACGCACCACCGTTATTTACGGTCCTTCGAACCGGAATGTTGTGCCGATGTGTTATCGAGAGGGACAACGCCTGAAAACTTCTTCAGCTTCCATTGTGGTGGACAGGGTCGTCTTGGCATACAGAGGATGGGTCAAGTTCGCTTCTAACAGAAAATGATGAGCATAATGAAATTTTGTCGCTACTCTGTCTCCTGATAACATTTTATCACCACAACTTCCATGAAATTTTTTCGAGTCACAGCAGTCATCTTCAGAGCATGAACGCGATCCAACATGAAAATGCCTATTAAGAAAAATGGAGAACTGCAAAAGGAGACAAAGTTATGGATTTGTTCCATCGCAAGTACATTATGACGATATTTACAAACTTTGCAAGGGATTACTTATCACAAGTAATATGGATGATCTCAACCCATTTTTAAATGAAGGTATTTTCTGGGTGGGGGTCGACTTCAAAATGCACCATCACTATTTTACGATCAGAAATATCTCATATTCGTAGATATGATTATCGATCAATCTCATATCGATCTTCTTCACGCAGGACATCATCTTGTTCTATCTAATCTACGAGAGATAGGATGGATTCCTCACGCGATTACATGCATCCGGACAGGAATCCATTATTGCAATATATGTTTTCACACACTCTGATTTCAGAAGTCTCTGACTTCTGAGGGTGGCACGTAGGGGTGCAACCGGTTGACGGATATAACAATTTTAACAATTCCCAGGTAGCACACTCATATTGGGACAATATTGGTACAATATTATGAAAATATTGGCAAAATATTCGAATGCAATATTGGCGAGAAAAAAAATGTGAACATTCGGCGATATTGGTCCGATATTACTTGTGTAATATTGCCGAAATATTCTAGAAACAATATTGGCCTCAAAATATTCTACGATATTGGTACACTTATATTGGCAGAATATTAAAACGTTATATTGGCGATAAAAAAATAAAAACATTTGGCGATATTGGTCCAATATTGTTTGGACATTACAAAAATAATATTTTTGAGATATTCTGAAGTTATATTGGTACAATATCATTTGGATATATTGGCAGAATATTGAAAATAGACTATTTCGTAAAAATGTGTAATGACTCGGAACTTCTACAATTACAGTTCTCCTTCAATAAAGAAGTCAACAGAGTCTGCATTTTGATCGTCATAACCACTGAGTGAACTGTATCTAAACAAGTTGTGAAAAGTACTTCGTATATTTCCTTAGGTTTCAGTTGATGTTTTATATCTAGAGCCCTCTAGCTGTTTGTTGCACAGGTATTAATATATTTCATTTCATATTATTTTTTGAATATTCGACCAATATTCAAATTGAAATATTGGTAATAGAATTTCTTTGTAATATTGTATCAATATAATCATTTCAATATTGGCGAAAATTATTCAACCAATATCGAGTCAACCTAGGTAATAATGAATTTTTGGATATTGGTTATTCAACCAATATGTTTTCAAACTTGGATACACAATATTGGTTTTATTCCTATAATCGATATGAGAGGAATATTGGGATTGCAATATTTACTATACATGTTGAAAACAATGTATAGAAAATAATGTTTTATCGATATTGGTAAAGATTATTCGAACAATATTGACCCAATATGGGTCATAATTTTTTGATGAATATTTGTGAAATAATATTCAACCAATATGGTATCAAACTTGTATACACAATATTGGTTTTATTCCTAGAATCGATATGAGAGGAATATAAGAATTGCAATATTTATTCTAGATGTTGAAAACAATATATAGACAATAATTATCGATATTGGTAAAAATTATTCAAACAATATGGACCCAATATCACCGTACCAATCTATATTCAGAATCGGTTGAGCCAATATTCACCCAATATTTTTAATGTGATATTGTATTTCCAATATTAATCCATATTGGATCAATATCATTTTTACATTTACAATATATCAATATTGGCCCAATATGAAATCAAGATTCAGCCAATATTAGGTGCTACCTGGGTTTTTACAACAATTTTTAACACTTCCATAACCAATAATTCCAAAGATAGGTCCACTTGACCGCACTGGATTGACTACGCTGGTCCCTTTTTCGCCTGACCACAACATTGCAAAGGACAACGTATCTTGACTTGTTTGTTTGTGTGCCCCAGTGAAAGCTCTACACTTGGAGCTTGCCTCTGATATATCAACACAATGTTCCTTTGTGAATGATAATGTGATAATGTCTCAACTGGTGTAATCCACCTTACTTATTTGCTTCTAAACCGTTGTCGCGTCTGACTGAGACCGCATTTTTTTCCAAAGTTGTTCAATACATATGACCTTTTTATCGTGAGTAAAGAGTGGACGAATTCGCTCTTTTACATCGATTTGAATCAGTGTTACAATAACCTGCAATTTTCGGGCAAAATGAAACAGCTTAACGGTTCTGGTAATTGGAATCATCGAAAGCCCATCGTACATTCTTCTCTTTTCTACAATATACCCTACCTTATTCTATAGGAATACTAGTAGAAGAGAGAACATCCAATTGTTGGCCGATCGTCATAAGGGTGAAGGAAAAATCATACATTTATTTTGCCACGGCATATAATAATGGAGTCTAATTACTATCAATATGTTCTCTAACGCACCGCCACCAATTGTAAACGTAGTTTATATTAGGTCTGATTCTGAGTCCAATTGATTTGCCTACCTATTACCGCCATGATAATTTTCCATATTCTTTTCACTTCTTCAATACGTTTGTTCCCGGAAAGTTGGGCAACGCCAAGGTACTTGGCCTTCTCCCATAACATTACTTCTTTACCTTCGAGATTAACAGGAGTTGTTCCTCAGTAATCCTCCTTCGGGTGACTGGTATTATGATAGTTTTCTAAGGACTAACACCGGTTCACCTAACCAGTTTGAAACTTTGAACTCATCGTAAATTAAACTAGAAAAAATCTCATAAGTAATAAGTGACATATTTATTCAGGTTACGCTACGCCCCACGATGATGTTTTAATCTGATGAATTCCCTAGATTGATGAGGAGAGTGATGTGATGACTGGTACCTGGTACCTACAAAATTGTTTAACTTGAAAGTATGTTTGGTTATTTTATTAGAGAAACTGAAAAAATATAGTGCCACTGGCAAACATATTTGTAGAGCTCTTGTATTTTTCAAATTTAAGTGTGGCTTGTGGTTTTTCAATTATCATGGTTTAAGGGTTTTCACATATTAATTAATGTTGAAAGTCGAAAACATAAGGTTCTGTAAGGATTCTATTGAATGAATGACGTACATAACTTCTTAATAGGATATTTTCAAGTACTTTTCTGATTACCCCGATATAGTAAAATACTGTGTTTGTATCATAATAGTATTGCTTTTTCAAATTGTAAACATTACCTAGCCACATATCGAAATTAAATTAGGAATTATCTCAATATTACTAAGTGGTGTAAACAACGTCGAAATTGAATGTTTTGAGTTCCCTCGGTAAGCTAAATACTGTGTAAGGCGTTTTCAAAGATATGATATATTTCAGCCAAATCACGTGAATAAAAAATGTTTTGGAAACATCTTTCAAAATCACCCTATTTCTCCGAAACTAATCATACGATTTAATTATGGTCCATTTAAAGTGTTACCGACAGTTTCATTGAATTCCGCAATCAACCAAAATCCCATGTATTCCGTGCGGGGTCCTTTGTTTATTACCATATTTGCGTTCCAAAGAATTCTCGATCACATGATGATGCAATCGAACACCTGAATAAACAAAACCAATTGGATTTTGGGACCAAAGCACCCGATTCATACCATTGGATTTTATGTCTATCTCCTTTTGCATTCATCATTTGAATAGAGTTTGAAATCGAACAGCTCAGAATGTTCTGGAAATCAGAGTCTCATCACGTGATACCTGGATTGGAGCATGATACAGCAGCACCTATTGGGTAAAAGCTAAACTAAGATCGCGGTAATGATTGCCACTTGTCGATTACTTTTGCAAATTCATACAAAGTTTAATAATGAATAGTTAAAATAGACATGGGCGAGAGATGGCGTGGAAAGACCTTTGGGAAATCACCAAATATTTTTGAGTAAAATTCATGCTTTTTTAAATTTAATTGAGCTCGTGAACGACGTGGGCATTGTATTGGTCTAGCATCTAACACCTGAAGACAATGTTTGAAAGAGTTGATATATTCAGATTAGACGTGAAAAGTGGAAAACCAACCTCCGCCGAAGAAATAAATGACTTCGAAGGTTGGAATATTTTTGAGTGAAGTCCATGTTAATTCAAATAGACAACGATGGTCTCGTGGCGAAGAGGTCCGCATCAAAAAAAGTACGAACCTGGGAAGACACCAAATCTGACGAATACATGAAAAAAAATAATGGAAACATTCAAGTGAGTGGGATGATTTCAAATAAATACGTCTTCGAGTATTTCAGAGAAGTAATCGAGTTCGTGAACAAGATTTCCGTTTATAAAAGAAAATAACTTCAAAATGCTGAAGACAGTATCAAGATGATTCGACATATTTCTGAGTGAAGTGTGTGTTATTTCAAATACACCAAGATGGTTCCGCAACGAAGTAGGGTTAAGACATATACATACAGATTTGACACATACTTGAAACGGATGGGAAGATCGAACTAATTAGATCGGTTTCAATTCTTTCAATTCTTGTGTCCAGAGAAGTGAGCAAGTTCGTGAGAAAGACACCACCAATGGGACGAATGACTTCAAGATGCTGAAGACTTTTTCATATAGAGTAGGTCGGTGCATATTTGGTATCAGTAAATCTTTAGAGCGAGTTGAGTACTGATGCTACTTTGTTGCGAAATTAATTTCATTCTTAAATACGTAAGTACAAACTTCGTAGATATACAGTGTGTTTTACTTCTCATGGAACCACCCCCGTATCTTCCGTAATCTTCAACGTAGGACCATGGTATTTTCAGGATCGATATACAGGGTGTTATGTAAGTACGTGGCCAAACTTGAAGGGGTGATTCTTTGAGTGATTCTAAGACGAAAAGTTCGCATAAACGTAGGTCCGGTAATGCTTCGTTTTCAAAATACAGGTTGTCAAAATTTTCAAAAGAAATCGTCGTTTTCGTATTATCATCATTATTATTTCATTAATCTTGATAAAAATCCTAAGACTGGAAATGACCATTTAAATTGAAGAGGAAAATACTTTCACCCCAGTTTTTGATGGTTTAGTAGTTGAAATATTTTATTGTGTTGTCCCAGGGACTTACATAAAAGTGATTTTTATAGTTTTTCTCAAAAACGAACCAAGAAACGAAAAAAAATCTTGATATGAAAGACTTGTAATTTTAGTTGCATAATGTGAAACAAATACAAAAATTGCAAAAAAATCAGTGGAGCACATTTTTTCTGTCAAAAATAATTATTACGTTGCCTTCCAGGACGCCAATGGATATGATACTTGATAACACTGCCAATTTTTAATAAAATCGGTTGAAGAATTATTAAAACATTTATGAAAAAACCGATTTGTTCTAAAAATGTTGACACCCTGTATCTTAAAAACGAAGCATTACCGGACCTATATTTCTATAATCTTTTAGTCTTAGAATCATTCAAAGAATCACTCCTTCAAGTTTTGCCACATACTTCAATAACACCCTGTATGATGAAACCATCCATGTTTCCGGAAAGATATATTAGGGGTAAAAAAAATTGGCCTAAAATTACTTCTGATACAGCTGTCTCCTGAAAAATGTTTTGTTCCGAAAAATTCTGATTTGTTTCACTTCTCATGGAAATGCCCCCGTACCTTCCGTTATTTTGACTAGAAATTAACTATCTGCACAAAATGGGTGATCATACGTGATGTATACGGTGGCGTTTCCATGGGAAGTGAAATAATTTTTTTTTCAGGAGACAGGTGTATTAGTGGTAATTTGGGGATCCTGAACACGAATCCGAAGGAACAGAATCAATTTTGCCCCACAATGTAACTTTCCGCTGCTGGCGTGCAGTGAATATCACGTAGAATTACTCTTTTCGTGCAGAGAGTTCATCTTTAGTGTAACTATCGATCCAATTACAGAAGATACGAGGGTGGTTCCACGAGAAGTGAAACGTACTGTATTTGCCAGCAACAGTAAGTATTTTTGTCTCCATTGCCTCCATCCAATTTGTGCAATTATTCTAACTTCATATTTTTTCAGAATAAAAACCCTTTCCGCAAAAAGCCTTGTGCCCCAACTCCAAATACCATACCGTGAATGACAATGTATGGTAGCATAGTACAGATTTAACAGTATTTTTTTTACCTCATTGCATAACAGTTTTTTCGCATTTTATGGCAGAGGGTTTCCTTGTAAGTTTGCTATCTAATTTAAAAAGAACATGCCTTTTTGTTGTAGAGCAAGATTTCATCTGCAAGTCGTCATTTTCATGGTTTTGAAATTTGCTGGGACATTATGGAGAAAGAATTTTATCAACGCTGTTTTGGATGTGTAGAGTGCCAAATTATGTTTGTTTGCAAAAAACAAAATATTTCGTGAAACCGAAAAATGCCTGTCTCTCCACACAATTCCACAAAGTGGATATTAAGGCAAATATCTGACAGAAAACAACTACTTTCCCCTACGGATATTGAATTATATCTATCTTCTATTTGTGCAACGTTCCTCACGAACACATAATTGCAAGTGCTACATAAAGCTTTTACAGCTATCAATACCTTTGTCGTTTGCTTTAGAAAAAAAGAGTTGTTTGTAGGCATATAAAATTTTACCCGAACAGATAAAAAGCATTATCACCAAAAAAGGTAGATTTTATGTCTGTAAAGTTTGGTTATGTTTGTGTGTTGCTAAGCGCAGTTTGCGATATTGTGGTTATTTCATCATCAACAATATGAATAGACGTCATTTAACAGTAGAGGAGGCAAATCAAGCCATTTGGTTGCTTCTTGGAAGTGCGCAACAAATCGATGTGGCTGATCAGTTTAATGTCTCTCAAAGTATAATTTCTTGACCTAATAACCGATTTAATGAGACTGGATCTGCCATATACAGACATAGGAAGGGTAGACCAAGATCGACAAATGCTAGGGAGTACCGAAGACCAGTGAGAGGAGCTAGGATGGATCCAACAGAAAACTGCACTTAGCTCGGCCAGAACATTTTTGCTTTCACCAGAATTCGTATACCCCTCGGATTATTTTAAATCGATCGAATGACGCAGGTTTACATTGATATAGTTCTATTAGATGCCCTCCATTGACCGCAGTCCATAGAACTCAATGTTCGCTTTAGAGCCAATTGGAATGATGAGTGGCGTGTACTGTGATATTCAGCGATGAAAGCCGCCTTTGTCTTCGTGCTAACAGACGTACACTTCATGTCTGGAGACCAAGAAATTCAAGAGTTAATGACCGATATGTTCAAGAAGTACCTCCATTTCAAGGTGGAGGTGTAATGGTCTGGGGTGGAATTTTCTACCGAGGTCAAACGGAGTTGTATGTTTGTGAAGGTACAATGACAGGTCAAAATTATGTCGACGATATTGTTCTATTTCATCCTATAACACGGTGAATGATTTTACCGTTGGAATTTGGAACCCAATTACTGAATTCTGGATGATACGCTCACCCGCACAGAGCCAGGGTAGTACAAGAACGGCTAGCAATCAATAAAACTAATCATGTGCTATTACCCCCGCACTCTCCAGATTTAAACTGCATTGAACATGTCAAAGACCAGCTCGGAAGTGCACCAATTGCCCATCAACCATCTGTTCGGGACGTAAGGTCAGCGAGGCAAGTTGTTCCACATTTATGGGATACCCTGGATTAAAATTACATGGATCCTTCAATTTCAAGTTTGCCTCGCCGAGTTGAAGTAGTAATAGCCAATATAGCCAATAGAGGTCACACGCTATTAATACATTTCTCCTTCTTGGTTTTGTTTTGTTACATTATCAGAGAATCGTTGCCTGTAAATTCTGATCAAAACTTTTTTTCAGTTAAACAAATGTGTTTCATTTTTGAAAGAGATGGGAGTAAATGTATGTTATACAATATTTCTCGAAAACAATTTTTTTCTCAAAGAATTTACAATATTCTTAACTTTTTTGGATCAGTTTAGTATCCGTCTACGAATGGAGCTGCGACTCACTATAAAGTAATTCGCAGCGCCATCCGCCAACAGATCAAGTAACCCTCCTGGTAGCACTGTCTCCAGGCAGAGACCAAAAGTACATAAAACGAACCAAGTTCTCAAACTTAGTTCGTTTTATGTATTTTTGTTTGCCCATATTACTTGGTCATAGATAGTGTCAGTTCTAAGGGAGATACAACATTCTGCCCTTTGACGAGAAAATTGGTGTCATCTGCATAAGCAGTTACATGCATTCTGAAAGATTTTTGAAATAATTCATCAGATGATTAGCATAAAGAAGAAAGAGCGAGGACACAAGTATATAGCCTTGAGGTATACTCTGTTCAAGGGAGGTCGGTTGGCTAATGGAATGCTGAATTACTACTCCTTGGATTCTACCTTCCAAGTGTATGATTTCATCAAATTCAAGGCAATTCCTTAACACCATATCGCTCCATTTTCAACAGGAGAAGTTTATGGTCAATGCAGTCGAAAGCTCGAGAGAAATCCATGAATAGTCCACAGATGTGAAGTTTTCCGTCTAGAGCATTCATAATAATAATATTAAATGGACTTTATTTTACTTGGCGGAGTTTGGCTAATAGCTATTCTTCCACTCAACCCACCAAATGTATCACGTGCTCACTGAAATCATATAGTGCTTTATTGGTTCTCTTGTTTTGCATGAAACCATGTTGATCTTGCGAGAGGAGTTTATTGGTAAAAAAAGACAACCATAGTTAATCCCACGTAGACTGCATTATACCAGGAAACTAGAAAGGGCCTCTTTCTCACACGGGTATTCGTAAAACTTCTTTACGCTCAGAACTAGCATTTACACACTGCGGCAACTCAAGCTATTCATATAGAAATTGTAACCATAACAATTTCCCGAACGCTGGCCTATTAGCCTGCATCGTTCAGCCGCTCGACGGATGTAGAGAGAAGCGATGAATGGCGACAAGTGAATACCAAATTGTTTTATCTGGTATAATTTCCACTCTACCCTCACAAAATTAAGTACATCCAATGAGCGCCTTATATAGGTAGTCAACACACGCAAAATGCATGTTGAAGACAGGTATATAAACGGTTGCTGTCAAACGTTACAATCCGTCAAAATAATTTCAGTTAACAAAATACGACTCTTTATTTCTGATTATCGCCAAGAAATTTTGATAACAGTATATTATTCAACGAGCGGTAATGTAGGTCATAACTCACGCAGATGAAGTTTGCGACACGAGCCGCAGGCGAGTGTTGTAATTCATCAAGTGAGTTATGACCATTACCGCAAGTAGAATACTATACTTTGTCTACGACTAACCAATAAATACTAAGATACAAGTACAGAGAAAGAACTGTATTCACAAATCTTGATAGTTACCTATAACAATGCTATAAAAATGTTAGTTGTAATTACTCATTTTGTTTATTAATAAAACCAACTGTAACGTTTGAACAACCAGTAAACTGAATATGTGGGACTGAATTATGCAAGTATGGTAACATTAGCCACTTGTCTTATTTCTGATTGAGGTGTATATATTAATTCATCTTCACTATCTCAAGTTCGGAAATTGTAAATAGTGACTCATCGTCAGTTTACAGAGTTTCATAGGCAATCCGCACTCTGAAACCCCGCGAACCGACGATGAGCCACTATCTACAATTTCCGAACTCAAGTATATCTGAATTAATCTTTTTCAGTAGAAAATTCACAATATTATTGATTTAATTTGAAAACGTCAAAAATTTTAAAGTGACATTACTCCCCTCAATATCAATAGGTAATAGACTGTTCCACTTCGACCAACCGGCTTGTACAGAAGTACAAGCCACCTCTTGATATTCGGTTCGTAAATAATTCCAAGAATGTTTTCACTTATAATATCCCTAGTACTTGATTATTGGAAATTTTTCGAGTACATGAATTTTTTGAAAATTACACGAGTCGCGAAAATTACACTAGATTCGGTAAGAAAATTTCACACCAAGAAATGAAAATCATCCAACAATTCTCAATAACTATGGGAATCCCAACCTCGTTTTAATCTAGCTGACGGTGACCTAATGTTTCCCTTGTGAAGTTGAAACCTAAGAATAAGGATAGTTTTTGAGCAAATTGAAGGTTATTGATCGTATAATGATATGTTTATGAAGAAGTTTTCGTAGGTAATACAACAAGTGTATCGGTGATTATCGAAATAGAAATTCCTTCTCGTTTTCGAAACAAATTATGTTGCCTATAAAGCAACATAATTTGTTTCGATTAAAAACATGATGTCTTCAATTATCAACACAAAAATTTCAACCAATCAAAACACGCTATTTTAGCAAACTCAGAATAATCACTTATACACTGTTTTCTTCATTAGGTATAATAAATAATATAATATATATAATAATAAGGTATCATATCTATATTTCATGTAACAATATGGGTATCAACTGTTAACATATTCGGCTAGGATTATTACCATCAACATGAAATGGCAATTTGAATTCAAAAACTAACTTCTATGACATTTTTCGTTTTCTAGATGTTTTCAAATGCTCCAATTGTGATCGAGTTTATCATAAGAAGGGAAGTCTTAAGAGGCACATGAAGGTTGAGTGTGGAAGAGAACCATCTATCGAATGTTACATTTGCTCTTCAAAATTCAAGTATGTTCATGTTTTGAAATTGCATTTGAATGGCGTTCATGGAGTAACAGTTCCCTCCAAGTCACGCAGAATAGGACAAATAGATGATAGGAGAAATACATAATTAGATAATTATTGAAAAAATATACTGTGCAATCTTATATTGAGTTGTTGTTTTTTCAAAATATGATTGGTCGAAGTTTGGTTGTTTTCCGAGTTAGGCAAAGACTACAAGGCACAGGGACGACTGGTCGCAAAAAAATGAGACACAAAATTATCTACTAATCATAATTATGTGCAATGCTCCGTAAAACTTTTTAGCGTGCGGGAAAATTTTTCCGGCACTAGTGCGGGAAAGTATACTTCTCAAACTAAATTGCATGCTGGTATAGGGTGAATCACGCACGCTTGTAGGAAATAGTTATTATCCTAACAAGTACGGAAAGAGTATCTTTCCCGCATGCGACTGCCGTTATCCGAACGACGCAAAGCAGAGTTCGGGTAAGCAGTCGAGTGCGGGAGAGTACCTTTCCGTATGAGTTAGGACCAATATTTATTCTAAAAGCGAAATAAAAAAAATTATGTAGCACTCTTGAACAAACTTTCGTGTGCGGGAAATATTTTACCCAAACTATTGCGAGAATAATTAAGTTGAAGTGCGGAAAAAGAAAATATTCAACAAGGACTAAGTAAAATTCAAAGAAACCAGCACAAAATTTCAACAGGTTTCAACCAAGACAACCAGTGATTCCAAAAAATCTCTATTTTCGAAATAAACCTCAAACTCAGCAATTTGATGGATCAAATGATGTTGAAGAACCAGTTGAAAAAATTTATTGTTAACATGAACTCAATAATATCTCTTATTTTCACATTTAATATAAAACACCAGAACGAGGCAAATGCACGAATCTAATACAAAGCAATCTTCAAAAATTAATTTAAATTTTGTCAATCCTAGCAGTTAATACTACATACAAATATTACACACCAATTAAAATTTTTAATATATGATGGAAAGAGAGTGTATTGGTCTTCATAATACAATATTACAACAAACATAGTATGTTTAGACACGTAAAAAAATTGAAATCAATACAAATACAATTATCTTAGGCCATAGAATGCATCTGATTGTTGAATGTTTAGCGGTTCTAATGATATCTTTGTTTTTGGTATTGTATTCATATATCAATGCCCCAGTAGTGTACGTCTCTTTATTTTTTTGAACGTATGATACACCTTCGAGTACATATAAACATGGAACAGTGAGTACCTCTAGATCAACGTTTTGCATGTTCCCGGAAGTTTGCTATAGCCATCTCTCTAATGATTTTTTTCTGAGATATAAAAACATCTTTGGCTTCAGATACTGAACCCCAAAATGATATTTCATACTGCGATTGTATTATACCGAAATATGCAATTCTGAGAACATATCTGCTAACCAGACTCCTCATTCTCCTAGGGGCAAAGCGACTTTTGGAGAAATTTTATTAATTTCAGTTGTGTGTTTTCCCGCTTAAATTGCTTGCTACATGAAAACCGAGTAGACGCACACTATTTTCATTATCATTTTCAGTTCTTCTATTAGTCTGTCATTTTAGTTTTATCTTTATTCAAGCAAAACATATTCGCATTAAAATATTGTTCGCATTTTTCTTGTTTTATTTTGTTTTCCCTTCTAGTATACCGGAATGACTTGATTTAACTATAAATGGGGAATCATCTGCATAAAGAAATGTATCTTCAATTCAACATATAATGGCAAGCCATTTATATTCAAAATGAATTGGAGAGGGCCCAACACGGATCCATGATTGATTTGTTGAATGTTAGATGTTACGTTGTTGTCAATTATATATTGTCTCCTACCAGCTGAGGAAGATTTCAACAAATGCAATGCTAAACCTCTTATTCCATATTTTTCTAACTCATTTAGAAGCATATCGTAGCATACACTATAACACAATAGTAGACCCAGGAGCAGGAATTTCGATCGTTGAATAACTAATGGGGAAATTACAATTACAAAATCGGTTATGATATATTTTACAGAAAATGATTTTCACGAAGTATAGGTACACGATCTTCATTGACATAGAATTTGATGGATAATGGAGCAGACTTTTTAGAACAGTATGATGGAATCGTAGATATGAAACATATCACTTTTAAAACAAACTTCCGAACTCTCCCACTTTCTAAAGTTAATTTGAAAAAAATGAAAAAAATTAACACTGAACGAAATGAAATTCTAAATTATAATTTAAAAACAAATTAAAATTTGAGAATAAAATTTCTATTGAACCCCGAACAGAAAAGAGCAGTATTTGAATTAAAAACAAATTCAACCGACGTTGATGCTGAACTGTTTCACAACAGTTAATGTGAACAACATTCCAGAAACAGTTAATGTTTATGATTTCATACTAGAACCTATAAGTCATATATATACATACTCAATTATGAATTTGAACGTAGAAAATGACGCCCAATCTGATACACTAGTAAACAGAAAGTATGAAGTCAAGTAACATTTAAGAATTGATTACTGAGGTATGCTTGAAATTCTCCGATGTAATTTACGTAGATGGTGATAAACAAACTTTGACCAACGAGATCAAGCATACACAGAAAAAATAGTATTGAATTAAACAAACTTTATTTCAGTCAAACAAAGTCGTTGTTTCAATATGGCGAAACAAACCTATTATTTCAAAGAAAACGGGAATTAAAAAAAATATTTATTTGATACAAAAATATCTTAACAAAGCCGAGTGTTATATTTTCTTTCACCAATTCTTTTGGTTTGTTAAATGCAAGACTCACAATGCATCGTTGTTGTTTTCTTTTCATTTTATTTGAGAATATGTTGTATTGAGTGGAGTATATTGCTCTTCGGTACCAAATGGATAATTGTGTGAATTCAGAATTAATGGAATTGGTTCAAGAATATGAACTACTTAATTGTAGAATTTGAGTCACTCAAATGGAAAAAATTATTCATTTCAGTAAAGGAAACATATTGTTTAGTTCAATGACATTTTTTTCATATTTATTTCATTTCAGAATATATAGTATTGGATTTACAGTATTGCTCTTTTGAATCGAATACATAATTACGTGATTCCAGAATTGGCAAAACTGGTTTCTTGAAGGAAATTATTATTGATCAGAATTTCTGATATTTTATTGGGATTGGGATATGATTAAATACAATACATTGATGTTTTCAAAGTCTTTAATTCTTAGAATGGTTTTAGGAACATGACGCATGACAAAACAAACATTTATTAAGTATTCATAAATTCAAAACATGAAGCTGGGTGACGTTCAGGAAGAGGCAGGTACAAATACCTCTTTGATTTATAGTTCCAAGTTGAACAAACAAACAATTTGTAACTTCAAGAATGTACCTCAGTTCAAATTTATACTTTTCCTTTTTGCATCCTCAAAATCTGCTGCTGATTTGAATGTGGATGAAAAATACTTACTTTCTGGAATAGATCTTTTCCAATGAATTTTTGTTAATTTTCAACACCCAGTTCCTACTTTACATAAAATCATGCACGTTAGTACATACAAATAAATATTATATTTGGAATCTGGAAACAAAATAAAAAACATTTTGGACTAAACAAAAGTTCTCAAAATTAATAATAATGAGAAGGTCAGTGTCTGCTAAAAATATTTTGTGATATGAGAAAATATTTTTCATAGTTTTTTTTTTTAAACAAAAATATAGCGACTAGAAAATGAAAAAGCTGTTTTTTTTTAATTAACAATATTCAGTGCATTAGACCGCTGATCCACCGACCACCATAAATATAAGTACACGAAATCAGAACACAATACAACATGCCACAAATATTTCAAAAATATAGTTTAATTTTAATTGCCTTTGTAAAATAAGAAACTCAACCTATAGGTACTTGCTAATTGATAATTGACATTAATTGCTACCTACTTGAAAATTGTGCTGAGTGAAACACAATAAATAGGAATCAAACAAATTACTAAATGAAATACTTAATCGAAAGAAATGAAATACTGAATCGAAATAAGTGAAATACTGAATCGAACAAAAGAAATACCAAATCGAAATGAGCGAAATACTGAATCGAAACAACAGTAATACATGTAGGTATATGTAAGTATTGAGTTTATAGTTTCACAAGGCTCGAATGAAACTACCTATAGACCTATTGACAACCAACTTACCTTCGAAAAAACTCTCTCTAGTTTCCGCATTTTAATTTTTCCTAACTCATCCTTTCCACACAGCACAAAGGATTAAAACCAAATTTACATAAAATAGAACGCCACAAACCAACACTCAGTATTTCTGATATGCGAAAGGAGAGGTGAGAGTGCGAACCTCACGTTGTCCACGTGCATGATACTGACGCATGCGTGATATCCACATCACAAACTAATCTTACAAAATAATTAACCAAATATTTTTCGAATTCAAGTTACTCAGATTTTTTATTTCACAGATTGTACACGTTTGACTTTATCAAAAATAATTGCATTGATTTAAGTAATTTTCAAGGAGAAATTGTAACAAACCTATTATTTAAGTGAAATAAACCGATTTATTACATCCAAAACAATAATACTCTAGCGAATTGAATAATACTAAAACCAAATATTTATATTTCAAATAAATCAAAATACTATATTCAAACATTCTTTTTTTAGTGTTCTCTCGATTTTTTCACATCACATAGATACCGACAGAAAAATGAAGTTGAAACATAAATTTAAAAAATGTTACACCGAGGAATTATACAACCATCTCCCCATGGTCATCCCCAGCTTGGGTTTTACCTAACAAAATGGATCCATCAGGTAAACAGTAATGGTGAGTCGTGACTGATTACACCAAACTTAATGAAGTAACCATTGACGATGAGGATGAATAAAAACCCTTCACCCAACATTACTGACCTATTTGACTAGTTAGGACAATGTCAATATTTCACAACACTTGAATTAGTTTCAGGTTTTCACCAGATAGATATTGATTTTGAAGACATTTTGAAAACTGCATTTTCATTTGGTTTGAAGAACGCTCCAAATAGACATTTTATTAGGAATTCATAACGTAAAATGTTTAGTCACATATACGTCATAATAATTTATTAAGCAACCATTCACGAACATATTTCAAGACTGATTGAAAATTTTTAGATATTACAAAACTTTAACCTCTCAATCCAACTCGACAAATGTGAATTTCTTAGAAAAGAAGTCGCATATCTTAGTCATTCAATTGCAAAGAAGGAGTTGAATCTATATTCCTCCAAAAATAGAATGTGTTGAAGAAATTCCCGAAATCAAAAATCAAAAAGAAATCAAATCCTTTCTATGACTCACAGGTGATTCACAAAACCTTCAACACGCGTACTATAGAAAATTGTACCGTGTCATTTCAGTAAAGGATACGAAGCAGCACTTGAAGCTTTGAAAAACCTCTCAAAAAAAGCCCTATTTTGATATATTCTTATTTCAACAAAGTAATCATTTCGATTATTTCTTTCGTCTATTAAATATCAGTCATCAACCAATCATACGTTTGTTTCTTATTTGACATGACCAATCAACACGCTCTATTAAGCGACTATTAGCATGGTACACAATAGTCACTGACTATTCAGCATAATACCTATATATCAAGGAACATGTGCATCTTAAATAAATACATCTTAAACATCTAATAGAATCAATCGTGTTGAAGCTATAAGTATTTGAAAATGAATCGGTTTGAAGAAACCAAAGACGAAGAGATAGATAGGGTAATCGAGGCTACAATCCCTGACATTACAGTGTCATTCATATGACTGATATAAAGAATTGGTTTCAAGAAATAGTCTTTATAAATATAACACGACTTTAATTAATTGTCGACTATTTTATTGCTGCTGAATTTCTCTTCTATCTATTAATTTTACTCCACATTATTTTGGCATTAATAATCATAGAGCTTCGCTCTCGGGTTTTCATCAGATTATTGATGCCAAAATACCGTAACGCTAAATTATTATGAAATATAGTCAAAATTCAGATACGATAAAAATAGTCGAGTATTCATCAAGGTTACCTACATGGAAAAATTAACTGATATGCAGATGTTTCATCACGAAATAAAGTACAGTTCGATTATTTTATCTTTACCCGTGCGTCATCAATGATATGCATATGAAATAAGTCGAGATGTTTAAGCCAAATGACGTCTAAATGTAGAATGCCATGGCTAATATCCCGATAAAATTACTGTGTAGGTATAGTCTTTCCAATATCAATTGCAGAACATAAAAACTCGTTCGGAACCCTTATACCGACAATTTCGTTTGATCTGCCGACACCCCTTTTAAGTGATGATTTATTATCCGCCAGCCAACGATTTTGCATTTCAAGGCACATTAATTAGGTTCTTTTGGACCGCGGTGCTTACTTTGAATCTATACGAGTTGTTGCAATTGATAATGGATGAACTATAATAAGATAGGATAATGAATTACTAAATTAACATTTTTAAATTCATAGAAATGGCGAACCACCGATAATGAGAGTGTTATTTTAGTTCCAACAGAATACCGTGTGACACACTCATGGGTACACCCCCCTTGCCTCCTTTCCTTTTTTCCTTTATTTTCCAAATATGTCAAAAAGTGACGTAAGTTAAGCTGGCCCAGCCGTTTCAGCACAATCAAAAAAAATTGTGACGTATTTTATAACTTATTAATAACTATTTTAAAACACAACTTTCAATTTTATAACTCAAGTGGTTCCGGAGAAAAAGGGGTTGTGCTAGCTTAACGCTTAAGCTGGCACAGCCGTCACGTAACTTTTTTCCTGATAAATATATTCGGACGATTGAAACGCTGGAATTTATAACTTTTCAATAACTTCCGAATAATACAAGGAGTTTGTAAATTTCCCTTCCTAAAGCACAAAAATCACGGAATGTTCGAATTGAATTGCATAAAAATCAATATTTCACTTCTTCATTTTCTAACTTTTGCAAAATTTAACACTGAGGAGACACTAAGTGATGATTCTTTCACATGGCCGATTGTGGGAGGACACATCCATTGAAAACTAAAAAAATCGTCTCCGAATTGCAATGAGACGGAAATCATAACCAAGTAACCATCTAACCTGACCTGACCTAACCTAACCTAACCATCTGTTCCTACATTTTCTAACACGTAATGCGAAAAGATTTGTTTGCTTTTAAATCAGGCAGTCTTCCGATTCTCTCATTTTTTAACTCCAACATAATGACCGATGAATACATATAGGGGATGTATTTATTCATCAATACTCAACCCATGTCATCTGAGCAGGAAGGAAAATCCGCTGAAATAATATTTTTAAAGTTATTCAAAATTTGATGCTACCGAGAGCATAGGAATTTTTCAACCTTTTAGCCTTCTGATTTTAAAATCCAACACAAGAATGGCCGAAATGAATTAAGGAATAAAAACAGAACAACTCGAGGATGTCTGCTTTGATGTGAGCACAATCATCCGAAATAGTAATACATTATATACACCCATCTGAGCTGTAATGCAAAAAGATTGGTTTGCTTTGAAATCTCGCAATCTCGCTACTTTCATTTTCTAACTCCAGCACAATGATCGTTAAATACATGCAGTGGATGTATTCATCAACCCATGAGATCTGAGCAGGATGAAAAATCAGCTGAAAAGGTAATTTTAACGGTGTTCAAAACTTGATTCGACCGAGAGCATAGAACATTTTCAAATTTTTTGCCTTCTGATTTTATAACTCCAGCACAATCATCCGAAATGTGATACAGAGATGTATTACATAATATTACACCTATGTGAGCTGACTGGGATGGAAATTTCCCCAGAATTCATTATTATTGTGTACGTAATGCAAAAAGGTTGGTTTGCTTTGAAATCTCGCAATCTCTCGATTCTCTCATATTCTAACTCCAGCACAATGATCGTTAAGTACATGGAGGGGACGTATTCATCAATACTCAACCCATGAGATCTGAGCAGGATGAAAAATCAGCTGAAAAAGTATTTTTAACGGTGTTCAAAACTTGATTCGATCGAGAGCATAGAACATTTTCAATTTTTTTTGGCTTCTGATTTTATAACTATAGCACAATCATCCGAAATAGTTATACAGGGATGTATTACATTATATTCGACCCTTCTGAGGTGACTGGGATGAAAGTTTTCCTTATATTGAATTTTAAGTATTGCAAAAAGTTTAATTACAGTTTATATGCAATAAATCGAACAAAAGTGTGAAGTGAAGTTCGAAAAGTGTGTGTACGGAAAGGATCAAATAAGTCGAAAGAAAATAACTTTCTTTCTGATTACTTTCCCATACAGACATCGAATTACATCTGTCATCCATGTTGCATGTGCAGATTGTAATAAAGCCATTAAATATTATCCTTCATTTTATTGAAAATTACCACCTGCACCAAAGCAGTTTTGGAGGTTATTTCCTCTCATCAATGCAATGATAGATCAGACAACAATGGAGTCGTCTTGTTCCACAAAACGAACGATAACATTCAAAAGCCTTATAGTATTCCCCTACGAATGCCTAAAAAATTGAAAATGTTCTATGCTCTCGGTCACATCAAGTATTGAACACCGTTAAAAATACTTTTTCAGCCGATTTTTTCTCCTGCTCAGATCACATGGGTCAAGTATTGATGAATACTTCCTTTTCATGTATTCAACGATCATAGTGCTGGAGTTAGAAAATGAGAGAATCGAAAGATTGCGAGATTTCAATGAAAACCAGACTTTTCGCATTACATAGAGAATAAAAATTAATGTCGGGGAAATTTTCTTCCCAGTCTGCCCAGATGGGTGTAATAAAATGTAATACATCCCTGTATCACTATTTCGGATGATTGTGCTCACACCAAAGCAGACATCACAAAAAATGCGAGAATCGGAAGATTGCGTGATTTGAAAGCAAACAAATCTTTTCGCATTACGTGTTAGAAAATGAAGGAACAGATGGTTACTTGGTTATGATTTCCATCTCATAGCGTTTCTGAGACGATTTTACTAGTTTTCACTGGAATTGTCCTCCCACAATCGGTCATATGAAAGAATTATCACTTAGTATCCCCTCAGTGTTCAATTTTGCAAAAGTTAAAAAATGAAGAAATGAAATATTGATATTTATGCAGTTCAAGTCGAATATTCGGTGATATTTGTGCTTTAGGAAGGGAAATTTCGAAACTCCTTGTATATATCATTCGGAAGTTATTGAAAAGTTATAAATTCCAGCGTTTCAATCATTCGAATATATTCATCAGGAAAAAAGTTACGTGACGGCTGTGCCAGCTTAAGCGTTAAGCTAGCTCAACCCCTTTTTCTCCGGAACCACTAGAGTTATAAAATTGAAAGTTGTGTTATAAAATAGTTATTAATAAGTTATAAAATACTGCAAAAATTTTTTTTGATTGTGCTGAAACGGCTGTGCCAGCTTAACATACGTCAAAAAGTGCCGTCCAGTGAGCATATTCAATGTTCCAAATTAAAAAAATATTGCTGGAGACACAAATGCGAAAAGAAATGAATCTTTAAAATGGTTTTTCCGTTAACCAGCTGTCATCCCCTTACGAACGGCAGCCCTCAGTAGTCGAAACTTGTGCGAGCCAGGGATTAACGACGTCTTGCCTTTTAATGTGCGATTTCTAGCACACGGTGTTTTCCAATTATTACGAATCCAGTGACACCAGGTTTAATAGGATAATAGAACATGGAGGCAGTGAGTTTACTAGATATTTTTGACCTCCCTACTGTATTCTAAATTCAGTCACACTCATATATGGAAGTTGATTTATCCATACTAGTCTAGTCTACAAGTGCCATTTAGACCAACTTTTTTCAGCAGTCTCCGAAAATTATGATTGAGGTGTCATTCGATTCGGAATGACATCAAGATGATTTTTGAAAAAAATGAAATTCCGCATGAAAAAATTGTAAAAGTTATTAACAATTAACTAAAAAAAAAAGATGGCTTTAGTATTTTGTAAATATCTCAAAAACTAATTAAAATTTTTTAAATCTAAAAAAAGATTCAAAAAGAGGAGGAAATTTCCTAAAAAAAAGCTGAATTCCCGGAATTGTAGCATTAATATTTATAATTTTCCCAGAGGGATGAAAATACGGCCGAAAACGGGTACTCTGGCTCGGGCAAGCCACACCCACTTTGGACACTTTAACAATAAAAATTATTTTAAAATACTAAATATGAAAATAAAAAATTGGAAAAATTCAGGCACTAACTGAATAGATTAATGAACAATAATCCGCTTGAAAAAAATTTTTATCACAATTTTTCAATTAGTTTATCAATAGTTAATTAATAATTTTTTTCTGCTTGAACATGAACATTGCAAGTGTGATAATTGTTAAACTATAAATTTAAGATTTTTTTCCTCTTTTGGAGCAATTCTTGAAAGGCTTCAGAATAGAACCCCGTTGGAAAAATTAAAAAGTTTTTATTTTTCAGTTTTTTATTAACAATTTTCGTTGTTACAAAATTAAATACTTAAATTAATCATTGAAAAAAATTTTTTTTTTTAAATATTATCAATAATCCGATTTTATGTTATCAGGAACTACATAGAAATAATTTTTTTAAATTTTTATCTCTAATTGTTTAAAAAATTGTTATAAACAAATGCGTTGTTTATAAGATAATTGAAAATTTTTTTATGGAATTTCAATCTTTGATACAAATAATGATTTTTAAAAGAAAAATTGTTCCTTAAAAAAATTTTTTTATTGCTTGAAAACGCATTTGTTAATTAACAATTATTTTCTCCCACTTCTAATTAATATTAAGGAACCATTTTTTTTTTTTAATCATTATTTGTCTTTCTTTCTGATATAAAAAAAAAAAATTCCATTTTATTTAATTTTTCATTGTTTATGCAATAAACAATTTGTTATAAACAAATAAATTTTTACCTTATATTTTTTTTTCTATTCTAATTTCTGTCACAAAAACAGACATGATTTTTTTTCTTTTTTAAAATTTTTTTTATTATTTTTTATTTAATTCTTAAATATAAGTTCTCTCTAACTCTCTAAATGTCATGTCTGTTTTTGTGACAGAAATTAGAATAGAAAAAAAAATATAAGGTAAAAATTTATTTGTTTATAACAAATTGTTTATTGCATAAACAATGAAAAATTAAATAAAATGGATTTTTTTTTTATATCAGATAGAAAGACAAATAATGATTTTAAAAAAAAATGGTTCCTTAATATTAATTAGAAGCGGGAGAAAATAATTGTTAATTAACAAATGCGTTTTCAAGCAATAAAAAAATTTTTTTAAGGAACAATTTTTCTTTTAAAAATCATTATTTGTATCAAAGATTGAAATTCCATAAAAAAAATTTCAATTATCTTATAAACAACGCCTTTGTTTATAACAATTTTTTAAACAATTAGAGATAAAAATTTAAAAAAATTATTTCTATGTAGTTCCTGATAACATAAAAACGGATTATTGATAATATTTAAAAAAAAAAATTTTTTTCAATGATTAATTTAAGTATTTAATTTTGCAACAACGAAAATTGTTAATAAAAAACTGAAAAATAAAAACTTTTTAATTTTTCCAACGGGGTTCTATTCTGAAGCCTTTCAAGAATTGCTCCAAAAGAGGAAAAAAATCTTAAATTTATAGTTTAACAATTATCACACTTGCAATGTTCATGTTCAAGCAGAAAAAAATTATTAATTAACTATTGATTAACTAATTGAAAAATTGTGATAAAAATTTTTTTCAAGCGGATTATTGTTCATTAATCTATTCAGTTAGTGCCTGAATTTTTCCAATTTTTTATTTTCATATTTAGTATTTTAAAATAATTTTTATTTTTAAAGTGTCCAAAGTGGGTGTGGCTTGCCCGAGCCAGAGTACCCGTTTTTGGCCGTATTTTCATCCCTCTGGGAAAATTATAAATATTGATGCTACAATTCCGGGAATTGAGCTTTTTTTTAGGAAATTTCCTCCTCTTTTTGAATCTTTTTTTAGATTTAAAAAATTTTAATTAGTTTTTGAGATATTTTCAAAATACTAAAGCCATCTTTTTTTTTTTAGTTAATTGTTAATAACTTTTACAATTTTTTCATGCGGAACTTCATTTTTTTCAAAAATCATCTGGATGTCATTCCGAATCGAATGACACCTCAATCATAATTTTCGGAGACTGCTGAAAAAAGTTGGTCTAAATGGCACTTGTAGACTAGACTATACCTCCGCAGCCGTTTGACACAAATCCATCACATCCTAACTTTATCCACATTAATGCAAGTTCTCTAGGTAATAGTTAACGAAAAAAGACGTTCAAAAAGCTAGGTTGGAGTGAAATATTTTCAAAACCTTTGCATACGGTGATATCAAAAAATGAGTTTCCATTCAAACATGGCAGAGTTTTATGACGACACATTCTAATGTTTCACTGAATATTTGATAATATACCTGTCTTTTTGTAGCCATGATTATTCATTATGTATACACCTACACGCCTGCACTGCTTTTAGTCGGCTATATTTTCGTATTTTAGTACTAAAGAATTTTGAATATTCTGTAGCTGTGATATTACATGTTATTAATTTATTATTATATTTCATAATTCAACTGTGTTTGTCAACAAGAAATTGTTCTTATGTACAATAAACATATACTCACATGACTAAAACTCAGAAAAGGAATCTTCTAGACTTAGGTATTCAAACTTTTTCAATTACTTACCTGTTCGTGCATGGATGCAAGGACCCACTCTATAATGATAAATAAATGAATATCTTAGAAATAAAAAACATCAGTATATATATTTGGTAATGAAATACTCAACACATGATTAACAAAAAATGTATTCATACATTTGTTTATGTAATGCGAGCATGTGTACCATTTATGAAAGTAAAAACAAAACTAATATATTCAATCACTTTCTGATTCAGAACTGTCACCAATGTTTATTATAATGGGTTCAATAACCATATCACAAAGAAGCTTTTCTTGTTCATACCATTTTTCAATGAGCGAGTCGGTGTGTTTTACACATTTTGCCAAAGGATTCAGTGTTGCACTTATCTAATGCTTCATTCCACATACCCAATACTTTTTCAGCACTGTATCGATCTCTGCCAATTTGATTGTTGTAGTATGTCTTACAATTAGCCCAAATTAATTCAATACCATTAAAGTCTGGGTGATAAGGTGGTAATCTTAATACTTCATGCCCATGTTCTCGTACCAGTTCATCTAAATTATATATGTTTTCCTTTCGGTTCATCTTAGCCAATTGCAATAACTCTGGTTTTGTTAATTTCTCATCAAAATCAATATTATTTTCCTGTAGCCAACAAACAAATTCCGATTTTCTTGAAGAAGTGGTAGGCTATTTATTCCAAATTTCACTGTGGTATGATGCATTGTCCATTATTATCAAAGATGGCTCTTCCAAACTGGGAATTAACTGTGGAGTGATCCACTTGGTGAACATTGTACTATTCATTTATCCATGATGATCTAGAGTCAAAGATTACGAATAAATCAATAAACTGGCTTCTGGAACAAACCCTTTCGCAGAACCAGCATGCACAACAATAAATCGTTTACCATCATATCTTTCGGGTTTGCGTACACTTTTGACATTATCATCCTGCCAAGACTTGGTTTTATTTCCTCTAGAATGAATCCATGTTTCATACACTTCTCGTGGAAATGAACTTTTTCGGTTTTCCTGGTATTTACGTAATATGCTCTTTGTGAAACAATATGAGTCTTTTCAATCAAAGCTCTTCGATTATCATCTTTTTTAAATTCAAATCCCAGCTCTTTCAGTAAAACATTCAAAGACGATTTGCACATCGAAACAATCTCCTTATTTTTCAGGTCATCGTTCAAGGATTGAAGGGTAACATGTTTTTCTGGAAGAAAAAAATTCAAATAAGTATAGGTACATGTCAAAATTCATACTGTATTTCAAAAATGACATTCAAGTGAAATTTCAAATTAAAAAGAAAACTAGATGTGACAATAAAGTCTGACTTTTCAACTTATATACATAAATCCAATGACTTTCCTGATGAAGTTGTGATTGATGAAAGTGGGGCGGTTACATTTGTTCAAAAATTTTCCTTACTAGTCAGTGTCACGTCTATCGAATGAACAATCAATATTATCTTCATTTCCCTCACCATGTAATAAGGAGGTATACTCACTTTTTTCCTACATATCGTACAAAGTATTTCGTACTGCCATTTTCTTTCCTTCAGGTAAATCAGCTGATTTCTTTTTGAGACGACGTCTACTTTTTCCTGGAGCTGATGGAATGGGTTTATTTTCGTTTCTTATTTTGATGTTGTAAGTACACCGTTTTTCGAGATATTTTAAGTGCATCTGCAAGTCTCTAAAATACAGTAAAGAAAAGTTATAACATTTCTTTTTTGGTTTTAATTGTTACTTCTTGAACAGATGAAAGTATTAAAAAAGGTCCACCATTCGCTCTTTCCTTTTCAAAATACTCGCACAAGTTCAATACAAATTGTTGTGCTTGTGAGTGTAGAATTACGAAAGCGTCTAGGTGTCACACAAATAAAATAAAATTATTTCCCTGAAATTAATCCAATATATTGGATTTATTTTCAATATATTGGATTTATTTTCATTATATTGAATTTATTTTCAATAAGTATATTGGATATCTTCGGTCGGTGGCTCAGTGGCTAAGGTCTTTAGCAGTGGAACTTCTAGCTCGCACCAGACAGACGTTCGAGGCTCGGGTACGGAATCTTTTTTCTCAAGTACACGGGTCTCTTTAGGTGGCCACATGCCTTGTTCTGAATCAAGTGTGATGTGAGTTGCCTAGATGCCAATCCCGACGTCTGGTGCTAGCTTGAAGTGCGCACCGACCAACCGGGGTGGTGCTGTAGGTTTTCCGGGTTTTCCTACAGCTGAAAAGTGAATACACCACCGAAAATATCAGTTAGTCGCCCCGGAGCGCCACGGCAACTAATAATAATAGCCGTCCTCTACCCGCACAGGCTATGCCTTTGGGTACACTCTAAGAGTGTTTATGAGGGAGTATTATTATTATATATTATTATTGTTATTATATTGTATTTCTTTCAATATATTGGATTTCTTTTCAATATATTTGATTTCTTTTCAATATATTGGATTTATTTTCAATATATTGGATTTCTTTCCAATATATTTGATTTCTTTTCAATATATTGGATTTATTTTCAATATATTGGATTTCTTTCCAATATATTTGATTTCTTTCCTATATATTGGATTTTTTGAATTACTCGAGTTATTCCAACCGTGCGAGGGTAGATTTCATTTATACATCTCTCTTCGAGATTGAGAAAAGAAACCGTTTCATGGCAAGATTGATAGCAATCTTGTAAGACCTAATTTGAAAACCCATATACAGGGTGAATCTACAGTACTCCCTTGGTCGATTGCTCTATTGTAAATCACTATTTCATTCCATTATATTTGTTTGCCAAAGGGACCACCTATAACTACTTATTCAGACAGGGTGCATTATTGAAGCGTGGATCATCAGTAAACTACATCCACCAGATACCTGTGCAACATTCCTTCTACCCAATTGCAAATGCTTCTATTACTCAAACGGCCGAGCTACGCAACTCCTGATAAGAAATGAGCACCCCTCAGACTATTTTCGAGGTACTTGCCTTTCATTAGTAACAAGTTAGGTCGTACAGCCGAATCTACATCATTCATGCTAGGTCATATATTTGAATACACTACAATAAGCAATGTCGACATCTTGTGGTAAATACGAGCAGCCCCTCAGTTTTTGGCAGAGAAAGAAACCATAGAAGCATTCATCCGAAAGCAACTCTTTGGGTAGAGAGTGCTGCGAAGGAAATCGAACAAAATTCAGTCAATATGAAAATATACCCTTCATATTATAAATTCTGCTAAGCAGGATATTAAGCAAATATCTGAAAGAAAACCATGTATTATTTTTCTCTCTGGTATACAAAATTTGACAAACACCCGCTATGTTTTTTCTCTTAAATGATATGTTGGTACTCCTGGTATACTAAATCTAATGAGAAACAGCCATGTTTTTTTCCTTAAATAATATGTTGGTAACACCCGGTATAGTATTTGACGAGCAGCCACCATGTTTTTTTCAAATGATGTGTTTTGAGAAGCCCTGTATACTAAATCTAACGAGCAGCCACAATGTTTTTTTCCCTTAAATGATACGTTTTGAGACACCCTATACACATAGCTCGATAAAACGCTAGACCCCCGTAAACCGCCAAAATTTTTTCAGGAAGCAGTCGCCTTATTTTTTCGTTCATCTTTATTATTAAATCACACACATATTTCATCTACGATCATTATTCATTTAATAATTCAATCGCGCGCTAGACTGACAAATCCTTCTCTTTGAAACGGATCTAGAGCGATGAACGCCAAGCAGCCAAAGAAATCCAATATATTGGATTTTTTTTCAATATATTGGATTTTTTTCAAAATATTGGATTTATTTTCAATATATTGGATTTATTTTCAATATATTGGATTTATTTTCAATATATTGGATTTTTTTTTCAATATGTTGGATTTCTTTTCAATATATTGGATTTTTGAATTACTCGGAGTTATTTCAACGGTACGAGGGTAGACTTCATTTATACTTCTCTTTTTGAAACTAAGAGAAAACCGCCGTGGCAAAATTGATAGCCAACATAATTCCCTTGGTCAATTTCTCCATGGTGTTAATCATTATTCCCAGTAGTTTTCTTTCAGTTATTTGCATCATATCCTGCTTAGCAGTATTCATATAAAGGAGGGTATATCTTCACCTTGACTGAATTTTGTTCGATTTCCTTCGCAAAACTCTCTACCCAGAGAGTTGATTTCGGAGGAATGCTTCTATGCTTTGTACCTCTCCCAAAAATGAGGGGCTGCTCGTATTTACCACGCACAAGCTGTCGACATTGCTTGTTGTAGTGTGTTGTTGTGTACATGACCTAGCATGAATGATGTAGCTTCGGCTGTAGGACTACCTTGTTACTGATGACATGCGAGAACCTCGAAACTATTCTGAGGGGTGGACAATTCTTATCAGGACTTGCGTAGCTAAGTCGTTTGAGTAATAGAAGCATTTGCAATTGGGTCGTCTTGGAGAAACGTTGCACATATATCTGGTTTATATAGTTTAATGTTTATTGAAAAATTAAATTCTGGTAATCCACGCTTCAATAATGCACCCTATCTGAATGGAAACAATTTCGAAAATTAGTTATAGGTGGTCCCTTTGGCAAACAAATATGAGGAATTGTATTTAAAAATTGTTAACATTGTTATGTCCGTCACAATAGTGAAATAGTGATTCACAATGGAGCAATCGACCAAGGGAATACTGTAGATTCACCCTATATATGGATTACTCCACTTGAAAAGTTCGCGTTTCTGTCTTATGCAAAATTCGGTTTTGTGATATTTTCGAATTAGTTCTACAAGATTGCTATCAATTTTTCCCAATCTCGAAGAGAGAACCATGAATGAAATCTACCCTCGCACGGTTGAAATATCTGGTAATTCAAATAATCCAATATATTGAAAAGACATCCAATATATTGAAAAAAAATATTCAATATATTGATAAGAAATCCAATTTATTGAAAATAAATCCAATATATTGAAAATAAATCCAATATATCGAAAATAAATCCAATATATTGGATTTTTTCAATATATTGGATTTATTTTCAGTATATAGGATTTATTTTCAATATTTTGGAAATACATTCAATATATTGGATTTTTTTTCATTATATTGGATTTATTTTCAATATTTTGGAAGTACGTTCAATATATTGGAATTTTTTTTCAATAAATTGGATTTCGAAATTGAGAAAAAACCGCCGTGCAAAATTAATAGCCATATTTTGAAAATATCACAATACAGAATTCAGAATCAGACAGGAATGCATATTTTTCAAATGGAATACTCCCATATACAGGATGAGTCAACAGTATTCCCTTGGTCAATTTTTTCATGTTGTTAATCACAATTCCATTCCGAATTTGTTTTCTTTCAGATATTTGCTTCATATCCTGGTTAGTAGGATTTATAGAAAAAGGGTATATCTTCATTTTGACTTAATTTTGTTCGATTTCCTTCGTAGCACTCTCTACCCAGAGAGTTGCTTTCTGAGGAATGCTTCTCTGCTTTATTCCTCTGTCAAAAAATGAGGGGCTGCTCGTATTTACCGTGCACAAGCTGTCGACATTGCTTGTTATAGTGTACTCAAATATATGACCTAGCATGAATGATGTAGCTTCTGAGGGGTGGTCATTTCCTATCATATCAGGACTCGCGTAGCTCGGCCGTTTGAGTGAAGGAAGCAATTGCAATTGGGTCGTCTTGGCGGAACGTTGCACAGGTATCTGGTGGATGTAGTTTAATGTTTATTGAAAAATTAAACTCTAGTGATCCACGCTTCAATAATGCACCCTGTCTGAATGAAAACAGTTTCGAAAAGTAGTTATAGGTGGTCTCTTTGGCGAACAAATATAAGGAATTGAAATAGTGATCCGGTGCTAGCTTGGAGTGCACACCGATCACCCGAGGTGGTGCTGTAGGTTTTCCGAGTTTTCCTACAGCTGACAAGTGAATATGCCATCAATAATCAGTAAGTAAGTCGCCCCGGGGCGCCACGGCAAATAATAATAATAGCCATCCTCTCCCCGCACAGGATATGCCTTTGGGTACACTCAACGAGTGTTTATGAGGGAGTATTATTATTACAAAGGAGCAATCGACCTAGGGAATACTGAAGATTCACCCTGTGTATGGGTCACTCCACTTGATAAGTTTGCGTTTCTGTCTTATTCAAGAAATTGTTATGTGATTTTTTTCAAATTAGGTCTTACAAGATTGCTATCAATTTTAGCATGAAACGGTCTGTTTTCTCAATTTTGAAGAGACAACTGTAAATGAATTCTACCTTCGCATGGTTGAAAATGTTGAAATAACTCGAGTAATTCAAAAAATCCAATATATTGAAAAAATATCCAATATATTGAAAAAATCCAATATATTGAAAATATATCCAATATATTGAAAAGATATCCAATATATTGAAAATAAATCCAATATATTGAAAATAAATCCAATATATTGGATTTATTTCAGAGAAATAATTTAATTTTATTTGTGTGACCCCTAGACGCTTTCGTATAGAATAGTTCCAGGCATAAACTAAAAAAGAATTAAAATATATTATGAATGTTTTTGACCTGTATTTATAGATTTAGGTAATGTTCTTTTCTCTCAATAGGGTTTCCACACTATGAATAATTATTGTTGTGTTAATATCCCACGCAATTGATGGTACAGGCTAGCCAATACAATCTTTGGCAACTTTAGTTGATATGTAAAAGACTGTCACTTTTCACTGTTTTGACTTATAATCGATCATCACAATACCATCTTAGCTAAGAAGACAAATGTTAACGAATTTTGATTCGCTCATAGCGGTTGTTAGAAAGAGAAGTTCGGTAGAGATGTGTGTAATTTCTTCGATCATGAATTGATGATGCATGGGTAAAGATATAATAATCGAACTGTAAATTATTTTGATCAATGTGCAAAATTTCATTCGATAATACAGATGACAAATGAAGATCAAGAAGAAATATCAGACACAGAAGTAGTAGTTGCTCCTGAAACAGTTTTCGAAGAACTCAAAAGTTTTGTCGAACTATATAAAACAAAGTCTCCAATTGACTATTGGATAAAAACCATGAGGCCACTATAACACACTCATGAACACAAAGCAACCGATCTACATGAAAACCTTTTCGAGCTACATTAGAGCTAAAATATGATTTATTTTCTTATAACAAAATAAATGTTCCAAACAGTTATCAGTAAAAACAGAAAATATTATTATATCATTCCATCACCTTTCGACCCTATGGAAGCTATTGAATTTATGTTTACCTCAATCAACAATGAAAAAAATTCATTCAAACCATCACAAACTTACAATGTGAAAAATAATCCAGATCTTTCAATTCAAGAAATGCTTTCTTATATATTATCAAAATTAGATGAAATTGAATTCAAAATCTACCAAGATATAGGTAGTTCAAACCCAAGATAAAAATCAATTTTCAAAATTACTTAGACAATATCACAGTGGAAAAGCCAACATGCATAGAGGTATAAATGAAACTATAAGAAGAATGAAAAAAAATAATTGGCAAGGATTCATAAATGATGTTGAAAAATATATTAGAGAATATGAAATTTGCCAGAAAACAGAGAATAGAAAGGTTCACTTCGAAATAATGAATTTAGACACTTTAACAAAATCTTTGTCACATGTGAGTTGAGGGAGGTTGGCAACCCTGTCATGTCACTTGTGAATGACATTGAGATACGTAGGCATCAGAGCGAGATGGTACTTTGTACTTTGTAAATACTTCTCCTGAATAATTTATAAAGCAAGACTAGAGCCTTCAATGAAATAAAAACACTTATCACAACCATACCCAATCTTGAAATATTTGATCCTTCATGCCCTATTGAGATACAAGCCGATAGCAGTCAATTTGGGATGTGTGGATGTTTGCTACAAAATGGACAGCCAGTAGCATTCTGTTCGAGAAGTTTAACTGAAAATGGAATCAATTATCCACAAAATAATAAAGAGTTACTAGCAATTTGTTTCGCCTTGCATAAATTTCACAACTTTGTTTACAGAAAAAAAATTCTTGTTAAAACCGATCACAAACCCTTGGTAGCCATATGCAACAAGGATTTTCATAAAGTCAATGGTACAATACAGAAGATCAAATTAAAGATGTTGAAATACAACTATTCTGTAGAGTATCTACCAGGTACATACATGTATATTGCTGATTTACTGTCTAGGGTGTTCCTAAATATGAAAAACCACGTTAGTGAATTTGAAAATATCAAAATGGTACACTCGATCTGATCCTAATACAACACTTATCAAAAAGGAAATAAAAAATTACAGACTTCTCAACAAAATAGTTTCTTATGTAAATAGTGAATGGCCCAGTATCATTGAATCTGGCTGTAGTGATTTCAATACCTTTTTCAAAATTCGTAACGAATTATCAATTGTTTATGATTTATTATTTTATAATGATAAAATTGTAGTAACAAAAACACTACAAAAGTATTTCAGAGTGAAAATTCACAACAGTGCATTGAAAAATGTAAGGCTAGAGCAAGAAACATTTTTTATTGACCAGGCCACAGTAGAGATATTTCTGATTTTGTTTGGAAGTGTAAAGTCTATTTGAAACATAGTATAGGAAACCAACAAAAGAACCAATTATACAACATGACAAACCCGACATACCTTACTATGAAATTGCAGCAGATATTTCAACGTATGGCGGTAAAGATTATTTACCTGTTGTTGACTACTTTAGCCAATGGATTGATACCTTTAGACACAAAAACTGCAGAAGAGATAGTTGATAAACTAAAGGGAATATTTTCATCCAATGGTGTGCCTGCTATATATTGAATGAATTTGAATCTTTTGCTAATAAATGGAATTTCAAAGTTATAACATCTAGTCCGAGATATCCAAAATCAAATGGACTTGCCGAAAGAGCAGTAGAGATCTGCAAAGGACTTCTAAAGAAATGTCAGGATACTGGTAGCGATATCAATAATGCTCTATTGGAATATCGTGCTAGTCCATTATCGGGTTTTGATTTATCCCCATCTAAACTGTTAAATAATCGATTATTGCGTACCTCTTTGCCAATTGCTCCTAGCTTACTAAATTCTAAACCAACTCTTAATTCAGAAAAACTTCACGCAAAAAGACAAAAAACTGTAAAATACTACAATAGAAATTCAGTAAAGAGAAACGAATTTAAAGAAGGTGAAAGTGTAATTCTTAGAAAAGATAAGATATGGGTCCCAGGACAAATAGTCAGCCTTACAGATAAACCACGTTCCTACTATATTAGAGACAACTTTGGTAATAATTATTGAAGAAATTCATCTTTCATAAAGCCTTGTTCTCATAAGTATGTGCTATGAATCGCACGTTAAAAGGTATGACCTCGTTTCGACTTCTGAGGGCTGTCGTTCGTAGGGGGATGACAGCTGGTCAACGGAAAAAACATTTTTTTTTAAACAACAGCTTACAGTTGATCCTGAGACCTCAAGGGTGGCTGATGATATGCCTAGTTCCTCTTCGCTCAAACCTTTTTCTGATGTTCCTGTTTTTAAGAACACTGTAACTTGTAAAGTTGTACCTAACAAAACAAGCTCAGATAAATTGCTTAATGTGTCCGGCTCTAAGTCTGTTAGGGTAGATAACGCATCTCCTTGTATTGTAACTCGGTCAGGCAGAGTTGATAAACGTCCAGAAAGGTTTGAGGAGTATTGTTAAAGAAGGGAGAGGTCACATGTGAGTTGACCTTTAGCGAGGTTGGCAACACTGCCATGTCACTTTGTACTTTGTAAATGCTTCTCCTGAATAATTAATAAAGCAATTATTAAAGAATGGAATCATCACTATTATTGATAGTAACATGAAAAAATCTTTACTATCCTATACATTTGAAGATAAATCTTAAAAATCCGTAATATACCTACTGTTAATTCATTTCCAACCCTGTACCTGAAAAATACTTTAAGTGATCATTCAATGAAAGACCTTTGCAATTTATATTGTTGTTAAAATTGTTGTTATATCCGTCAACCGGTTGCACCCCTACGTGCAACCCTCTAAAGTCTGAGACTTGTGTGAGCTAGGGGAAGACGTAGCCCTTACCTTTTGATACGTGTGATGCCATGACATTAAATTAACTTTATTTATTATTGACTATCCGTTATCATGCTACACTTATGAAAATGATAAGAGCACACGTAGCCAGAAAATCCAAACTACCATCGCTTAGACATTTTACCATTCGCTACCATATCTTTCTACATTACAAAAAATAATACTCACTGATTTCTCCCCAACAAATTAATTAATATTTGGTCATACCGCTCGTAGAATCTCATATACTCTTTATAATGAGAAGATAGCGACATCGATCATTTCGACGGTTATTAAAAAATACAATGGCTTTCGACTCCAAAATGAAAAAATTATATATTCCATTCTAAAATTATTTATCATTCATTCTAAAGTATATTTCAATCCAAGGTTCAGCACATGAATATAATTGGTTGCCAAGGGCGCATAGAGGACAAAACATTATTGCAATATATTTAAATTGATTGAGCAATACCATTGCAGATTCCAGCAAGACAGCAAGACATGAAGCAATCTCGTACTGACCATTGTTCATATGCGCTGATCTTGGAGTCTTGACTACGAATTCATTGATGCGATGGTAAATAATGTTTATAGAGTTTGTAACTAAGGCGCCTGTGCAAGTAAGTCATAGGCGCCTGTGCAAGTAAGTCATCAGTCGACATTGCGTCAGTCTTGTGTTGTAAGGTGTAAGGTGGAGTTTAAAGGTGTCAGCAGATGGTTTGTGACTTCGAGGATCGGGTGACAACCGATACCAGTCGAACTAGTTATTATCGAAAAGACGTTTTACGAGTAGCGACAATTTCGTGCAATACAACTGGATATGGTCGAACACACTGGCAAGTACCATGAGGTGCTCATTCGGGTGAGGGGGCTGATGCGTCGGGACGACTTGCGTCTGTCATTAAAATTGAGACTAGAGGGAACAGAACTTGGGGCAAGGCAGTTGTACCAGTATCCTAATATGAGCTTTCGGTCGTTCACCGTGTCTCAAAAAATCATCTGTATCAAAAGGAACATGAACTATCTGGAGAGTCTTGGTGTGTGAGACTTATGCAATGGACTGTAACTGAACTAGAGAATAACCACAAGAATGGTAAAATGCCACTTACCCTGAGTGTTTCGTGATTCTTGCTTCATGAGATGATTGCGATCGCTGCCTAGCTAGGACTTCACTCTTCCTCTTTTCTGCCGTGGAAATGGAGATTTCCATTCGTTTGATATCACATACAAGGAAAACGAAGTGAGGAGCTACTCAAAGACAATACTTTTTACTATTATACTAATACGATACTATATCATTTGTTTCGCACTCTCGAGGTGCATTTTTTTCTCTGGGTAGTGTTTTGTTCACTTCCAGAGGTGAGGGTTCCGAACAGTGGCGGTACCATCCTTGTGTTGAGTATATGGGAAAATTATTTACAGGTTGGTGAATATCTCTTGAGAATTGATATCTACTATGAATATATGAACCAGGACGCAACACTTGGTGTAGCTGCATGCACCCAGCGTAATACCTCCACCATGACACTCAACGGCTTCTACCTGAAGAGAATTCGTCAGGTGGAGTGGTGTGACTCAGCAGTTCGATTTTGAGGCTAATCAACAGGTCTTTATCAATGACCACTAGTTCTAGTTGCCCGTTCCAGTGGTCAGCTTCTTAGTGGTTGTAGGCTAGGTTTTTCTGTTGTTTATTCGGACTGGACGATGAAAAGGTCTTCTGTCATCGACAGTTTTGAACGGAAAACGATGTGATTCGTCGTTCTGCTTTCAGTAGTAGTTTTTGGTTACCTTTCGAAATAACACCTGACTCAAAATCTAGTTTTTCATTACGCCTCGTATCCTTGCGTGTTTTTCTGATGAAAATCGGTTTATTATAACTTTATTGAAAGGATTATAAAGTTGAGAAGTATAATCAGAGAATGACAAGAAACATGACATACATTTTATTTATTAACAAACTAACTAACTATTTTTATATATGATCCACATACAATTAGTTGTCCAGTTTTTCTTCAATAATAAATAATACTCAATATTTACAGTAGTTTCGCTATACTATATAAACGCATTGCGGCTGATATACATGAAACTAAACTACTTGGTCTTGCAGATATCAAGATTGAAATAGATCAAAAATCTTTTATAATGGAAACTATACAAATCGAGCAGCGTGGTCGTACGGAAATTGAGAAAATGAATCTCGACAAAGAAAAATTTTACCAAAGATCATTATTTCCTTCGAAAAGTTCGAGATTTGATCTTACTTCTCACTTTCCCGCCTGGATGGAAAAGCGTACAAGATGCAAATTCCCCAAATGCAGAGGATTAACTTTCATAAAATGTGAAAAATGTAGTACTAGTTTATGTTTCAACAGAAGTAAAAACTGTTTTAATCTTTTTCACAATCAATTTTTAGTTTGATAATTATGATATATCATGTTGGAGAATAAATATTTCTACTCAGTGATTTTTTCTTCGTTTGATGTCTAATTAAGCTTTGTAGCTAAATGAATACATAGTTGAAAACTTTGGTGTGAATAAAACTCAAGAAATAGAAACCATCCAAAACAATGCCATTTTCAGTCGACAACAAAGGTAGCATCATCATGTGCTCTAGTATTTTACCTAATCTACTGCCTACATTATACCTGTTTTTTTATTAAAATGTGTATCTACTTTAAATTATTTATTTAATAATAATAATATCTCTTGCAACTATTCATTCCCCACCCTCAGGCAAATACAAGCCAATAAGCCGTAGCCGTAATTCTTGGTTCACTCCGCCTACTCAGGGCACATGATTCTCGGACCCAGTAATCACTTACCCCATGGACGTGGGGAGTGTTTACTGGGGTTAATGACACACCAGCGCGCCCTCCGGAAGTGTCGGAGCTCCGTAGACAGGGCCTGACTGGGTAATTCCTAACGGGAAATGAAATAATAATAATAATAATAAATCGACTTTATTCATCATCAAATCCAATATAAAAAAGAAAAACAAAAATACCTATTAAAATACGTGAAAAAAAGAAAAGATGATGAACAGGCGGAGTATCAGCAGGTGCTGTTTTTCAACTCAACCTTAACATAAATGTTGTTCATTCCAAAAGTTTATATGAAGGTACACAAATGAGCTTGGTTCGAAATTCGTTATTACCATGTAAATAGCTGAGGTCATAGTTTATTTTTATGCTTATTATTTCATACTTAATTGGACCTTCAACCTTTTTTTAAAGTTCAAGAGAGTGTAAGATCTAAAGTCACTGGGCAGTTGATTACATAACTTTGGAGCATTATATGAAAAACTACGGGTGAAAAGGGCAGAGAGGTGTTTGGGAATAACAAGTAGATTTTTATTACGAGTCTCAAACCTATTCAGAGAGAAAGTAGAAAGTTTGTTGGAAAGGTAATCTGGTTTTTTGGAAATTAGGATTTTATGTGTGAGTGTTAAGAGGTGCAGCTTTCTGGGGGTCTCAAGCCTGAGCCAACCTGACTTTTTCATTTGAATTGAGATATGATCGTATTTGCGAATGCCATAACAAAGTCTCAGGGATGAGTTTGTATACGTTGTAGGCGAAGAGCGTCAGACTGCAAGAGAGCAGGTCCGTAAATACTATCACAGTATGAAATTTTTGAAAAAATCAGCGATTCGCACAATTTCATTTTCAATTCTGTAGGAAGAATATCGCGATTTGGGTAAAATTGCCTCAAAGTGTTATATGAGCTTTGACACAGATAGCTTACATTTCTACTGAATCTTAATTCTGAATCAAAGAAAACTCCGAGATTCTTATTTTCCTCCAATAATGGCAATTTGTCATTTCCAATTTTTTACTTCGAAAGTTTCTAGTACAGTTTTCCTAAATTTTTTAGCTCCAAAAAGCAATACTACCGATTTTTTTGCGTTGAGTTTCAATTTATGCGCAGAAGAGATGTCTAGTATAGATTTAAGATCGCTATTGATATTGCGTTGAGCCTCTTGTAAACAATGGCCGTGGAAGGAGAAGTATATCTGTGTATCGTCTGCGTAGTGATGTATTGTACATGTTGTGACCGATTTATAAAAGTCAGAAATATACAAAGAAAATAGTAAAGGTCCCATAATAGATCCCTGGGGTACCCCCTTAGACACCCGTACTGGCCTGGACACATCTTCGTCTAGAATAACACTTTGACTACGATCGCTTAAATAATCCAAAATTAGACAATTTGCTGTATCGCTGAAACCAAAATAAACAAGTTTTTTGCAGAGTATATCGTGATCTAAATTATCGAAGGCCTTACTGTAGTCCAGTAATACTAAACAGGACAATTTTCCTTCATCAGTAGCTCTGAAAATATCGTCCGAAATATGGAGTAGAGCGGTAGTGGTACTGTGCTGTTGTCTGAAGCCGGACTGTACTGAAGTTATGATGTTATTTCCATAAGCGAAGTCTGTCATCTGTTCTTTCATAGCTTTTTCGGCGATCTTGGATAGGGAAGGTAGAATGCTAATGGGACGCAGATCTGACAGGTCTAATGGTGAGTTACATTTGGGCAGTGGAATGACCAAGGCATCTTTCCAGGCCTTGGGAAATACTCCAGCAGTTAAAATGTATTTATTATATGTGTGATATGTTTGAGAACGTGGTCACCTACCAAACAAAGCATACGGAGGGAAATCTTATCTGTACCTGTAGCATTGCTTTTGATACCATAAGTGTACTTTCTCACCGTCTCTGCAGAAACAGGTGAGAATGTGAAGGAAAAATCTGTGATAGGATCTTTTTTATAATTTTCGAGAAGTAACAGCTGTGATTCCGATGGTTCAAACTGTGGAATATTTATGAAATGGTTGTTTATAAGATCTTTATCTTTCAAGTTGAATGGTATTTCAGACAAGTTTGTTTTCCGTAGCAGCTCAAGCGATCGAAGAGCGTTCCAAGTAGATTTTGAGTTTTTATGTGAAAGTACATGATGTAAATATGCCTTTTTTTCCCGATGAATTGCACCAGTAGTGAAATTTCTCAGTTCCTTGTAATAACTCCAGTCAATATTTGAGCGAGTTTTTTTAAATTTATTAAACGCCCGATTTCTAAGCGAGACTATCTTTTTTATATTATATGTCAGCCATGGAGCTGGAGGTTTTGTGACTCTTTTCTCTCGAAAGGGAGCATGTTTATCGAATAGTTCTAGTACTTTTGAATTGAAGAAGGAAAGCATGTCGTTAACATCCGACATGTTATATATGTCATCCCAATGGATATTTCACAATTCACTGTGAAATAATTCGCTGTTAAATTCTCTGAAGTCACGGTACGTGATGTTTTTTACTTTATTAACGAGTTTACTGTCTTTGATCAAGCAGGTAACGGCAAAATGATGAGATATACCAACGTCAGAGACATTAACTGATGATACTTTTGTCTCATCCGATACTATCAAAACATTTAACAGATTGATTTGTTATGCGTGTCGGTTCATCCACAAGTTGTTTCAAATCATATGCCTTCAGAAAGATATTTAGCAGAGAGGACCGTCTGTCATTTTTTTGTAAATCAATATTTAAATCTCCAGCTAATAGAAAAAAGTCACATGTTGGCATTAGCTTTGAGATGGTTTCATCTAATTCATCCAGGCTTTGTAGAATGTTTCCATTTGGAGGACGATATAAGATTCCGTAAATAAAAGGTTTACCTCGTAGTTTAATGGAGATCCACAACTGTTCTAAGTTGGCGCTAACTTTTGAAAAAATATTATTATAGGAAATATTCGAATTGATGAAAAAAGCTACACCTCCACCCCTACTCAACCTATCTGCTCTTATTAAATTGTAGGACTTTATACCGATTTTATTAGAATCCGTGTTTGAGTCCAACCATGTTTCACTTAAACCAATGATATCAATCTTTTCCACGCAAACATAATCAACAAGTTTGTCATAGCCAGTGAAAATAGATCTTACATTCAGGCAAGTGAATTTCAAGCAGCTCATGAGACAAATGAGAGGTTACAATGATTTGGCTAGAAAGTAAGAAGTAACTTTAGCAGGCGAGACAAAAAAAGAAAAATGCAAAATAAAAGGTACTCTGGAATACTTATAAAAAGTTACTGAAGCTTATATCTAGATTAGTACCGGTGATTTGATTGAAGATTTTTACAAATTACAAATAACAATATTTCTTTGTTGCAATATGGGAATGTGGAATAAAAAAGTGAATAGATAAAAAAAAAACAAATTAATATGATTAATAAATTAAAAAAGACAAGAGAAAAATAAGTAATATACGTAGTAGCAATACAATATCAGTCCCTTCGGTTGGAGTTTTGACGGGGTCTCAGCGTCTTCTTGGTGTGAACCTGTTCAGGTGGCAAGATTTCTTTTCTCTTGTTGCTGTTTTTTGAAAGTCCACTCAGAAAATCGGAATTTGAGTTAGGGTCCTCGAGAGAATAATAATTCCTATTCATGGCCAACTGGTTATTACGAATAGTAGCCTCTAACCCTATTTTTTTGGCATTGTTCAAATGACTTCGCAGTGCTTTGTGAACCACTTGGTCTTCCGGGCTTAGGTCGTTAGCAATAAAAATTACTTTTCCCTTAAGTTCGTATAAGTTTTTGAAAATCTCAATCTTCTTGAGGTAAGACAGTAATTCGATTTTCAGAACATTTGTACCACTTTTATTAGGTATGAAGTAGATATTATTGAGATCTGATTCACCCAGACTTATATCTAAGCTGCTGCTTAAATCAGATAACGCCCCGTATACTTCTGTGGTTTCTAATCCAAAAACAACCAGATTATTTCTGCGTAATCTATAGTCTAGTGACTTGACTTGGCTCGAAAGCTTGGTATTTGCATCCTCCAAAACGGATAATCTATTATTAACACCTGCCAGTTCATTTTTTATTTCTCCGAGTGTGTCATTTGTTTTGTCTGTTTTTTTTTGTCTAAGTTCACGAGTAGTTCTATGACCTTTTCCAAGGAGAATTTTCCCGGAATTTGTTTCACCTCCGACATGAGTGAGATTATTGACGAATATGAAAGCAATCACCCGTACTAATTTGCTAACAAGAAGAGTGCACCAGTTCTTGCCACTTCTAGGTTTTTTCAGTGAGATTATTATTATTATTTTCTGTACAAACGTTTTTATCTTTCGGATGTTTGACGGAATATCAACACATATAACCGAAATTGTGAGATGATGTTGGGTAACTACAAGCTCACCTAAAGGTAGGGTGGTCCCTTCCTATGAACGCTATACTGGAAGCAAATCTGAGCTTTCTAGGATAACTGGGACAGGTACAACTGGGGTATAATCGAGAGAGCTCACACAAACACCTTCACCTTCAAATATTTATTTCATTTCCCAATTTTCCCGCTATAATCTAGCTTCTATATACCTACTTTTCGTTAGAAGGAAAACTCTCCGAAATATATCGTTATCCCATACGAACCTCGAGTTACTCAGGGTTTCAACAGTATTTCCAAAACCCTCAATATGAATACAAAACCTCGAATAATCTACAACAGATCCTGTACACTCCCAAAGATTAGACTGAAGAAGAAAAGTCAGGTATCAATGGAATTAGCTGCAAGGACTGCAAGAAGTATGTGGATCAAACTAGAAGGGCCATGAAAGTATGGTTCTACGAGCACATTGCTTATATCCGTTTATCGAAACCAGAAAAAAAAATCGAGTGTGGTACAATATTATTTGGATTACTACCACCGATTTGATGACACAAGTTCGAAATTAATTAGACAGGTTCATGACAATAGACTTCTCCATACAGAGAAATCATTTGTCAATAATTTTCAAGAATGTTGTTGATAAGAAAGTAGGTATATTAGAAAATTATGTGAATTATTAGAGTGGGTACACAATTCAATATAGTGCATAGTGTGGAAAGTACTTCTGAAGCATTTCTGAACCAAAAAAATCTGCAGGTGGAATACCATAGTATATATTCAAGGACTGCAGTGAATATCTGCTATAAATGTAATCTGATAATAATATTCCAAAAATATATAGAGAGTCGATATTTTCAAATACTCTAAATTGATACCCATCCACAAAAAAAAACGAACATTGTTTCAAGTTACAGACCGCTACTCTGAACTGCCGGGAAAATTGTTTCACAAAATGAATTAAGAAAAAATATACGGTATTATAAAACATCTTTTGTCTCCATCTCAGCATTGATTTTGTTAAAACAAATGTACTGAAACCAATTTGAATGAGATTGTGAACAATATTAATGAAGGCGTTTGATAAAGTACATCACGACATTTTTTTCAGCCAAGGTCATTTCATATGGCTTGAATGATTGAATTTTTTGTTATGATACCTGTCTGATTTGTTGCTATCCAGCTTTGGTCCTCTTTTATTCTTGATTTTCATAAATAATCTACCTGGCACTGCATCTTCAAATACTTTTCATTACGCAGATGAATTTTTCGTTGCATCAAAGTTATCAATAATTATTTTGTATTACATCAAGGTATTGATTGACCTCTTTCAGGAATAGTCAGTCATTTCGAGAGTCAACTGCATTAAAGATTTGGGTGTGCATTTTCAAGGAAAAGTCAAATTCAGTTATCATTATTATTGAAATTAGTAGTGAATCAATGCAGATGCTTCTGTAAGTAAATTTATTTTGCCCCGATTCGGAGTCGTATGGAATACCCTTCTATCCTTCGGAACTCCTAAAAATAAATACGAAACAAGTTTCTCAAATATATCTATTATGAAAAATATCAAATAGATTCTGGCTTTGGTGCAGTTTAACCAATCACTGATGAATTTGACATAGCTCCGCTGGAACATCGGAGATATTTCAATAAAATATCCTCACATATACTAATAAATTACATTTTTCTGCTCCTGGATTTCGCCTTAAATCGCTCTCTTCAAAATCAACACATAAAATTCTCACATTGGTAACATACTCCCCTTTTGTAGTATTGCTAACAAATATTTAGAAATGAATTAATATTCCTACCTTCGCAAAATTCCTGCACTCTTAATAGTAGAGGATGAAAAGTATCTTATTTCCTGGCATAACCACAGAATAATACTAATGAACCAGTAGTTGCAGTATCCCCACTTTTTGGGTGTTTGTGAGGGAGTATTTTTTCCCGATCAAGAATTTTTCAGTCAGACCATGTCTCCTGAGCCCTGATTCATCCAGAAAGCGCACCGTTGTGTCCTCTGGGGTGAGTGATTACTGGGTCTTAGTGAGTGAACCAAGAACTATGCCTTCTGCATTCTTCCAACTAACATTTATGCCGAATCACGGCCAGCCGGTTACATTTTCAGATTCGAGAGCAATGTGTCCTTCGTTCTATCTAGTTCCCTTATGATCAAAACCACTACTTTAACAAAATGGTTTGGGTAGAGCCTTCGGAGTTGAGTCTCGATATTCAGTCTGTTTTTCCCTCCTCTTTTCGGACGATGTTCGTTTCACCAGAAGCCGAAAACTCTATGACAAAAATCGTCCTATTTTGATGGTCGAGGATAGGGCTTTGCAAGACCAAGAACTGATCAATCTTGGTCTTGGTCTTGAAAAATAAATGTAGTATTGGTCTTCGTATTGGTTTTGCTGTTCAAAGGCCGAGACGAGACTGGCTCATTCTTGGTCTTGGTCTTGGATCAAAATGCGTCTAGAAATTTGAATTATTCAATTCAATTGTCCAACAGTTTATATGCATATAATAGGTATTTCGTATTTCTCAGTCTTTAACAATTGTCAATTGGTACGAGTAAAGTAAGCGAAATAAACTTCTCACTTCACCATAGGAACAATATTCGAGAAATCTTAAATAAAGACTAAATTAGACCCACACAGGCCGACGCCCGATTGATCATTTTACAATGGATTATTCTGTGATGAGCAGTAAGATGCAGTTGTGGCAGATGGGTGGTATCGGAATCCCGAGAAAATTACAATACTTATTAACCACTGTGACCTCACAACATACATCAATTTGTTGTGAACTGTAAAACTAAAATACGGAATTGGAAAGATTGTAACGAAAATATCGTTACTTTTTAATTTGTTTTCACTTATTTCCAAAACCATACTAGAAGCGACACCTAATAACGAACATGTAAACTTGTATAAAGAGTAGATATCAGAATTCTCTCACTAGCTGAGACGTCCAGTGACAGCTCATGGCAAATAGCTGAACTTGTCTAAGGGTAAATTTCATTTGTAGACACCCATCTGGGTTGATAACGTTGGGTTCATATAGATGTCACTGACATGATGTCGGAAATTCAGTTTGAGAATTGGAGAGGTGGGAGGAGTTTCTTCTTAGTTTGGCGGTCGAGGTATTAACAACTAGCTTGATGGTGTGAATCAGGTGACGGAATAAATCTAAATCCATATGGATTGATGCGATCATAAGTATTATTGAATGAAGCTCAAGTGAATAATACTGGAAATTAGATTGTCAATCAACTCCAATCCAGAAGGAAGTGCTAATTGCAACGGAATTAATCGATGATGGCCTTCTAGTTAATTGAATCCAGAGTTGCGATGATAAGCAGTTAATAATCACCTAGGGCAAATTCTGATGTGTGATTACGTGGAAAAGAATCTACCAAGAAACCTGTAAGTGTCAGATAAAATATTTATTTGTCGATGCATGTTGCATACCAGAAAGCGACACCATTTTGACAGCTGACAATCCTATCTTTTCGTTTACCGTCAAGTTAAACATTTTCAAGTTTAACATACATATCGGAGTGCTAACCTCAAAACGTCAATTTTGAATTTCGGCACAACAAACCTCAGAACTTGTGGACTTTAAATATCGACATTCATTAATCTTTATTTCTATATCTTTTTTCTATTTGTATTCACATATATATCACATTTTCAGTAATTATTTCAAGTAAAGTTTTTCATGGTGCACCATTAATATTCTGCTGTTAAGATTATCCTACATCTAAGTACTCATACATCTCAACTTCTGTGTTGAGAAGTACATCATTTCATTAAAGTGCAATATTATATCACATATTCAGTGAGGAGGGTATCGTATAATGTTGACTTTCAAATCTGTGATAAACTAACATCTATCAAACCTTTTCATGAATTCGACCCCTATCTACGAGGGAACACAAGGAAGTTAGTACAACCTGGAGGCGTAATCCATACCAGAGGATTGCCTGAAATTGTTGCTGAAGTGTCATCTCGTTCGTATTCTGTTAGCAGAACAACAATTACAACGTTCCAGTTATCACTAGCCTGTGAATCTACACACTGTATGAACTAAGGTAATCTGTGTCCTCGAAACAAATTCAGTAATTTTTCGCAGATTTGTTATAAATATTTGGTTTAACCGAAATAACCCCGGTTACATTACAAGATGTGTTTTCGATGTTAAATGAACAAAAATTAAAAACCTACCATATGCTAAATAAATAATTGAAATAAAATGCCATACCATTTTCCATCAGATTTTTCTCAATATTGAGTAGATTTAAGTTAATTTTTTTCTTTCGAGACCAAGACCAAGACTATCCCAAGAGTCTTGGTCTTGAGAAGATTTATTAAGTCTTGGTCTTGGTCTTGCATCAAGACCAAGACTAGTCTCTTGATCTCGCGAAGCCCTAGTTGAGGAGGACTACATCAGGCTTAATATCCCCCAGAGCGTTAGGCAACACCGGTGTCTCGTCAGTACCGTACGAGTGTCGTAGGAGATAGTATAGCACTCGTAGCGCCGCGTTATATCTGTGGAAACCGCATAAGCTGTATATGTTGTCAGCAAATGCATTATGGCTGCCTCACGATACGCCCTGCATTCAATGTCAAGGACTTGTATAATTATCACGCAACTACAGTAGACGAGGGTACTGAATACACCATCCTGGTAGGCCATTATGAATCCCTTGGTTTCTGAGAAATGCGAATGTCAGGTTTCTGGATAATCCAAGGTCTTCAATGTTCTTGTAAGGGACTCTCATTCTTCGCAGCTTTGACGTGGGCTTTTTGATGAACGGGTCCCAACTCGGTGACAGAGTTTGGATTTGTTCGTTCAGTGTCGAACATGCGACTCTAATCCCTACTCTTTTATGGTCACAGACCATGCAGAGGTGGGGATCTGAACTCCTGAAAACTTCACATGCTCCATCCAGAACCATTCTGTTATGTAGACCAGATGATGACCAGATTTGTCGGAGTTTTTGTTTATTCTTGCCGCGGAGAGAAATTTTGACAGAGGCTACATCTGGGGAACGGCGTTGTTCCTCTCCTAGTTGTACATCTTTCCGGCATCAAGATGATAAAATACTTTTATTTACAAGCTGAACCTCGTCTCCTCATTCCTTACATCGTCCTTTTTTGAGATGAACCGTGGCACATTTGTCATAGTCATAGTTCATCTGCCTAAGGATAAAAACATAGTGGAGCATCGCATCAAGCATCGCATCAAGCATCGCCTCAGGCATCAAAAACAAATACACGTACCAAATATAAACCATGCATAGTAGAGCATCGAGCATCGACTGAAGCATCGCATCGAGCATCGCCGTTCCCGAGGAATCAAATCAATTTGATTTTCAAGAATCTTCACAGGACTGATGCCTGAAAAGTGATATACGATTGGTGCGCTCAAGGTCGTGTCAACACTAGCCGTTGTTTTACATCTGCAACTGCTTTTATAGATGCCTCACTATGTGCCCTCTGATGCCTGGTATGAGTCGATGCTCGAGGCGAGGCTTGGTACGATGCTTGATGCGATGCTCCACTATGTTTTTACCCTTAGGCAGATGAACTTTATTACACCCGAGTGGAGTCATATGAAACCGGAAACTACCGCCTTTTGATATCACCAATAGCAGTACAATCTAGTTTGTTTTGTTTGAGTCCCAACCGAGTGTTGGTAGAGAGATATTGCAATAACGCCAGCCAGTATTAAAGGCAACTTTATTTTAATAGTGACTGACACTATTCTGTGAATAAAAACTGAAATATTGCAGTTTTGTCTATGCGTCCCTTATTTACTCAGGTGTTCGTTATTCATAACCTATAAATGAAATCTAGTTTCTCAGATTTTTTATTCTAGATAATTTATTTTATATTAAGATACTATTTTTATGATGATAGAATGGCCAAAGGGGGCTTCAATATCGATTTTTGTTGAAAAAATCATTTATTCATTAAGCATGAGTTATGTCGTGTCCACTATCTCACCCGATGTGGAAATAAATGAATTTTAAATCCTGGCCTTAACCGTCCTCTAATAAAGGCAAGCTGTATTTTAATAAAGTTTTCCTTATTTCAGATTGACATTGCGCTTGCGTATATGTCAAAATAACGACAACTTTATTAGTGACTGACTTTATTATGAACTGCAATATCTCTCTAATATCTCAAAACAAGTTTATAAGAGGTCTATTAAAGTCAAACGGTTTCTTTAGGGGCGGCTTCTACCGACCAACCCCATGTCTGGTTCTACGGCTAGGACACCTGTTCGGCTGTCGAACCAGTTGTTTTATTCATCCTGTTCCACTACCAGGACTACTTTTCGTTTATCGAACAAAGTTCAGTATAAATTAACTCAGTATAAAGGTGGTAGACGTCCTCCTCGCGCCATTCTCGTAAAATCCTGCAGGAAGCTCTCCATGTCACAATCACTTCGTTCCACGGTCAGGACTACTTTTCGGCTGTCAAACAAAGGTTTTCCGAGAAAAAAATTCAATTTCAAGCCTTCCTCAGGGTTTCGTCCACAGGTATTACGATCGGGGTTTCGGTAGAAGGAACGCCTACGTGTCATAGTCCGAGCTGGAAAAGTCCTGGTTCGACGGTTCGATATTTCCGGCTGTCATCTCAGTTTTCCGTTCTCGTACTCCTAACTTCGTTCCACGATCAGGACTACTTTTCAGCTGTCTATCGAAGGTTTTCCAAGAAAAAAAAATTATTTCAGGCCTTCCTCAGGGTTCCGCTATTCACCGCCTTCAGCGAAATTCGTAGTATCCCAATCGGGTTTTCGGTAGAAGAACCGCCTACGTGTCCTAATCTGAAATTATGATGGAAGAATCTTCACAAGATTCTGAAAACAGCCGATGCTTTAATTGAAATTTTTCATAATTCATTCATTTTTCTCTTTTCCAATTTGGTTTCCCCTTCTCGATAGTTACGACACTGGTAGCTTACCTATTAAGTGACATATTTTGATTTCCAGCTTCAAATGGTCTTTTACACATTTCAGAATGCTTCAACATTGCTTAATAATAAAAATAAAAGTTAACGATAGTTTAACACAAATTAACTCAGAATTTGCCCTTTATTCACGAAAAAACACTTCAATAAGCCGAAGACGAAAACAAGCAGAGATGTTTTGTTGTTGTTTTGTCATATTTGTCATTTGATATTTCAAATGCAGCGTTGCCGTACTGACCAAACTATATCGACAACGAAGAATCTTCGTTGGGTGATGGAAATACTATCGTTTTCACATGCTACCAACAAGCTGCAATCGTTTCAGTTGCCTTCTTATTGCTAAATATTTAATCCAAGGCAGTATTTTGGGGATATCGTTACCATGAATATACCCGACAGATATCACAATCTAGCTGACGTGCTTATTGTATCCTTAAAAAGTTGCAACATGGCAATAATGTCAAGATTTGAGTATTACTCATCTAGGTTGTGTTACTTGATCGGAGAATGGCAACCATGAAATTTTAGTCTAAGATAAACAATATATAATATTAATAAATAAATTGATGAATTGAATGTATATTTTTATAGCAGTATATCCTTATAAGGAATAAGAACCTTCAACTCTTGGCATGTCCTATAAGATATATTAAATATTCAGACAAATAATGAGTTCAGCCGGTAATTTTGTTTTACAATGAATATGGATAAGTAAATATCTAGACCTTTTTTGGTAAAGCCGGTTACGTGCACACTTTTTCACGGCCCTCCTCACTTGTAGCTGTTTGGTTGAATTCAAAATTCCAGTAAGTATACTAACTAATGGGCTTCTATTTCAGGAATTATGATGTTTGCCTGTGGGACCTGTGAAAGGAGGTATAAGGCAAAACGTTCCTTATGGAGGCATATGAAATTTGAATGCCTGAAATCACCAACATTTGAATGTCCCATTTATCCTTATCGTGCCAAACAAAAATCGAATGTTTATGTCTCATCTCCTCATTAAACATCCTTCATAGATTGAAAACCATGTGTTCCTATTTCAGTGTTACGGCAAAGCAATCCTTATTTCTCAACTCCATGATAAAAAAGGCAGATATCCGACATAATTTTGAAATTCTTTAACATCACTAAAAGGACAATTTAGCCGATTCTAGGCCCCCGTCATCTCACTTCAACGTCATCTTGACCTGTTGGTGACCTTCAATAGTTGTGTGATGAGAGCCCCCTCGTTTTCACCCTCATCACACTGTTAGATCTGATGATGGCGAAAGGGGTGTTCGTTCTAAGACGCTCACAAATTGAAACATTAAATTCGAGAGGCGGAATTTTTCTTCTTTTTGAGTTCGCGAGAACAAGCAGCACATTATTGAGAGCAGAACTGAACAGAAAAATAAGACCATTTGAATGTAAGGTAACATACTGGTAATGAACACAAATGTTTCTGTATGAAAGTTCATATACATATAAAAATAAAAAATAATTTTTGTTACAATCAAAGATAGCAACAAGCATAGTCATAGTCACGCAGTTAACCCAAATAAACCAATAATAAACCAGTACACCACATAATCTATCAAGAAAAACGTGTACTAACTGTACAAGTCTGAAGTCATTGTATAGGTAACATACCTACGGAAGTATTGCCTACGGAATATCTCAGTTATTGTATGAAGTAGGTTTGTGAAATTTGAAGCGTCGATATAATGACATAAGAGCTAGAATTTGAGCATATTGACATGTCGAAGTTAACTTCCGGTCTGACCGGAAGTAACATCAACTTTCTTATTTTAAATGGAAACCCCATTTTTTTTCTTTTCGCTTTATTCAGCATTCAATTCCCTTTCTAATGACATATCACAAGTTGGTATCTAACCAGACACTAGATCAGAAAAAAATTATTATTGAAATTCACCGAGTAGGCCGTGGAAGCAAAATAAAAGCCAAAAATTGAAAAGTTGGCTATGGAAACCATGTCACTTGATAACAGTTGCTCTTGCTCTATTATCGCCATACGCAAAAATAACATTAAAAATAATGTGGAATGATAAATTATATCCTGTAGGTTCTAGGTTAAATAGGAACATAAACGTACTTGGTCTGTGCCATCGTCCATAGATATTCTAATATCTACCTATGGACGATGTTTGTGCTATTCAGAATAATCATTTCATTGCAATAATCATTCGAACGAAAATATTAACAAGTAGGCTGATTAAGATGTATTTTGGAATGAAACAAAAAAGAAACGAGAGCTCTCACGAACGTTGCTATCCATATTATTTTGACGTTCGAAGTAGTGTTTTTGATTCTGCCATTTTAAAAGGGTTTGGAAATCAGTTAGTGGAATATTCAAAAAATGCCCCGTTATTCACGAACCGAACAAATTGACATGCTTCTCATTTATGGTGAATGTTTAAAAAGTTCTTATGCCGCTGAATGATTGTATTTAGAGCGATATCCAGGGAGGCAGCAACCGTCAAGAAGGTATTTCCAGTGGCTTGAAGAAAAATTAAGAACTGAGCCTGATGTTCACGAAGACCAAGAAGCATTTGTTATTAATGAGGAAACTGAAATTAATGTATTAGCTTTAGTACAATATGATAGCACAATTTCCTCAAGGCAGATTGGCGCCGAATTAGCTATAAGTAAGGACTCTGCTAGGAAAATTTTGAAAAAACATCGATTTAAATCCTTCAAGTATCAGTTGCATCAACATTTGTATGAAAATGACGGTGAAAGGCGCCTGGAATATTGTTATTGGTTTCTTCGACAAAATGCTGAGAATCACCTATTTAACTATTATATCTTGTTTACGGACGAGTCAAGATTTACCAACCATGGATTATTTAACAGGAATAATACAAGGTAGGTACTGTACTTTATTTGGATTATTGTCGATAGTCGAAGTGTAAAGTGCTAAAAGTGTGAACGGTCTTTTGTTTCAGGTACTGGGCGATAGAAAACGAGCACCGGTTTCGACAAGGTGGCTTCCAGGAGAGATTTGATGTGAATGTTTGGGCAGGAATAGTTGGAACTCATATTGTTGGCCCCATTCTTTTTCAAGGCCAACTAACCGGAGAGAGATTTAATTTTTTAACGACTGAAATTTCGGAATTCATTAACAACCTACCAGCGGAAATAACTGAGAGAATGTACTTCCAGCAAGATGACGCCCCTCCGCATAATTCAAGAATAGCGAGAAATTATCTTCAAAATCGCTTTCAAGAGAGACTTATAACAACCCATGGTCCAGTCAGGTGGCCACCAAGGTCACCTGATCTTACTCCGTGCGACTTTTTTCTATGGGGGCATCTTAAAAATAGGGTGTATTCCACACGCCTACAACTCTACATGAGCTAGAAGTAAAAATTCGTAGAGCTTTCCAAGATATCACGCCCCAAATGTTGAGAAACGTTTTACATGAAAATATCACCTGAGTCAATAAATGTATTGACGCTGAGGGAATGCATTTCGAACATTTGTTTTGAATTTATTTTATCTTTAATCCTATCAATTTGATTTTTTTTTTTCGAAAAATCTGTTTTTTGTTATTTGAATAATAATAATTGGATTTTTTGGTATTTCATTTCAAAAAATTACTTTCTATTATATCATTAGAAAGGAATGGTTATGCTGAATAGTACAGGCAAGAAAAAGTTGCATGTTCCTATTTAAGTTATGGGCCTACAGAGTATTGTTTTTTTCCCAATTTTTCCGATATTTTTTTTGGCGGCTTTTTATAACGCCGACGAATGAAGATAAAATATCACAGTAGTAGCAACTGTTATCAAGTGGCGTATGGTTTCCATAGCCAACTTTTCAATTTTTGGCTTTCATTTTGCTTCCACGGCCTACTCGGTGAATTTCAATAATAATTTTTTTCTGATCTAGTTTCTGGTTAGATACCAACTTGTGATATGTCATTAGAAAGGGAATTGAATGCTGAATAAAGCGAAAAGAAAAAAAAATGGGGTTACTATTTAAAATAAGAAAGTTGATGTTACTTCCGGTCAGACCGGAAGTTAACTTCGACATGTCAATATGCTCCAATTCTAGCTCTTATATCATTATATCGACGCTCCAAATTTCACAAACCTACTTCATACAATAACTGAGATATTCCGTAGGCAATACTTCCGTAGCCACCCGGTATGTTACCTATACAATGACTTCAGACTTGTATCGATATTCCGTAGGCAATACTCGGGCAAATGAAAAAACACATTCGTATGATATCTATATGAATAAACCAAAATCTGAAGTGACAGTATGTACCTTCAGTTCGATATATATGACAGATGAACACATTCACGGTTCCTTGTATTAAAATTTACCAAAATGAAGGATATCTATTATAAGACATATTGCACTTGGTTCGAATAAAAATACAAATTAATTCACTTCCAGAACTTACTAAATACCATAAATATTATTATAGACCACATATTTTATATCAAGTATATGCAATAATAGTATTCGCTCATAAAATAATAGATTCATACCATATTTAACTTTTCACACCGTAACACAAATCACCCAAGATTGCAGCAGATGGTTTTTAAGTAGGGTTATTTTTAGGAATACTTTAGCGAAGGACCTAGTTCAATTCGCGATTGTTTTTAAACATTGAATGAAAATTTGTTTGATTTGTCTCACTGGTTGGCTGACATCCTGTTATCAAAGCCCGAGACGATACCGTATTTGTGAACAATTACACTAGGTCTCGATATTGCCCTAGTGAACTGGTAACTTACCGTGGCAATGAATGGCAGGAATGGAATTCCTATATTACGTCATTCGCCTCTTTGCGACTAAGCAGCTTTGTTACACGTGCACATATCATTATCGTGTACTCTTATTAATAAAAATATTGATTTTTATGAATAGCATAACTCCGATTAATTAGGGTCCGGCTATCACATCAATTATTATTAATCACAATTTGCACTTAAAAATGCACAAGTTATTACTTCTATCAGATTCTATCATGCCATATATGGCATGGCATTCGTTCAAAAAGGAGAGAGTTCCAACTGGTTACAGGAATCGTGATTCACACTCGAAAGGTATTTGAACTTTGTAATCATCATTTCGACCTGTATTTGACAGAAGCGAATAACATGACGTTTTCTGATGACGTTAATCAACACTAAATGATCAGTGTGGGGCAGTGTGCCTCATGACAGCTAATTGGGTGTCATGTATGGAATTGGCCTTGGGGTGTCCTTTGTAGAGACTTCGAAACTTCAGTTGTTCGACCCTGGTGAAGGTTATGTGATTGTATTCATGGTTTGTGTTCCAAAAAATATGTATGATTTCGGAAAACTACTTTTCAAAAACAATTTATTAATTGAAGAGAAACTTTGACTATGGTTTCAGATGACTCTTCTCAATTGCTTCAAATGGTCACTTTCACGAAATGTTCGTTTCGTTCATAAACTGTAAAAACAGGACGACACAACGCGATTTTTGTCGTCGAACCGTTGGACGAAATCCTACAACGACTGCGCCAAAAATAAGTATGATTTCGGACAATGACTTTTTTAAAACAATTTATTAATTGAAGAGGAACTTAATAACATGTTTATAGTCAAAGACTAACAAATAAATGCTAACCTATATTTACAAACTTGGGAAAAAGTGTCCTATTCTGCTGAGGCAACGCTGAGTCGTCTCGAACCGTGGGACTCTGTATGGAGCATTCATATAATCTCTAGCTCGAGATGAAATTAATTCGGAAATATTACATAAACGGTAATGAAGATCATTGGTGGTACTGTTTCTTTTTATTCTGATATTCATGAGCATATATAAATATTATCGAAGACTTAGGTAGGTATGTAACATTCAAATAACTCATTACGATATTTGTAGACAGTACTGTATATCACATAAATCCTGTGATGACTGTAAGCTCTCATTCCCCTCTGCTTTGGAATCCTTTTTCTTTCGTTGCGAATGGTGGGAGGTGGTATCTACTGGAGAATACTGATCGACGTATATAACCTTCATTCAAATTCAAATCCTTTTTATGTACTGATAGTCATGTATTTATTATTTATTATCCATACTATCAATACTATTAAGATTTTGAAACGGTAGGTATATACAAAAACCATTAGAGATTAGTGACTATGGCATTTCTGTGTCCTCACATAAAACTTATCACGATATTTGTAGAGAGAACGCACGTCTGCACAGCATGAAAATCCTTATTCACTACTTAATGCTGGCTTATCGCATCCAGTCATTGAGTGGGTGGGATCTTTACTGCGGAAAAGAGTCATCATACGCATAGTACAGTTATGATTGTAATAGAAACCTCAAAAAATAACAATGATTTGATCTGGAAGCTCGATGAAAAGTTCGTGATCAGTGGAACGTATTTTGTTGGCGTTGAAAAGTTGTATTGTTGATGAGAAAAACATATCCGGATTGTTATAATAATGATAGACATTATTTATTCTACTAGATGAAGTGTCTGTGGCTAGTTCACCATTAAAAATTTACGCCCAGAAGCAAAAATGAAATGCGGATTTACGAATTGTTGAAAGTTGTGAATGATGTGAAGGAATTGTTTGTTCTGCGAGCAATCTAGACACACGCTGTGTTTTTTCATCTGCCCTTTTCTTTTCGGTCAGATAGACTACGATCTTGAGATTTTTTTGAATACATATAAAAATTTTGGTTGCCGGTAAACACTCAGTTTGTGTTAGATTGTGTAAAAGTGCGAAACATTGGATAAAATATCAATTGTTGGTGATAATACAATTCATTAAACATAGCTGACATGACTTACGTTGTCCTGTCCAAATTTCAATAATGTAGAACCCCGCAAAATGCTCATTGGGTCTGGGTGGCCTATTTCAATTTTTGGCGTAATGTAGCCCTTTTAATTCTCAACCAATATTATCAACCAAATAATTAATAGTTCTGCTATAGGGGTCATTAAAATCACTCCGAGTACATTTGAATGCCTCGTGCGGTTGTTTAAATATACCCGAATTAGAGAAATCACCTTTTTTATGATTATCGATCCTCCTCTCAAGGGGCACGTACAAAAAAAAAATTGGTGGTGGATGTTTCTGATTTTCAGTATGATCCAGTTCAGGTTATTTAGAACAGAAATTAATTGAGCGACAAACCCCAGAAAACAATAGTTCTAAAGCTAGGGGGAATTAAAGTCATACCTTGCTCAAAATGGACCATTACTATTAGAGGCGGAAACAACATTTTGACGTGTTGCTTTCAGATTATTTTTAAATATAATTCATGGATCTGAAAATTACAATTTCGAAACGAGAAAGAAATGTATACCTGCACGTCAGGGAAGGGGAGTAATCATATTCAAATACCCGACGATGCATATAAAAGTACTCGAAAAATAATTTGTTTGTCTTTCATAATAGTACTTGAGGGAGTTAATAATTTTTTAACAAAATAGTATGAGAGTATGCAACTTTGGCTACACTGAAGTGAGTGAAAATATTGCTCCTGGTTAAAATAAATATTCTAATCTGAGCAAGAGTGATTTTACCTGCCCCTAGCAGCAAAACTGTAATTTCTTTGGGAATTAGCGTAACAATAACTTTGGCTAGGAATTACTTGGACTACTTATCACCATAATAATAATTTTTTGAATTGAAAGCTAATGCAAAAATTGTACCTAGACAAAGTAAAAAGGAGAAATGAACTTATTTCTTAGTAATCATTGCATCTATCATCTATTATTGTGGAAATGCATACCCAATAGGAAATAATGCATGCAGGATGAGCTCTATCGGCAGTATACCGCCAGTGAGCTGGAAATATAGACCAGGAGCTGGTGACGTTTTTCCATTTTACACCTCGTTTTACACTGCATGGCTTAATAATTAAACCTAAAATATGAAAAATAGACGGGTTCTTGGCCGCCCCACTTGTGCACTTTATAAGGAAAACCGCTTTCTTTTGGTGGAGAATTTACGTATTTTTCCGCGATATTATACTGCCTGCCGTTGTAATATACGGAAGTTAAAACAAATTGAGACACTACTAATTAATGGCATGCAATCCTCAGCGGCCGAAAGGGCCCGAAGGTTTACGAAAAACTGAAAAAAATTAAAAGGAACTTCCGTGTTTTCAAATTGCATGCCGATGTGAAGAATTGAAGTTTCAGTAATAAAAACACTATGGAAAAATTGGCATGCGCCCCTCGTCTGACCAACGGTGGAAAATAGCTGGAAATCTCAGTAAAAAATTAATACAGGATTTTAAGTGATTCCAAACTGTATGCTATTAGAAATATACGTCATTTGTATAATTAATTATTAGTAGGTAATTTGGCATGCACACCAGGATTTCGCAAAACAAAGTCACATACATTTTCACAGTGTTTTTTGCAACTTCCGTCATGCATGCCTCCTAGTATGCATGCCAAATTACCTAGGTACTATTCATTAATTATACAAATGACGTATTTTTCCAATGACATGCAGTTTGGAATCACGTAATACCTGTATTAAATTTTTACAGAGTTTTCGCGCAATTTTCCACCGTTGGTCAGAGGAGGGGCGCATGCCAATTTTTCGTTACTAAAACTTCAATTAGTTCCCTTTAATTTTTTTCAGTTTTTCGTAACCCTTTGAGCCCTCTCGGCCGCTGCGGATTGCATGCCATTAATTAGTAGCGTTTCAATTTGTTTGAACTTCCGTATATTACAACGGCAGGCAGTATAATATCGCGAAAAAATACGAAAATTCTCCACAAAAAGAAAAGCGCTTTTCCTTATGAAGTGTACACGTGCGGCGGCCAGGAACCCGTCTATTTTTCATAATTTGGGGTTGATTATCAAGCCTTGAAAAGGTATGTAGTGTAAAATGTCACCTGTCACCAGCGCCTAGTCTAATATGGATAGGACTGGAATGTGATCGATTATTTTGCGTAGGTGAAGAAACCACTTTATGGAAAGATTATGAGTCTCACTTTTCAATATCTACTGTGAGAGACTCATATCTCCTTATCAGGCATACTCACTTAAAACCTCACCCCATTGAGGCCCGTGTGAAATTTGAGCCTGATGGCCCATTGTTTACAAGTTTGTACCAGTCCCTTGCTGAGTGGAAACAGTATAATTCTAGACTACCAGACGAATGTCCGAAAAATGCAGGTCTTTTGCGGTCTAGTGCCTCGTAACAGCACAGTATGTGTGTCACTGTTTCTGGATCCTTACCGCACAGTCTGCAGGTCAGGATCGATTCTTAGCTGGCTCCTGTTCATCGCTAACTACCGTGCTTTCCAACCAGTGCAGCATTTATAGTTGTAGCCCCAATCTTTTTCCAAAAGGACCTCTGACCATCACTAGAAGTGTCCCTGCTTTTTTGGTCCATTTTTATAGATGCTTGTTCCAAGTTAGCTTGAAGTCAAGGATTACTCCAAAATATTTGAGTCTCCTTTTAATCTGTTTATCTTCCTGTCGATGTCGTATGGGTTCTAAGCCCCCAGTTTTTCGTCTATGAGTGAATGCTTCCATGGTTACCTTGTTGGTGTTGACTTTCAGCTCTTCCAAATCCGTCATCTTGTAACCAGGTTAAGAGCCTTCTGCGATCTCTCACCGCTGTATTATAATCTCCCTGTGCTATGACTACTATATCGTCAGCATAGCGGGGATAGTACTTCATGTGAACAAAGTCAAAATTAAATTATGTCAAAAATTCAATACCGCCATTTTTGTTTTTCTTTCATTAAATTTTAAAGTGTTTCATTTATATTTCGATATCGATTCCAAGGTCGATGTTTAAGTAAACAACCAAAAAATATTCATTATTGATTGAAATGAAATCGCAACAGAATCATAATTCAACTGAAAATATGCAACTCATCAATTTTCCGTCTCTATGTAGTCGAAGTATAACGAAAAAAGACAGTAAATATTGCGATTGATAATAACCGGGAGTTAATTGATCAGTAGTCAAAAACTGTTGCTAGCATTTGAAAATGAAATAACCTTATTTGTTGGAAACATCGAGAAATAACACAAAAATAAATTTCAATTCAGACTGAAATGCGTTTCTTCAGATTTTTTTCGAATTTTGGATATTTTTTCCAGTTGAAAATATTAATTTAGGTACTCGCATCCTGGGAGCATAAAGATCAAAACTAAAAGAGAACCAACCAAATACAGCTTGCTAAATATTGGGAGAGCATGACAATTTCTCCTCGAATACCTCCTAGAAGGGATATCGAATTTTTGTTCGACGTCACCACACAGAGAGTCGAGTGGAGTGGAGTAACAGGAGCGGAGAAAAGCATTGGGTCTCTCTTGATTACGTAGTATTATAATATAATTGTGTTCCTTGTTACTTTTCTAGATTTCTGTCATATAATAATATAACCACGCTATATTTTTTCCGATACTATATGTCGTTACTATCGTTAATTTTTGCAGTTTTTCCGACTTTCCCTTGTTAATTCTTTTCCTGAAAACTCTTCCAAGTCAAAACAAATAAATAATTATTCATCGAACTGTGAGTCATGATGAGCTTATTCGGAATATTACGAACGTTAAATAAATGCCAAATCGGTATCAAGTGATGCGCTTATCATTGAACAGCATTCAAATTCTGTTTTTATAGAAGAAGATGAATTATAGTTATACCACTCACCAAAAATACTAGGTACCTACGAATTTTTCGATGTTTAAGACGATAAGATGAAGTGGACAACAATTGGAAATCAGCTTTTTCAAAACTTCGTTCTGCTTTACCCAGATATTATCATTCGCGCCTTGAAAAATATCTACAATACGACCCATTGACCAGTGTGCTGGGGTTCATCCACTGATTTTGGAAGAATTTGGGAATCGATGACTCACTCCTCTGATGCAGTATATGGAGGTATTATTGTGACCAGCAATACATAAAATTCCATACAGTTTCTGTACCATGTTCTACAAGGTGGTGCGACCATGGTGCGGACAGGGTGCGGACATGGTGGTGCGAATATTGGTTTCATTGTAGGAAAAGGACACGGCATCGAAACAAAAAATTTTTTGGGTTCATTACTGATAGGAGTGAGTGAACGCGAATTCAAAACTGCATCGATCTGGATGATCTGCTCTCCAACCACCTGTGCGAAATGGGTTTCAACAGATTTCACTTCATTTTACCAGGGTCCATCAAAGTTTTCTGTTGAGGGTGAATTGATAGGCCAAGAGTTGCCCTCGTTTGATACTGAATGAATGGATTTGCTTGTGAGTACTTATAGTCTAGTCAACAAGTGCCATTTAGACCAACTTTTTTCAGCAGTCTCCGAAAATTATGATTGAGGTGTCATTCGATTCGGAATGACATCCAGATGATTTTTGAAAAAAATGAAGTTCCGCATGAAAAAATTGTAAAAGTTATTAACAATTAACTAAAAAAAAAAGATGGCTTTAGTATTTTGTAAATATCTCAAAAACTAATTAAAATTTTTTAAATCTAAAAAAAGATTCAAAAAGAGGAGGAAATTTCCTAAAAAAAAGCTCAATTCCCGGAATTGTAGCATCAATATTTATAATTTTCCCAGAGGGATGAAAATACGGCCGAAAACGGGTACTCTGGCTCGGGCAAGCCACACCCACTTTGGACACTTTAACAATAAAAATTATTTTAAAATACTAAATATGAAAATAAAAAATTGGAAAAATTCAGGCACTAACTGAATAGATTAATGAACAATAATCCGCTTGAAAAAAAATTTTATCACAATTTTTCAATTAGTTAATCAATAGTTAATTAATAATTTTTTTCTGCTTGAACATGAACATTGCAAGTGTGATAATTGTTAAACTATAAATTTAAGATTTTTTTCCTCTTTTGGAGCAATTCTTGAAAGGCTTCAGAATAGAACCCCGTTGGAAAAATTAAAAAGTTTTTATTTTTCAGTTTTTTATTAACAATTTTCGTTGTTGCAAAATTAAATACTTAAATTAATCATTGAAAAAAAAAATTTTTTTTAAATATTATCAATAATCCGTTTTTATGTTATCAGGAACTACATAGAAATAATTTTTTTAAATTTTTATCTCTAATTGTTTAAAAAATTGTTATAAACAAATGCGTTGTTTATAAGATAATTGAAATTTTTTTTATGGAATTTCAATCTTTGATACAAATAATGATTTTTAAAAGAAAAATTGTTCCTTAGAAAAATTTTTTTATTGCTTGAAAACGCATTTGTTAATTAACAATTATTTTCTCCCGCTTCTAATTAATATTAAGGAACCATTTTTTTTTTTTTAAATCATTATTTGTCTTTCTTTCTGATAAAAAAAAAAAATCCATTTTATTTAATTTTTCATTGTTTATGCAATAAACAATTTGTTATAAACAAATAAATTTTTACCTTATATTTTTTTCTATTCTAATTTCTGTCACAAAAACAGACATGATTTTTTTTCGTTTTTAAAATTTTTTTTATTATTTTTTATTTAATTTTTAAATATAAGTTCTCTCTAACTTCGTCATTCTTACCTGGTCTTCATCCTTAAAATTATTATAATTTACAAACTAATGGAGATACGATGAAAATACTTGAGACTTATTTATTCTCCATTACATAAAAAACAAATTTAGCAGAAAAGTTTAGTTGTTACTTATTTATTTATTGAATTTATAGCAATTGTTGTTGAAAAATACTTAGGGAAAAATTTTTTTTTTTGTTTTAATGCTTAAAAATCTTATCAACTATTAAAAATATGACTACTTCATTAAAGTATCTTATCAATTATTGTTCATTACTCAACATTTAGAATAGAAAAAAAAATATAAGGTAAAAATTTATTTGTTTATAACAAATTGTTTATTGCATAAACAATGAAAAATTAAATAAAATGGAATTTTTTTTTTTATATCAGAAAGAAAGACAAATAATGATTTAAAAAAAAATAATGGTTCCTTAATATTAATTAGAAGCGGGAGAAAATAATTGTTAATTAACAAATGCGTTTTCAAGCAATAAAAAAATTTTTTTAAGGAACAATTTTTCTTTTAAAAATCATTATTTGTATCAAAGATTGAAATTCCATAAAAAAAATTTCAATTATCTTATAAACAACGCCTTTGTTTATAACAATTTTTTAAACAATTAGAGATAAAAATTTAAAAAAATTATTTCTATATAGTTCCTGATAACATAAAAACGGATTATTGATAATATTTGAAAAAAAAAAATTTTTTTAATGATTAATTTAAGTATTTAATTTTGCAACAACGAAAATTTTTAATAAAAAACTGAAAAATAAAAACTTTTTAATTTTTCCAACGGGGTTCTATTCTGAAGCCTTTCAAGAATTGCTCCAAAAGAGGAAAAAAATCTTAAATTTATAGTTTAACAATTATCACACTTGCAATGTTCATGTTCAAGCAGAAAAAAATTATTAATTAACTATTGATTAACTAATTGAAAAATTGTGATAAAAATTTTTTTCAAGCGGATTATTGTTCATTAATCTATTCAGTTAGTGCCTGAATTTTTCCAATTTTTTATTTTCATATTTAGTATTTTAAAATAATTTTTATTGTTTAAGTGTCCAAAGTGGGTGTGGCTTGCCCGAGCCAGAGTACCCGTTTTCGGCCGTATTTTCATCCCTCTAGGAAAATTATAAATATTGATGCTACAATTCCGGGAATTGAGCTATTTTTTAGGAAATTTCCTCCTCTTTTTGAATCTTTTTTTAGATTTAAAAAATTTTAATTAGTTTTTGAGATATTTACAAAATACTAAAGCCATCTTTTTTTTTTAGTTAATTGTTAATAACTTTTACAATTTTTTCATGCGGAACTTCATTTTTTTCAAAAATCATCTGGATGTCATTCCGAATCGAATGACACCTCAATCATAATTTTCGGAGACTGCTGAAAAAAGTTGGTCTAAATGGCACTTGTTGACTAGACTATTACAAAGTGGTACCACAATCACTGAAAGTGTGTCGATAGCGTCCTTTACGAGATGTAAATCGCCATAGAGCCACTAAAAAGGCATCCGCTGATAAGTCTGAAGAGGCTTCCGAATGCAAATATTTTATGACGAAATATACAAACTGGTTGAGTCTTCAGAGTCGTAGTACCTCTTTTTTATTCCCACAGACACTATCTCTAACGACGAAAGAAGACGTTACATGACAACAATACAGATAGGTTCCCAATATACGAACATCGTTCTGTGTTTATAATTATGTTTTTCTCTGTAACACATCTCTTTAATATTTTTTGTTATGCATTTTATTGAGTTTCCATAGTTTACATCAGATCAAATCCTTGTTTTGTTAAGTTTGCTTCACACTCATAACATTGGTTATTCATGCTTGGTTATTTTTTCAATAGTTCGACATAAAATTATTTGGTACAGTGAATTCTAAATCGATACCTCAGGGATATAGTTGCTTTTCTCTTCAAAATATCAGAAAAAATCCCATTGAAAAAATTGAATTCAAACGTTAAGATGAATTGCCCGAAACCGCAAATCTAGCTGAAAGAGATGCATTAGCCCATAGAGCAGTGTTAAAGTATAGATCATCATGTTCTATTTTTCACAAAATAAAAATTCTATAATGTTCAGAGGGGAAGTAAGTGATAACATCAATTCAGTGGAGACATTACTAAGTTTCCTCCATATTTTGGCATGTTTGATGTAATTCACAATTTTGTTCGTCTCAGTGACATGACAGATAGTTTGTATTTACTTTGAACCTAGTTCAGCTTTTGCCAATATACAAAATTGCTTATTGAATTCTCATTGAAACTTTTAAGAATGTGATAGCAACAGCTCATTGGTACGATACTTTCGATTTGACAAATTTGTATACAAGTACCACTCTCTTTGCTTTCTGAATTGCCAAATTAACATCTATTTGTCGATCCTCGGGACTTCGATAATGACAGCGCAAGACATCTGAAGGTTCTTGGAGTTCTTCGATTGACTGTTTCAAATTTGCTATTATAACTCCAAATTCAAATTGTATAAATCGAAATCTGCAGTTTTGCTAATATTTTTTAGGGAGAGTACTGCGCAATCGTGTATCTTGTCTGCAACTCATCTTCAGTAGCCCCTCTTCAGAAAAGTACAATGATACTAAATGTATAATGGTTTTTGTTAGACAGATTCAACCATCACTTCAACGTGGATTCAGTCTAGTGCTCAAAAGTGGATAGGTATTTGCAATTTCGTTAATTCAAAACATGGTTTCGTCAACTTCGAGGGTTCATGTTATTTCCACTGATAATTACACTGACATTAGTTCCAGGGTTCTACTCCTCTTTCAGTTGATGAATAAGTAGATATCGTCGGCGGGACAATAGCCCTTGAAAGGTTCAAACCGAGAGTGGAGTAATACTGAATTTCTTCCAATACTAGAGACATTATAGATGAAGAAAACAGTTACTCTTACTTAAACTATATCTCCTAATTTTTTCGAGAACCTTCTGAGTAGAACATATTTTCTGTGTACGTCCATCGCATTCTGGTATACATATTATATTTGATCTAAAACTCACGTTGCCCTCATGATAAAAAATTTTCATCTTCACCAGTCTTCGCAGGGTTTGCTCGAACCTTATTTCTCTTGATATAGTTGCCTAGCTCCAACACAAGAAATATACAGCTAAATATCTAAGAAGATTATATCAGTTTATTGACGATCATGGTCTCATAAGACGACTTCTTCATCTCTAACAACTTTTGCCCTCTAGTGTTTTATAATACCGATAACTGAGATTTTCATACAGAACATCTTCATGCAGGTGTCCAGACATCCATCATCTTATTTTAAACTTCCTGGGTACTATCTGTCAATCACTCAATTCATTCTGTACTTTCAAAATGCATGCGATGCTGGTCAACAAACTCCAATGTACAGTTTATCTTCTTTTCGCATCTTACAAGGAAAACCTTTCTGGAAGTCGTTCATGATTATGCCTGTTTTTCCTTATCACTGTAGTAGTATTACGAAAGAGAATATATCAAATTAAAGACTTCATAAAAGTAAATGTTATAATAACTAAACGTCAGGGACCAGAACCGTACTTGCACCACACTCTTCCTCCCATTAATAATTCATTTTGTACTCCTTGAACCCCTCTGGCAAACGACGTTGCCTATAGTCTGATCCACATTGAGAAGTCAGTTAACGTGACATACGTCAATGTATTTCAAATGGGATATTTTACGCCAATGTTGCCTACGTCGCTTACAGGGCCGGCCGAGCAATATTGGTTGAACAAGTTGATTTGTTGAAACGTTTTGAGAAATAACTATTGTTTTTTTCAAAAATATAATGTATTCAATTACCTGAAAAATAACAATAATGCTATGGCTTTATCAAAAATAGTTAGTAAAGTTTCTGGTATGACTGGAGTTTGTCAGCGATCTGTGTATCGATTTCAAAACCAATATGTTCATGGTCCCATGCGTAACCCCACAAGGAAAAGAAAAAGGTCCAGTTTTTCCAATAGACGTGTGAAAGCATATTGTAGTAAAAATGCACTAAACTAATTTTGCTAATTCATTTAAAACACTACTTAAACAATTATTCAACTGATACATTGACTTCACTATTTATTTCTACTGTGCCTCCTTGTCTACGGACTCTGGAACTATATCTGCAACTCTCTGCGACTATCTATCTGCCCTCTCCCATCGAGTGCCTTATATATCCACAAGCAGATTCTTTTCACAGTTCTCGACTTATCGGTATTATAGAACGACTCATACAGATTGGCTCTAGAAGCAGATAGAAGCGATCGATTTTATTCAAGCTAGTTCTCGGCGATGACTCATAGTTGTTGATCCGCCACAGAGTAGTTACAGTCAAAATACGACGCTGAAATTTGTATGTGCATTCGCCAAATAACTGGTATATTTGGCAACCTCACTTTGTTTGTGTTTAGTTTTATTTATTTTTATTTATTTTATATCCAAGTAAATATATAGTTTTTTTAGCATAACTGGTTTTGTCTTCATTAATTGTGAAACGATATTTATTCACTGCTTCTATAAATCGCTGGGGGTTTCTGACATGTTCTTCGTCAAGGTAGGCGTAAGTTTTCTCTAAATTTTCTTTTGAAATAACGTCATCGATCACACGCTGGAAAATAGGGACTCCATCAGTGAGGTCAAATGCAAGACGGCAGAATTGGTAAAGCCGATCACATGCCTCGAAAGCAGTGAAAGGTCGATCTTTTTCTCTCAATGGGATCTGATGATAAGCACTCTTGAAATCTATGGTACTGCAATACGAGATTTTAGATACTATTGCCACTATCTGCTCCAGATCAGGAAGGGGATAAGCATCAAATGAAGTATAACGATTTATTGTTTGTGAATAATCAATGACGATCCTCTTCTTGTGATTTTCATTTTTAACAACAAAAGCTTGGGCCCTCCACGGAGATCTATTTTCTTCGATTATTCCATCTTCGAGGAGTTTGCTGATTTTTTTCTTCATGAATATATAGTCGTCATTGGAATGTTTCCGGGATTTCGTGATAATCGGTTTGACGTTTCCGGTTAAGTACTCGAGAGAGTTGAGGGGGCTCTATTCTCACAGGGGCTAGGTAGCAAACCGTTAAAGGTGGTTTAGATCCTCCAAAGGCGAATTTCAACTCCGAATGCTGTTTCAATAAATCATGATCAACGATTACATTGGCACATAAATCGGGGAGTACATTCAATTTTGCATCATTGTAAAAGTGCCCTAGTAAGTCGAGTCTTGCCAACCAACAATTTGAAATCTTAGAATTGAGGGAAGTTGATGCCATAGAGACAGAACTTGATGTTGGATACATTTTGAAACGACAGCTTTCGGCAAACTGTTTCGATATAAAAGTCTCAGAACTTCCTGTGTCGATTAAAGCATAGGTAGGCACATTGTTTACTCAAATAGCAACTGTAGCATTGTCCAGAGCTGACGAAGAGGCTGCGCTTAGGGCGGCTGACTTGTTGGGCGTTTTATTTGCAGTTTTCTTTGGAGATCTACATAAGATCGCTCAGTATCCGATCTTCCCGCAATTGCTGCATTCGGTGATAACCGCAGGACATTGCTAGCGTGATTTATGTCGAGAGTGGCCACAAAAATAGCATTTTTGAATAGATTGAACGGCAGAGAGGTTCAATGAATCTCGAGAAGGGTCGTCTTTATCATGACCAGATATTGCACTGAGATTAGCTTCATTTATTGAGAATGAAATGGACTGATTTTGAGCCGATTCTAAAGCACGAGCTTTTTCGATGGCCTTATCAAGGGTTAGAGTGTTGAATTCTAGGAGTCTTAGACGGATTTGATCTGAGTTATTACCGCGAATAAATGCGTCGCGGACGTACATTTTTCGGTGAGTCTCGGCATCTACATCTGCAAACTCACAGTTTTTGCTGAGTAGTTGCAGAGCTTGATGATACTGATCAATTGATTCTTCGGATTTTTTGTTTTCTAGTAGCCAGTTTGTGCCTTGCAAATATTTCATTAGTTGGCTTCACGTAAATCGCTTTCAGAATTTATATCGCTGTACTGTAAGTGTCACTTTCAGCTATCAGTTGATACACATTGTGAGAAACATGATTTATGAGAAATCTCAGCTGTGAAGTTTTCGAAAGTTTTCAGCCAATACTTCCATTCTTGAGTGGCAGTCGGTGAAAGTGGATCAGTATCAAATTTATCGGGCTTCAGGAATCGATTCATTTTGATAGTTCGAAATGTGATGAATAAATTGTAGTGGAAATACCTTTTTAGGCGATCAAGGCTTTATTCATCACAAAACTGTAGTAGTATTACGAAAGAGAATATAACAAATTGAAAACTTCATAAAAGTAAATGTCATAATAACTAAGCATTAGGGACCCGAACCGTAGTAGCGCCACATGTTCTACGAACAATTTACTACAACTCTGTCCCCTTCACGGCCAAGGTTAGGGAATCAAATTTTTTTTTGACGGAACAGATGAGAGAACTTGGAGAGAACAAAAGTGTTGGTTGCCGATGAACCTTTGCATCAGATTGTATGAAAGTAAAAAGTAAGTTAAAGGTGAATGATTGGTCAGCACTGTTTCTGGAACCCTTGATGTGATGATGAATATTCTGTAGGTTTATCCCGACACCAAACCGCTATTTTTACAGCTCAACACGTGTTTCAGTAACCAAGTGACCGTCTTCCGGAGAAGAAGATTTGAACAGTATGAAAAAAGCATTTAAAAAACTCCAGTATATTCATCGATTATAAGAAAAAATACATGAACGTGTGTACCTGATACATACTATTTGAATTCCGAGGACTATTGTATTCTATCAAGATTTAGAATTTGTTAATATTTGAGCTTTAAATAATGTCCTCTTATCCTTGTGTTCATTTCATTTAGCAATATTTCTGCTAAAGATGTCTTAAAAAGTTCATCTTCGAATTATATCAATTGGATGCATTTTTCAGCTCTTTTCATCAAAGTGGCAGAAATTGATGGAACTTGGTATCATTGCAAGCTTTGTCCGAAGAAGTACCAGCGTCACAGCTCGATCTATAATCACACTAGATTTGAATGCAACAAGGAACCACAGTTTATTTGCGATTTCTGTAACAGGGGATTTAAACAGAAAGGAAACTTGAAAACGCATATGGTCAATGTTCATAATGTTATCAATTAATAAACTTTTTCGAAATAGTCCTATTTTGTATTCTTGGTTTCACTCGAAATACAAATTACTCACAGGAAACAGTTGACTAGGCACACTATACTGCCGTCCTAAGCAAAAAAGCCGTATCTGCAAAAACTCTGAAGCTGAGAATCTGTAGTTCCGATCATCGTAAGTACGAAAAGTCTTAAACTTGGGTACTAAAGGCAAAATGATTGATTAACTTTGGCTATTTAAAACGAGTTTACGTAATTTTTTCTTTGGTGAAAGTTAAATTTATAGTGTTTCAAGACTACAGAAACCAATATCTCCATATTCACATTTTTTGTAGATACGGCTTTTTTGCTTAGCTCAGATATGCCTGACTATATTTTTTTCAAATTTCTTTCTTAATTTTGGCTATAATGACTTGAAAGCTACCCTCTTGACTATCCTTTAAAATTTTTATTCAAATTCCATCGTTTTTTACCATAATATGGGTGTTCGATTAAACAAACAGTAGGCACTTGGCATCAAAAAGTACATCTTACAAAAAAAATAATATCAAATTTATTGTAACTTTAATTAGAAAATTTCATGAACAAAATAGAAATAATTCTCAAAATTACGTTGATGAAGGTGGAGTATGATAGGCAGCGAAACATCTAATATGTAATGCAAGCTTGCACTTGCTGCAAATAACGGAAACAGCTTTATGACAAACTCTGCAACGTGTTGGATTTTTACATTTACAATATGATCTAATCTATCAAATCTTGAATCAGCATTTTCCAGCAGTGATTGTCTTGATCTTTTACGGATATTTCCGTTTGTGTTAGTTTCAAGAAGTGCTTTAGCGACCCTCCTCCGAAAAGTACGGTGATCCAACTTTCCATTCTCTGTTATTTGTGTAGCGCCCATGCATTTTGTACGGCCATATCCAGAACATGAGAAAAAAGTGGAAAATACCACTTTTTTCCCCTAATTGATGTCCTGGAAAACTCATGTTTTGGTCGCTTCGATCAACCCCACCCATATATTTGTTGTAAACCTTTATAGCCTGAGGTTGCTCAAGGTTCACGCGTTTTTTGTCTGTGCGCGCATAGCGAGACACTGAATGAGGTGGTTGTATCCCTATGCAATTTGATACAACATTTACAATGTTGATATCATTCCATGTAGCAACTATAATGGATCTTCTATTGGTTGATCAGAAGTCCCAACTTCCTCTTTTAGTTTTTTTAAATACTGTTTTAGTTGGTATTGGACAGTTTGACTTTCTATTTTCTCGAAGAGTAGCAGTTGCTTTTATTTTCCTTTTGGCGAGTTCCTCTATCAGGGGTATGTTCGAAAAAAAATTGTCAAAAAATAAATGATATGGTGCAATTACTTTTGAGAAAATTATATCTGCATAGTTCAGAATGACTGAAGGTCCCAATCCGAACTCTTTAAATTTTTTCATTGCTGAATTTGCGCCTTGGTAGGGTTCAAACCAGTTGATGTAACCATAGAATGTCGTGCCCACCCAAAGCTTATAACCGTATCGAATAGGTTTTCCTTTGATGAACTGTTTTCCAGGATGTCGACCAAAATACGGAACCATGGCTTCATCAATGCTATGTTGCTCTACATGGGGTGCATGCTTCAAGCAATTTTTATTCATTTTATCAAAAAGAGGTCTCATTTTTGCAAAACGATCGGTTTGATCAAGGTTATCATTATCACAGCAGTGGATATTAGACATGATATATTCAATTGTATCTCTACTTATTGACTTGGAAATTAAAATATTTTTTGAATCATCTGAATTTTCCCAATACATCCTTCTTCGGCTGACTGAATTATAACCACTTACTAATAATACCCCCAAAAAGCATTTCATTTCATCAGCAGTTATATCTGCTCTCCTGTTTCGCTTTGCACCATACATATTGGTGAATTCAACCAGAAGTTTCATGATTTCTTCATCCAAAAATTTTGTGAACAATTGTGGTGGAGAACTTTGGTTAGCAACTGTGAAAGCTGGTTCCCACGGAATATCAAAGTGTTTATCATCAATGTCAAGTTTTTCCCATTTGTATGATTTCTTTTTAGATTTAGCCACTGATTTAGATTTCACATAATGAGATAATGGTAAATAATCACTTTCATCCCACAATTCTTCCTCTCTTTGATTTTCGACCACTTTCCATATGTTGCCCTCTATATCATCTTCTCTATTTGAAATTTCAGATTCTGCTAATAATTGTGAATCTGGCACATTGTTTATTGCGACGTCTTGTTCATCACCCGAATCTTCATCTGTGAAGTCCTCGTTTGCATTGGTAGGAGGCAAAATAACAATATCAATTCACTTTTTATTCGGACTGGTATGGATATCATCTTCAAGTTCTGCGAGAAGGTCATGGAGGGTCAAACCACTGTAAAAAAAACATAATTTCATGATGGTAGAGCGCTAGTCTATCAGTCAGAGGGACGTGGGTTCGAATCCCAGCATGGTCACTGGTCTCGTGCTAGGAATCGCACGTTAAAAGGTAAGACCTCGTTAATCCTTAGCTCGCACAAGTTTCGACTTCTGAGGGCTGTCGTTCGTAAGGGGATGACAGCTGGTTAACGGAAAAAACAATTTTGAAATTTTTTTTTTTTTAAACAATACAAAAAAAATCGAAAATACTACTATATGCCTACTGTACGATTTATCATTCACACCAGTTTCACAGCCCACGCGGAACTAGTAAAAAACAATGATGGCACGGCAACGGTCAGAATTCTAAGTTCAATCTGTATTCGAAGCGTGTATGAAATATCAGAGAACTTTGACTGTATTTACTTACCCTGAAGGTCGTAGATCAATTGGATAATCCATAAGTCAGAGATAATTGAAATTCACGAGCACAATTCACCAGAAAAACACACTCAAACTGGGTAATATTTCAATGAAACGCTTAGAAGGTCATCTTCCTGCAATAACTAATGCAGCGACATCTGTTGGTGTGATACTATAACTCAAAAAAATTGTCTACAAATGGAAACTGTAGACTGTTCGTTTAAACGAACAATAGGCATAACTGGGTTAGGACGGCAGTATAATGTCCCGAGGTAGGTATATCCTATCACCAGCAGTCAACTATTCGATTGTTATTGTTATTTCCGTCAACCAGCTGCACACCCTTAAGAGTACAACCCTCAAAAGTCTCCGAAAGACTTGTCCGAGCTAAGGAAGACGCAGCACTTACCTTTTAACGTGTGATGCCATGCACGAGACCGATGATCATGCTGGGAATCGAACCCATGACCCTTAGGTTAAGAGACAAGCGCTCTACCATTATGACCATAACGGCCCATTTATACGATCAATTTTATTCAGAAATATACAGAGTGAAATTCAACTTATTGTACTTTCATGAATGACGGGAAAATAATACCTTTTCATTAGTTATTTCTTTAATTTTGAAGAAATTCATGAGTTTTTGTCAAATTCTACCATATTCTGTGAACTACTGTCTGCTCCAGATTTTTAATTAAGAAAACACTTGCACTTTCCGATATACGTTTATAATGGAATATCGAATATACAGTGTGTACAGTTTGTGCTTTGAAAATAATGCAAAATGACGTTTACGATTGTTTTCTATCTATTGGCTACACCTGTCAAATTTGACATTTTTTCAAAAAAAATTCAGAATGTTACGTTATTACTCAATATTTCGAAAAATATTATTTAAAAAAGTTGTTTATATTTCGGTTTCCTACCCACCTACCAAATTTGAACCAGTTTGAACAACTTTTATTTTTTTCGCGTTTTGTTAACCTTACACTTTTTCGGATAATTTAAATTTGATGAAACCTGGAAAAAACAGTTGAGATGTAATACACCCATCTGCTGAAAGAATTTTTTCTGTTTATAAATATTTCTAACTAGATATTTTCAAAAAAAAATACAAATATGCTAAGAAAATAACATTATACTTGATGCAAAGTGGCTCTAGTTTCAATATTCCACAGCAAAATTTGCTTCAATTATTTTTATCACAATACATCAGTGAAGAAGAAAATACTTTAGGTCTATTGGTTTAGAAAAAAATTCGATAATTCGAAACTAGAGCCACTTTGCCTCAACTATAACATTATTTTTTTAGCATATTTGTATTTTTTGATATTGATCATTTTTAAACAGAAAAGATCCTTCCAGCAGATGGGATTATTACATCTCAACTGGTTATTTCAGATTTTACCTAAATTAAGTTTTTCAAACTGGTTCAGATTTGGTGGGTGGGTAAAAAACCGAAAAATGAACAACTTTTTCATATAATATTTTGATTGAGAAAAATTGAGAAATAACCTAATATTTTGATTTTTTTTTAATAATGTCAAATTTGACAGGTGTAGCCAATCGATAGAAAACAATCTTAAACGTCATTTTGCATTATTTTCAAAGCAAAAACTGTTCACGAACTCTAAATTTGCAATAACTGAATAATAAAAAAAGTCCCATATTGTCAAGAATGGCGCTAATCCAAAACCTTATTTATTTTGTATGGTAACAAAATCCACTGTCATGATTCATATTTCATAATTTGTTGAACTGTTGAATTACTTAAAGTTCAAACATCGGTCATGGTCGAGCTTGGCCTGGTTCGATTCATAACAAAAACAAAACATGTGTTATTGGCACGGCTATGAAGACTTCAACGAACTTTTTCATTAAATGAAAATGCCCGTAGCAATAACACGAAACTTTAATAAATACCAGATGATAGATGGCAATGGGACAGTGAAGAGTCGGCAGTCGGCAGGCGAACCCAGGTGGGTTTGCGACACTGTCGAACCCACCATATGGAGCTATAAGCCCTATCGCTTGGGACGTAGTCAGGAAGAACCAACTTCGTTTCTTCTTGGCTTCCTATTGACAAATGAAACAATTCGCAAATTCACAAGATACCAACAGGTATATTTTTAAGGACACAATAACCAGGACACAACAAAGCCCTATATTCATATATTCCCCAAACAGGACAAGTCAACACACAATCATTAAATAGAACATTATATACAAAGGTTTCTTACCAAATGAACACTATAAATACTCGCTTAAGGACATCTTTTTCAGAAGTTCGTCACGAAGGCTTTACCGCCGTAAACTGGTAAAGTCTTCATAGCCGTGTCAATAACACATGTTTTGTTTTTGTTATGAATCGAACCAGGCCAAACTCGACCATGACCGATGTTTGAACTTCAAGTAATTCAACAGTTCAACAAATTATGAAATATGAATCATGACAGTGGATTTTGTCACCATACAAAATAAATAAGGTTTTGGATTAGCGCCATTCTTGACAATATGATGCGGACTTTAACGGTGACACTGTGTGTAGAATGTCTCGAGAAATTATTTTTAACTTGCAGGCGACCGACGATGTGCATTTTAATTTTCATTTTGAAATATGAAAAGCGTACGGAGTCAGAGGACTGAAATTATAAATATTGCTGAGTAACAAACCCTAAAAAGGATTAACTTTTTATACATATGGAACGAATATCAATGAATATTAAACAAAAATCTTTCATCAAGACTCTTTGCACACAGTCTAAAAGTCAAGTAGGTAAACTCGAGTGGACGGTATAAGTATAATTTACAGCTTCTCATTTTCCTTGCTAACACAATTATATGAGCGTACGAGTGATACAGAAGCAACGAAAGCTTTGATTGTGCCCTATATTCAAGGTGCATTACAGTTTCGCAGTTTTTGAAGCAGTGAAACAGTGGAACATATAGAATTTTCTTCACTGAATTCTTCAGAATTGTCTATTCATAAATTTGAACATAGTTTCGAAAATGTGTCGGAGAGTTTCAAATAAATGAAGCGAATAATTTAGACTACGGCAAAATCCCCTTTTCTACAGACCCCACAAGGTGAATATCCGTCAGAAAACAACTACTTTTCCCTATAAAGATTAGATTACATCTGACATGTATTTGTACTAAGTTTCTTCAAAGGGGCACTATTACAAGTGTTAACTGTAATCAAGCATTGAATGCCACCCCTCATCTGGCTGGAAATGACCACGTGTGATGCCATTCATTTCAATGTCCTTAGGGAGAAGTAGTTGTTTTCTGACCAATAATTTTTGGTGCAGTTAGTCTGAGAGTTTTTTCACTTAGCCAGTTACATGTAACCTCAACTGTATGTGATGGATCGCCACCGTTCGATAAATATAGAAATAATAAATTTTTCTGAAAGTGTGTTCCTACAGTAACTCATCAGAGTACTTTGATTTTCGGAATTTTTTCCATGTTCAACATTTATTCATTTATTTCCTTTCAATGGTGTGTATCTGTTTAAGAATAGTCAAACTTTTAAGACCTAACCTGAATTTGAAACATAGGAAATACAGAACATTGAATCATTTACACACTTATATCAAAAGAATATTGTTTTCACCTATTTAAACTGAATGCTCGAAATATAGGCATATATTGCCATTATTTTTAGCTTTGCAGCTTGGTTGATTTGCATAAAAGTAAGTTCAACATAAAATTTGATTGATGTTCTCAGTTCATTTGTTCACAGATAATTTTAATTGACTTCCGTTAGACAGTTTTTGATCATCAATTTCGAAAAAGTTGACAATGTATCGATAAACTCTATATAACAATTTAAATTTCATTTGGTTTTATTCCAGTTTCGGGAAAGTTGTAGGTTTTGAAACACTTCTGAGAGTTATAAGATTAAACCATCCAACATTTCAGTATATTTTTTATATTTTCTATGAATATTTGATGAAGACTATTCACACATACACGATAGTTCTTTTTGGTCTTTCAATAGTCCACATAGAAACGTATATAATAGTTGTATAGCACTCCCCAAGTTTATGCTATGGATTAAGGTTTCATGAGGGTTTGAGTGTACTCTAGAGAACCGCAATAAAATCAAAGAATAAAACAATCTCTACTTAAATGCCAGTTGCTCATATGGTAATAATAAATTCGAAGAGTGGTAAAAGATTTATGAGATCATTAATAGTTATTTATGCAACAAGTGCAAAAAGTAAGTGTTTATTGAACTCGACGTGAAATTGTCCGACGAGTGCAATAAACATTTTTTGCACGAGTTGCATACAATATTTTTTCTACTTCATGCAAAAAGCAAAAAATTATTTATGTAGGTGCGGCACTAGGTGAAGAAAAATGAAATACGCAATTTAAATAAATAATTAGTACTATCGATTTCATCACCATCAGCTAGTTTTCCATTAATATTACTCATTTTAAAACTTTCAGTTCTGTAATTGTCAGAATTAAATTTTAACTGACGTTTATATAACCACAGTTGCATTATAAAAATCAAAATCATAGTGGCCATGAGCGCGTATGTTATCACGAGGTGTGGTCATAGTACAGACAGTTTGCTCTATGCAGGTTTAGAACATAGCGGATCGGTTTTGATTATAGAGTTATTTTAGGAAAGGCATTGTTAATTAATACAAAAAAAATATAAAATATGTAGCTGTTTAAAACGTATGGCCAATTTCACAGAATATCTGATAAATATGTAGTGGATTTGAACGTTTATGTTTATCATGATGACAGCACGTTGAAGTAGAATGACAGATGAGTGCAATAAAAACTTTATTGCACTAGTGCAATAAAGAGCTTCTTTTTCCACTGAATATAGTTCAATGAAGTTTTGCTTTTTGCATGATTGTAGAAAACATATAAAAATGACCTTTTCTATGGCCATCTGAACGGGAGTGATGAAATGTCAAAAATAAACAGGCAGGCGTCTATACATGTTAATTCTCAAGGTATATCAACCGGAGAAGAGTAAGAGCAAGTAAACGATTCACTAGAGCTTGAACACTAAGTATGTGCCTACTGGTCACGGGAGCATACTATAGTAGGGGAGCCCACGATGATAAATGTGCATTTACTCGAGCGTCATAGAGACAGGCCTATTGGGTTGCAAAGCTCAGATGATGAGAAGAAAAAAATGTTATGTAATGTATACCTTTTCGTCGGTGGGGGAAGCGGCTATAGGTTTTCAAATTGAAAAAAAAAAACTTGCATGGACATACTCGAGCGCGTCAGATATTGACAGTATCAATGTCCTACGTATTTTTAATAATGTACGTATGTTAATCTGATCGTTTGCGTAATGGAGGTGGTCGTAGGTAAGGGTTGAAAATGAAAAAAAAAAATACTTAATCGAAAGATTTTCTTAGGGGGTGAACCTAAAAAAAAGCTCCCATGCAATAATCTGACGATGTCGATGTGACGCAAACTCGCGGCCATTATAACAATATGAAAAAAAAAACGCCATTTTGAAATACTCAAGCGCGTCAGATTAAGATATATATGGTTCATCTTTATATCCTAGATGTGCTGTCTCCTAAGCTGACGATTATCTAGAGGGATTCCTTCGCCTTATCTGACAAAAAAAAGTTAGGAGAACGGTTGACCCTAAAGGCCATCCCGGCAACTTCCCGCTAACTCCTAAGTGCTCAACATTTCATTTTGTTTTTGTGTCATGAGCTCTCCGAACTCAAAAGTCTGATAGAAGTTTCTACAATTTTTTTTATTTTTAAACCGCCATAACTTTTGAATAAATGAACCGATTTCCACCCGGTTGGCAGCATTCGACGCAGTTTCAAGCTCGATGAAGAATCTTTGAGATTAATTTGATCGAACTAGAAATTTTAGAGTGATTCCGAAAAAACACTTTTTTTGATTTTCTTTTGACAACGATGACTCACGAACGAATCAACCGATTCTGACCAGACTGGTGGCGATCGACGTGGTTTTTTTATATTAAAAGCTGATTAGTTTTTGGAATCGATTGATAAATCCGTTTAAAAGTTATTCCAAAAAAACTCTTAAAAAAAATTCGTAGTTTTTTTGATATTTCTCAAAATCTACCGGTACGAATTGGTTTAAATTATATTCAAAATCAATGTTTGGCCAAGTCAGATAGATAGAGAAAGAGTGAGAGAGAAATAGTAACGCGGAGAGGGGAATATAGGCATTACGCATTAGATTTTATCAACGAATTTTTGTTATTTCGGCTTGTGGAAACCGTCAGATTATTTATTTTCCATTATCCTTGAAATATTACCTTCAAAATAAAAAAAATATAAATCCAAGCTCGAGAATGTTGAGATGACGTTTTTTTACAACTTAGTAGCCCTCCCCTTTCTTTACGTCACTCTCAAATTGTCAGATTAGTTGAATAAACACTTTTTAGCATGTAATTAACTCACCCTACCTTAATCTGACGCGCTCGAGAATTTCAGAGGATCTTTTTTTTTTACTTATCTGATCTGTTATCCTGGACGCGCGGCCTTATTTATGAGGTTCATATTTGGTGGAGGTACTTAACCGGGTACAAGGTATCCTCCTATATATTAATCTGTCGCGCTTCAGTAAATCCCGATCCCAGTTTGGGCTCCCCTGCTACTAAGAACCTGATCCCGGATCACGATATCATGAATATAAGGATTGACATGATTCACGATTTCAGAATTTGAATGTAAAAAAAATGTGGATGTGAAATGATTTTATGACAGCAATTTGTGCAGCTATTTGGAATAGAGATATGGTAGGCATATGAAAGCAATAAGAGAGTCTTATCTCAAATCATGTCTTTTGCTATTGGTGTGAATGACGAAAAGAAAATATATAACTTTTGATAACGATGAATTATCAATTAGAGTTACTTCAGATATTTCGTTACCTACAAATGTATAATTAGATTGAGTCTCTTTTCATTCGAAAAATAAATTTTCAAGCAAATAATATGCACTTACTCATCAATCGTTTAATTTTCAGGAAAATACTTCATTTCCCTCGACGGAAGATATGGTTGTCTGAAATGTGGCCACTCCTATAGAAGAAAACCTCATTTCACTAGACATGCTAAATTTGAATGTGGCGTAGAAAAACAGTTCAAATGTTATTCCTGCAATGTCACCTTCAGACATAAAGACCATCTGAAATCTCATATGAAAACACTGAAATGTCAAAATAAAACCCAAGCAATCTTTAACTTACACAATATGAATTGAATTATATAATTATTACATTAGAAATAGGGACTATATTGTTCAGAACTCCGCTTATGGACTCCTCAAAATAAGATTTAATGAATAATCTGAAAATTTTCAAAGTTGGTTCATATCGAATATCCAATGTACCTATAAGGATTGAACCAATGCCAATCACGTGATTTATGCTTTATATCCGATTCATTACCTACTGCAACTTATGGAGCTAACTGGATACAATAAAGCTTCATTTGACACATAATTTCTTATAAATGGATTTAGTGGAATGAAATAGCTGATGATAAAGCATTTTCAGCGCTCAGATGTGAGTCTAATATATCCTTTCATTACTTTATGAAAAGGTTTGATAATATATTTTTCATAGTTACAAATTATGGACATTCATGAGTGTCTTCAGCCTTTATATAACACCAATGTACCTGTTTCACAGGTTTGCTGATTCTGAAGAAAAGCCTAAAGCAATAACCATTTATCTGGATTCCAGCCCGTATACAGTATATTCATGCCTGTTGAACAAGCGTCTTTTATACAGCATGTGTTGAATATGTTATGTTTTGGAGCTGTATAGCTAGAATCTATTGCCTCCTTAGAGTTCCCTAACCTCTAAAATCATTCATATGATTGTGTTTTGTACTGAATTTCATACACATATATTAGGCGAAATATTGTCATTTATTATACAAATTTTTCCTTTCAATCGTCTAAAATATTTCTAACATTTTAAAAAAGGTCAATAAATATAAGTCGGTAATTGATTCAATAACACCTTTATTTGTGGCTTTTATGTTATACAAATTAAATAACCAAGGTATCTGAGTAAACACTAATACAATAACTCCTCTAGGGACAGCAAACAGTTCTACTCAAAAAGCCTTATACAGTAATAATTCACAAACTACGGATATGCATATCTAACAATTTCGGCTACAGGTGGGCTATAAGTACAGCTATCTACTCTAATAATGATCAACCATTTTTACACTTTTCCAATTATGTTTCTTTGGTACTCCACACTCGCTATATAAATGCTTGTTAGGAATTTTTTTTGTGTTATTTGTTTTTGTGGAAACCATCTATAAGAGTATGTGATAGCTAATAGGTCACTATGGACGGCTATGAATACTCAAACTTTTAGATTTGTGTCATCACCACGTCGGGAAATGAACATGCATTTGATTCGATGTCAGATATAATTCAATGTTCGTAAGAGGAAGTAGCTGTTGTCTGACAGATATTCCGCCACTTGGGAATCACTTGAAAACAATTGTAGTTACCCAACGAAATGTCGTGACTTCGAACCATAAGATATGATTTATCTTCTTAAAAAATATTTTCATATGCTAATTAATTTAATTTTCCAAGATTTCCGTATAGTTTGAACTTTCTTGACTGTTTTTTCTGATAGTGTTAACCTCGTTTAATAGATTGGACCAATCGAACTCGTTCACATTGTTGTTTGGTGGATTTTTATGTCAGATTGCACCTTCCAGTTTCAATTCCATATCAACTGTCGTTCCTTGGAAAGAAATGTTGAAAAGCTCTATAATCTATATAATTTGTTTTCCGGGCAACTATGGAAGTAACTCCATCAATGTTTTTCTCGTTTCGGAGTCACCAATTATACAGAATTAATGATAATTATAATAATAATATTCCCTCATAAACACTCATAGAGTGTAACCATAGGAGTATCCTGTGCGGGTAAAAGACGGATATTATTGTTATTCGCCGTGGCGCTCCGGGGCGTCTTAGTGATTATTGGTAGCGTATTTACTTTATAGCTGTAGGATAATCCGGAACACCTACAGCATCACCCCGGGTGGTGGTCGCGCACTCCAAGCAAGTACCAGACGTCGGGATTGGCATCTAGACAAATTACATTGACTGTAGACTCCTATGAAATAGACAAAAATGTTTCCGTTCCCAGGATTCGAATCTGGCCAAATACAAGCCCGGAATTGAAAAATTGATAATTACGTTCGTATAATATTTCATAAGAACTCCATTCATACACTCTTATATGAATTAACATGAGTGAACAGATCTAACAATTGATAAAATATATTTAAAATTTTGTTGATTATTATTTTGATTAGTACTTTAATGTTTTTTATAGGTTGCTTCTTCTGTGAGCTATGTGATAAAAGATACAAACATTACCAATCTCTTTACAACCACAGAAGATATGAGTGTGGAAAAGAACCTGCCTTCAAATGTGACTATTGCACTTATAGTGGAAAGAGAAAGACGCATCTTAAACAACATTTGAAGACCCATATGGTGTTTCTTGGACGCAAATCCAAAGTGACCTGAAATGCACCTTTTTAATGATACGAAAAAAAAGCCGTAATATTAGTTCTTACAATCTGATATGAATATTTCTGTTTTAAAAATAAAGTGTTATTCAAAAATTTTTCCACAACTTTTCTGCATTTTTCATTACTATTAAAAGTATGTTTTTATTACATATATCAATCAAGGAATACTAGATATACAGTGTATTCATTCAAAGTGGCAACATATGTAAAATTTTCAAATTTTTTGTATCTTCAGATTATTTCCTATTATCGAATATTCAAATCTCAAAGTTTGTCAATCTTAAACGAATATTATGGATCTTCCTGCAGACAAGTTTCGAGTCCAAAAGAAAAAAATCGGCTAGTTGGTTACAAGGTGAACTTGCAATAGTGTCCTTTGATCATTCTAGAGTATTATTTTATTCTTGATGCAGTCAATCACTTATAACAATTTCATTACTTTTCGATTCTTTTTCGGCCATAACCACGAGTTTTTGAGGAAATTTTCACCAGGCATCAAAACGTGATTTTTAGTACGCGAGCCCTTGTACAAAATCGGAAGTGATAACCAGCAAGTCTAGTTTGAAACCAACAAATGAAAGAACAAAACAGGACATACGAAGTTTCAAGGTTATCTTATACTTCTTCATTAGCACATTCTTCCTTGTATTGTTACAATATCGTCCATACCCTCTCAAGTTAACCAAGAAAACTGATAATGAACATATTTGTGAAAATAATTGGTAGGGCAATTCCGCGGACTTCAGAAACCGTGGCTAGCAAGTGTGGCCTGGAGAGAGTGGCTAACTTTACTTCAATGTCCATAAGAAGGTCAAATCAGTCTAATACAATCAAACAATATGAAATACGATACACAACAAACTAGGATATACTACACAAATCTCACTGTGGAGGATGAAACGCAATGGAAGTTTAATGTTCTTAGTTTTAATTTTCATAATTTCAGATATTTTTTTAACGCGAAACCATCATTGCCATTATCATTCTGATTACGCCTAATAAACAACCTTGTTGGTAAAATTCATGCTTCATTTTTTAATACTGTGTTGCATCATGTTTTATTTCAAAAATTAATATCCAAAATCCCGAAACTTAAAACTTATAACATTAAACTTCCATTGTGTAACGAAACTCATGTCAAATGACGTCACTATCTATCCTCGTGCATCGCTGCAAGCCACTCAGACTGATTATTGAACTCATTTGAATAAAGTCTACTTCTGCAGTATCTAGCAAGCAATATCGTTCTTTCTCTAATGAAAGATAAAGAATATTATACCATGTCAAAAACTAGCCTGAATATGCAATATGTTTCTTTTTCTCCAAAGGTGTATCACCAATAATTTCATTTTGGATTTTAATCAATTGAAAAATTATGCAGCGTTGCATAGAAAAAATGTTAACTCAAAATGTGGAGTTTTGTACCTACTACACTTGAAATATTCATCAAAGATTTCGATTTTCACGAAATTCATATGAGTACGAATATCTCCAAAACTATCAATTAACAAAAGTTATATTTTTGACATTCTGGTCAATAATGAGCTTGTTGATCAGCCCTCCAAATAATGACGTTGAGTTTTGGAATACCCTGTATATAATTTCTCCAAATTTTTTTTCACAATTCCATTCATTAGAATAACTGGTGGCTCCTCTGTGAGATTAGGCTGTCAAACCTGATCAAATGTCAAACTTGATCGATATTACTAATAATTATTTCAGATTTCAGATGGATGAAATTTTGCCAAGATCCTAATGGAAGATATCTATGTCCTAAGTGTCCTTCTTCATACAAACAAAAAGGTCATCTGGTTCGTCATCTGAAATATGCATGCGGAGTTGAACGGCAGTTTGGGTGTCGGATTTGTTTCAAGAAATTCCGACACAAAGATAATCTCAGGGTCCATTTCATGGCGTGTCATGGAAAAACCAAGGAGGAAATGGAAATTTTGACTGAATTCTCGCGGCCACTTCTTGGATCAAGATTTTATGAAAAAGTGGATGATATATTATAACATAGAATATTTGCAATAAAATATTTCGTTAGTCTAAGAATGCAGTTTTTATAGAATACAGTTTTTTTGTTTCTTAAGTTTGCGATTGGACTTCTAGGCAATACCCCATATTTAGATGGAACAGTAATCAATTCTTGCTACACTATTTTGACAATTAGGCAGCAGGCACACTGAGCAACCATGACCGACCGTCCAACTACGACCAAATTTTCCAAAACGTGTATTCTTATCGGATAACTCACACTGAATGATCGTTTTCGAAGACCATGTTTAAAATTGCCATCTGCTGAAATTTTGGTCGATCAGTGTAGGTTTGAAAGTTTTTATTGATCCCTTTCAATTTTGGGTCGTTGCTAGACGGTCGCGGACGGTCGATGCTGGTCGGTCAGTGTGATTCTCTTTCTGTTAGTTCAAATTGGGAGCAAATTGTTGTGCCTTGTATTAAAAAGACTGACCATTACCTATAAACGGTTTTCTAGATGGGCCTTTAAAAAAATAGGTTGATTGCATAGATAAGGCTTAGGTTAGACGGACGCATATACGTCTAGCGTATTTGCGTCGCGTATTTTGCGCTTCAACGAAAACCACAGATTTTTATGGACGTGATTACACGAGCGTCGAAGTCGACACAAAAACGTCACTTAACGTCCACCGTCACGTATTGTGACGTGTATACGCCGGCACGTCGGGGCACGCTGGAACCGAAACACACTGTTTAGTATATGTCGAATTACACGAGCGTGCGGATGTACTGTTCAAGACAAAATTATCAGTAGAATAATGTGGGATACAGAAAAGTTAATTGCTGAAAGTGAAAAACGGAATCCTCTGTATAATATAAAATCAAAAGAGTACAGCAATAGAGAGCTAAAAATGAAACTCTGGGATGAAGTCTGTGCAGCGTTGATCGAAAATTGGGAAATTTTGCCGGCTACAGAAAAAAAGCATTAAAAGTAAGTAGCTATTTATTAACTTTAATAATGAAGACATATTAAATTTTCTCAAGTAGCCAAGATACGGCTCCATCATAAGTCATAAAATATTGCGTAAAGTGTTCTCTGACTGCAAAACCGCTAGATTTTCCTCCCGTAGCAACCTTGTCAATATCCTCTAGTGGATGTGTTAAAGTGTTGTCGTAGTCAAATCCATCCCTCCTTCTTACAAAATTGTGTAGTACACATGAAAATTTGATAATATCTACTGCAAAATCCTCCTCGACCAGTAAACTTGTGTGAAATACTCTCCATTTATTTGCAAGAATACCAAACGTACATTCGACAAATCTACGGGCTCTTGTTAAACGGTAGTTGAATACCTTTTGAGGAAATTCCAATTTTTTCTTGCGCGCGTATGGTTTTAGTATATATTCACCAATAGCAAATGCTTCGTCTGCTACAAATACATGTGGTAATAATGGCAGCATTCTACCTGGAAGTGCTCTTTTCTCTGGTAGGTCAAGCTGCTTTTGTGCCAGTTGCTTTCCAAAATTCGATGCTTTAAAGACATTACTGTCTGCTTCTCGTCCGTAAGCCCCTACATCTATTGCAGTGAAACAATAATCCGCATCGGTGACAGCTAGTAAAACGATCGAATGGAATTTTTTGTAATTAAAGTATTCTGTCCCAGAATTCTGAGGTCGAACAATTCGGATATGCTTGCCATCGATCGCCCCCAAGCAATTTGGAAATTGAGTTTGCTCATAACATCTATTTACCACATGGGTCCAGGTTGCAATTGTTGGGATAGGCATTTCTAAAGGTTGTAAAATGTTCCAAATAGCAACGCATGTTTCCCTTACGATACCTCTAATCGTACAACTTGAAACTTGGTAGACATATTCTAAGCACGCAAAATCTGAGCCAGTTGCCAGGTATCTGCAATAAATTTAAATTTTTTTAATCGCTTTTTCATGTAAATGTGGTCTTGCAGGTAAATTGGTTCAGACAAAGTGGAAGTCGGTTAGGGACCAATTCAAAAGGGAAGTGACTGTGATGAATCAGCAAAAGTGGGCAAGCTGCAAAAAAAAGAAAAATACCTTTACTTTGATCAGCTTCTTTGTCTAACGCCTTCTCTTGAAATGAGACCCACAACATCAAATATTAAAAGCCCAGATGATAGCGGTGAGGAAAATGTGGGCGATGAAAATGAGGGGGAGTCCACACAGGAGGTAGAAGAATCCCAGCCACACCGTGTACCTACCTTGCCTGAAGCTGAAGACAGTCAGTTGCCTTCTACATTTGTAGCGTCTCAACGCTCTCAAACCCTTCCTACTACCTCAGCTCGGGTAAAATCGACGGGAACGAAAAAACATCAGCAGAAGTTACAGAAATTCGAGCGATTACAAAAGTTTTGAATGACAGCGTTGCTCTCCAAAGAGAAGTGAACAGCCAGCCCTTACCATTAATGGAGCAAATGTCGATTCCAGATATGTTTTCTTGCAGATTACGTTTAATGCAAGTGGTACAAGAGTGTCGTTTTCCCTCTCAACCGAGATCTCAAGACAGCGCTGCCTATCCACCGGCTCGAAATCGATATAATGCTTCTACAAGTTCCATCGATAATTATCAGGTCTATCAGTCCTCAACATGGGATATACCAACTTCCAGTGCTTCTGCTGACTCCCAGGACATCCAATACGGCGGTGGTCAATATGTCGAGAGACTCTAGTTTTTATTTGATCAAAACTCTCAACAGACATTCGGTAAAATGAAAAGAACTTTTGAGGATGTGATATGTGTTGACTAAATTTTGTTTGAAAGTAACCCGTCGATAACCTGTTTAGCTCTTCTTTTTATATTTTTAAGTTATAAACTAATACAGAGAGCGGAGACACAACTGATTGTCACGGGATTCATTTTAAGACTATTCTAATTTCTAGCTAGCCAGTTATATTTTCTCTGGCTGTACCCAACGTGAAGTTTACGCTCGTATAATTTCGCAAACAACCAGCGTCAACAATACGCGACGCAAATACGCTGGACGTATATGCGTCCGTCTAACCTAAGCCTAACTGAAATGTTCATTGGAACGCAACTATTGAACTTCATTTATTTAATGTAATGTAAAATATTTATGAAGTTCTCTGCCTTACGTCCCGAAATATATTTTTCTTCGTTTCATACGAATGAATGCTACTGAAATCCTCTCGAGGTTGAAGGGCATCATTTAGGGAAATTACGGAAAATAGTCAATGAAGGACTTAGCAATAAATATATTGGAGACAGCAGTGATGGTACACATCAATAATCCATTGGAATTTTCGGATAATTCAGTGATTATTTCACTTCCATTGGTAAAGCCATAGAGAAAAAATAAAGAATTTCAGGCTATTCAGTAAAACACCATATATGTTACCATTTTATTTTTTTGCATGCCTCAACTGAAAATTATATCAAAGTTGTCAAATCCTATCTGAATGAAATGCCCTGGACATGGATAAACTTGAAGCAGAATCACTAAAGCTAGTTTCAGATTGTATATAAAAACCTTTCAAATTCCTCATCAATAAATCGATAGAACAATTCAGGTTTGAAAGTGGCAATTGAAAAAGACCGAACATTCAAACTTCAGACCCTTTTGATTGATAACAAGTTGGGCTAAAGTTTTTAAACAAGTCATCCAAAGAAGGTTAATGTGAGATTCATTATATGGCTCCAGAGAAAATAAGGCAACTCAAAATTCAATACAAACAATCAATTGAGGCCTTTTTAGACCTTACCGAAACTTTCGATACTGTTACTCACTCAATACTATAGTAAAAACTGAACAATATGAAAGTGAGGGATGATACTATTCAGCCTGATCAGCGAAGAAAAATCTATAACTTGTGGTGTGGAGAGTTTCGAGTAAAAATTTAAGAAAATTCAAAATATCTATTTTTTAGAGAAATTAACATATATTTAATTTTTTCTTCCAGGTTGACTGTAGAACATAATGAAAAAATATTCCCATCATCAACATTCTGAATGGCACCAAAATAAAAAATGTTAGGACCCTCGTTGTAACATTGGCTCATTTTTAACATTACTAGCAGAATTGCAAGGCCTTTGTGATGATATGGTAATCCAAAAATATGGTAATTTTATTTTTTTTCATCATTTATGATAATCGCACATGAACTTGAAAATAACGCATTAGAGTAATGGGACTCACATACAAAGGCAAACGCTTCTGCATGATTATAAAATTCGGGAAAAAATGTGTTTTTGGATTACATTGTCACTACAATACCTGGTCGTGAAATTCATATTAAATTGCTAGATATGAACCAGTATAATAGCTACGGTCCTAGCAAAAACCAGTGTTTTCAATTTAGTGCAATCTAGTGTGGAAATATGAGAAAGTTTTGTCATTATCAAAACACAAATTCTTCACTACAGTTAAGCTTCCAAATAGAAAAATTGTAAAAAGGTCAGAAGTTACTCCAAAAAATTTGTTACTTTTACTCTTTTCAAATTTTTACTCAAAAGTCGATATATGAGTATAAAATTACATTCTCAGCTAGTTTCACTAATGACTTTTATCGATATCTTGACATCTTTCTTCCACTTTTTGCAACTTCACACAGTTTTTGTTTCGATTTCAGCCATACCACACTGATCAACCAACAACCAACCAACCAACATTGATTTTCAAGTTGTCGGCCATGCGCAATCGATAACCCATATTTGTTTTTTCATACCCTGATGAAGAATTTTTTCCCATGTGTTTCATACTTTATGTACGATACTCTATATATCATCTATATTCCTGTTTGAATTCCTTCGTGTAATTTGATGACAACTCCATAATTTTAATATTATTATCTGATTCAAAGTAATTCAAATCTATTTTAGAATGTTCGTAAATTGTGTTATTCCTGCAAAAAGCTTCAAACTACGTTTTATCTCACCTTAATTTCTTTATAGTTAAGCCTCCGTTGCATGCTATGCTGTTACATTTTCTTCTTCACAGGCTGGAATTGGACTTATCGCAAAATATACTACACTGGCAAAGTTGACACTTGCTTTATTTTCCACTCTTGGAATTTATATCGTCAATTTTACAAGACTAGATGAACCTGTATATGAACTTTTATAAATGAAAAACAGGATTCAACAACAGTTAAATATTTATATTGAATTAATTAACAAAATAATCACAAGCCATCAACGATTCAATAAGGAAAATTCAGCAACTGATAATTGTTATTGAAACTGATATTGAATTCAACTGACATGAGGTAATAATGTGTTAACATCTCAACGAGATGGAGGCAATTATTTAGTATAAAAGAAATACATTGAATGCACTAAAAGTTGAATAAAAGAATCATAATGACTAGTATGAAACTTGATTGGAAGAATCAACTTTCCAGAGGAATGAGAAACAATGTTTATGAATCTCAAATATCTGAACGAAACAGTTGAAACCAGAAGCTCTATGAAAAGTTACCCAAATTTACACAAACAATACCACTGACGGGGTAGTTGGTCCATCAAGATATTTTGCCTCTCACAAAATTATCAATAAAAACCATAAAGATATAGTCTGTTCGGCTGAAATATCCCTGTTCAAAAAATGGATTTATCAAGTAGGTACTGAAAATCAATCTCACAAGTGGTTAATTATTAAAAGGATCCTATTTCCTAAACATGAGTTTCGAAATATGACGTTAAAACTAACAGTAATTCTTTATTTTCACATGTGTACGACTATTTTTTGCGACCGGAGACAATATTTCACGCTGCGTGTGACAATTTTGAATAACATTTCTGGTCTTATTAATTTTATCTGTACGTTGGGTTACATTAGCGAGGTTTGTCGCTGAACTGTTAGTTTTTTGTGACGATTGTCCATCTTCTCCACTGGTGACTTTTTTGCTTCACTAACGCAGGAAAAGTTGCCCTTCCGGTTTTGCATTCGTTAGAAATTTCCAGAGCCTTGGATATTGGTCGGTCTTCCTATTATCATCAATGTTAGGAATATTTTGTTTGTAATCAAGTTGTAATGTGATAAAGATAATAAATTTATTTTTCAGGACCCTTCCGCAACAGGAATGGAAACTTTCCGTGTTCAAGATGCGGCAATATCTTTACTAGACTTGACAATTTGAGGAGACACCAGAAGACTGTTTGCGGAATTATTGCAAATCTGCAATGTGCCGAATGTACTTTTACTACGAAGCATAAGTATACCATGGCAATGCATATGAAAATCAAGCATGAAATTTGAGTAATCTCATTTCGTATATGAGAGAAGCTTCTGATCATTTATGTTCGTGGAATTGAAATATACATATTTCAGGAAGTGATACATTTTTCTTTTTATTTCTTTCAGTAATGAATGGAAAATTCCTTGACATTCTGTCCCGTCTTCTCCAGATTCTTTACTGCTAAGTTTTTGTAGCCGTCAGAGTCGTGCTTATTTTGTATTGCTGGAAATATCTAATAAGAAACTTGATTAGCCTTGTTGATCCAATATCATGTCTCAATAGTATATTCTGTATCTATCTAGTAGTAAAAAAAAACATTCCCGGACGACAATGTAAATTGTTGGCTGAGGCGATAAGCCGAGGCCAACAAGCATGAAGTCTGGAAATGTGCTTTTACTGCGAGGTACACATACTATTTTTTCTGAAATCGCAATCAGCATTATCATAAATTAAGGAATTATACTTATTGTTTGCGTGCATTCATTTACTGTCTATAATGTAAACAAGCCGTCAAAAATTTTCCCGGATCGTTTACGATACGGGAATAGTATATTGTGTATCTAGTAGTAAAAGCAATACATTCCCGGACGACAATGTAAATTGTTGGCCGAGGCGATAAGCCGAGGCCAACAAGCAATGAAGTCTGGGAATGTGCTTTTACTACGAGGTACACATACTATTTTTTCTGAAATCGCAATCAGCATTATCATAAATTAAGGAATTATACTTATTGTTTGCGTGCATTCATTTACTGTCTAAAATGTATACAAGCGTTCAAAAATTTTCCCGGATCGTTTACGATACGGGAATAGTTATTATCCTTACAAGTACGGAAAGAGTACCATTCCCGCATGAGACTGCCGTTACCCGAACGACGCAAAGCGGAGTTCGGGTAAGCAGTCGAGTGCGGGATAGTACCTTTCCGTATGAGTAAGGATCAAGATTTTTTCTACAAGCGCATTGAAACATCTTATGTAGCGCTCTTGAACAAACTTTCGCGTGCGGGAAAAATTATTACCGCACTAGTGCGGGAAAAACTCACTTGAAGTGACATTAGCGTGCGGGAAAAATTTTTCCGCACTAGTGCAGGAATATGACACCTCTCAAACTAAATTGCGTGCGGGAATAGGGCGGAACACGCACGCTTGTAGGAAAAAAAGTTTCAATCAACTGGTTTATTAAAATACAGTTAATGGTCTCGAACTATGATCACCTTCATCAATACACTATTTGACTGAATAATTATTCTCGGTGAACTCGGACTAACATGTTTGATTTGTTTCATTGCAAACGAAATCGAATGCATGATTTTTTAGAGCTGCCGTAAACTAAGAATCGTTATTCAACGAAATAAGTTTGAAAATCACTAATTTTGAGAAAAAACTGACATGATAAAATTGCGAGACCAAACGTCAAGAAGATTTTGGGAATGTATCCAATAAACGGAAAGTTGAAGGTTTTTTTTTTTTCAAGATAAATCAATTTCCATATATAAATGCACTACAATAATAGGTAATAACCTTCATTGAAACGAGCATTCGAACTGTTCTTGATACCTCTCCTTAAAATCTGGAGTTTTCCAGACTGGGCCGTTCACCGTTTACAAACATTTTGAATTGTCTAAAATACTGTTCTGTACCTTTATTGGTGGACGATACCCCGCTTTATTATGATTTTACATCGTCTAATGTGTGTTCAGTCGACAGGTTAAAAAAAGTGGGGTTAGGTGGAAAAAGGTCGGAAGTTAATAAAACTTCAGGAGGTTCTTCAAGGATAGTTAATTAACATTTTCTCAAGTTTTAGACCTCGAGGACCCTGTGCGAAAAAAGTAGAGGGGGAAAACTGCAAAATTTTTGACCTCTCTCCGGTTTTTCCTTGATTACTTTTTACTCTTACGTCCTACGGAAAAAACATAACGATACTTTTTTGTAGAGCATAAAATTTTATACAATTTTGACTAAAGAAACATGTTTGTATGTGAATTCGCTACCGAGATATGGCACGTCAAAAAAAAAGGTCATGTTTCAAAATTTTCTAAGAAATGACAAAAAATGCAAAATTACAGCTTATTTCATCTGTTATACCCGAAGTATGATGAAATGTTGTAGTAATTATGGTTCTTAGTTGAAGTCACCAACTTTGGACACCCTACTCCTCCTTCCCCCACCCAACCCCAATTCTCATAAGCTAACTTTCTGATGAAAGCCAACAATACCTATTCACATAATTTTGGTATTGATATCAGTTACTTTTCGGATCGATATCCCCCCGTTCCCCTACATAATTATCCCAGGACAGGAAGAAAAAAAGACGTAATCCTTTCGTGAAAAAAATTACTGTAATTAACAATATTAAGTTATTGTCAAGGCATATATTATATTGAGGAATAAAGATATTATAGCTAATCATAGTGGGCAGGTACTCATTTGTACTCATTACATTTCCTGCCGAGATTTTTAGCCGCTGGTTCTGCTCGTAACAGCTCGTCGTCCTCCTGAGCGATAAGGCTGTCAATGATGTCGCTGTCGTCGTTTTCGTCCAATATTTCTGGTGAGTCTTCCTCGATCAAATCAGTTGCGGGGGCGTTTTCGCAGGATTGGCCTGTGCAGTGCTTACACATTGCTGAGCATCGGAGACCTGCTTTCTTGCAGCTGCAAGCTCCGCTGCTACAGCCTTTGCTGCACTTGCAGGAAACCATATGGAAGATGTCATCCGGCGCAGCATTTCTGGTTGTGGGGATTGGTAGTACCCTTCGTGTGGTTAGGCTCCAGCCCCATACTGATGGGAGGAGATCATGGCCCAACCATGCCTGTACTTGCTGGTAAGTACGGAGGGAGTGGTACTTGGCAGCGTCCCTTGTTGGTGGTAAGCGGGCTAGTTGTAATTTAGCCTTCGTCACTGATCGTGTGAATAATTGGTACCTTAGGTCGTCGAGATTGTCTCTGTCAATGTTGCATCCATGAACTGCTACCAGGAACTTTTCTCCAGCGTCGCTGATCTGCTGAGAAGTAGCGTTTGGTGTGAGAAACGGGGCCACTACTGCAGAGAGGGAGGTATTCTTCATGTGGGTACTGCAAATTTTCTTCTTCCCTAATCCAAACGGTGCTGAAGTGGTATCACAACCACCCACTGCGTGAAGGAAAAGTATGTCCTTGGGAGGAAACGTACAGGAACTTGGCGAGTAGAGGATACTGGGACCACTGCCTCTTCCACTTTTTTTAAGGTAGATATTTTTTGTGGACGTAGCTAATGCTGTCAACAGAATAAGTATGTCCACATCTTCAGCAGTAATTATGACGCTGTCGAATTCGATGGCCTTGGATATGGCTGTGTTGACGATCATCACGTTGGCGTCCTCATATGCCTGCTTCACTTCGATGCTAGCATCCGTCATTCGTGTCATCAACATCGAAATGAATGCGCTCTTATTATGATCGTTTGCCAAGAACTTTTCCTGTACTATGGTTAGATGAGGAGAACACGACTTTGGTTGCTGATTGTAATGCAGAACGGCGAGCTCGTCCTGCGGCTTTGGTGCTTTGATAGCCTGCGTTAGTGGGGTATCCATCAAATACAACAATCACCTTGCTCCCAAAGTGTCTCTGCACGTAGATGATGTTCGTAGAGCATAGCATCTCGAATGTGGTTGTGGGAGTTTTGTTCCACACCACTTTATGTAGCAGGTATCCTCCATCAATCACGTTACATTTCCTGTTGCCAAAGTTGACATCGTCTATGGGAGTGATGAGTGGGTACATTGCAGATAAGCGCCTTTAAAAAAGTTTTCTACAAACGTGCATGATTCACCCTATACTCGCACGCAATTTAGTTTGAAAGGTGTCATTTTACCGCCTAGTGAGTTTCCCGCACTCTAAAGTTCGTTCAAGAGCGCAACATAAAATTTTTCAATGCGCTTGTAGAAAAAACTTGATCATAACTTGTTTCTTGTTTGGATAATAACGGGAAGTTTTTTTCTCACCGCTGCGGGAAAATAATCACTTGAAACAAGTGCGTGCTGGAAAGTTCTTCTCGCGCTAGCTGGAAAGTTCTTCTCGCGCTAGTGCGCTATAATAACACCTCTCAAAAAGAATCGCATGCTGGTAAAAAATAATTTTACTTGATACCTTGGTTCTCCTCTTATTCAAATATGAAAACATCTCTTATCATCCCAATCCAAGCACCAACTAACATTCACAAAATCCAGAAAGTAGGTATATACGCTATAAGGAAGCACCAAAAAATTTCACATAAATTGAAAGAAACATTATGGTTGAGTATGGAACGCAGGAGACATCTCCGTAGTGCTTATCTGTATCATAAGATACTTACTAATAAAATACTTTCATATCTTCTTCGTAAAATAAAATAACGCACGGATGTCCACAACTTGAACATTAGGTACATGGGAACTTTATTCAAAACACAAATTTTCATGAGCTCAGTCAGTTACCAGATTGCAAAAATATAATAGTCCTTCATGACCATACTGCTGAAACTGTTTGTACGTCATATTCAAGACGACTTGTACAATTTTGAATTTAGCGAACCAAGGTGGCATAGGCGTTTTCCTTTCAAGTCATCGCAAAAGTCATAAATTTTACGTGAAAACAAAATTATGACCAGTATAGTTTTTACTTTATTAGAGAGTTTTTTTTATACATGGTTATTCTCCTTATTCGACACGAAGCATTGTGGCTAAAGCATTTGATTTTTTGAACGTTTTTTCTTTACGATGGATTGGGACCTATTGGCCCTAAATTTTGGTTGCCATTTTGAACACTTGATATGGAATATTTCTTGTTTTATATCCACCATTTTTTCTTCATAATTTAAACTAGTACATATTATTTAAAATATTGAAAAATAAATGTATTTGTTATTAAATCTCAGTGTTTATTTCAATCAATTCTGATTCGTCAAAACGCCATAGGCGACTTGATGAATGATAAATTTCTCAAAATCAGTTTGCAAAATGAAAATGTGCGTTTTACTTGAAAACGTGAAGAGTTAGCTATAGGAATGTAGTGATATTTGATAGACAATTAAATTTGACATCTGCTCTTGACATAAAATACAGGGCGTTCCATTTAAATTAAACAAGTTTTTACCGTTCAAAGATTATGATTATTTTGCCTTAATTTTTACACACCTTGTATAAGTTAGTAAATATTTCACAACTGCTCTATGGAAGTTATTGAGTTAGTAACCTCTCATTAATTTGGTTGAAAACAAGACAACACTGGTTGAGAATTTAAGCATTAAAGATGATGCTGCATTTTCACAAAATTAGAGATATTTCAAAAACGATAAGGTTTAGGTGAATTAAACCTTAATGGAACTTACCTTTATTTTGATCGTAAAATCCTAAAATGAAATAATATACAGGGTATTTCATTTAAAAAATAACATCTTTGATATGTTTCGTGTTTTTGGCACACCCTGTATAACATGAAAATATTTTTAAAATATAGGGCCAATTGGTCCCTATCCATCGTGAAAAAAACTTTTGAAAAATCAAATGCTTTAGCCATAAGGTTTCGTGTCGAATAACGTGAATAACCCTGTATAGAAAGCGTAAAACATTCTGTCGAACAAAAATTTTGGGTTTTTTGCCGGGACCGAACATATAAAATTGAGAAATTTACAAAATAAGAGCTGAGTTTTGCAGAATCTTTTGGAAAGAATATTTGAAATCAAGTGGTAACTAGAGCTTCGCGAGACCAAGACTGATCTTGATCTTGATCTCGAAAAATAAATGTAGTATTGGTCTTGGTATTGGTCTTGATAGTCTTGGTCTAGGATCAAAATTTTTCTAGAAATTGCAACTATTCAATTCAATTGTCCAACAGATTATATACATACAGTTATTTCGTATTTCTCGGTTTTTAACAATTGTCAATTTGTTCGGGTAAAGAAAGCAAAGTAAAAATTTCTCATTTCACCATCATGGTATAATTTTTAAGAAATCTTGAATAAATATTGAATTAGACCCATACAGCACACTGGTCGACGACCGACATACCAGAAAAAAGGTTCAAAATGGTTGGAATGTTTAGTTTTTTATTGACCATTCTACAATAGATTATTGTGTGATGAGCAGTAAGATGCGGTTGTGGCAAAGGGGTGGAATCGTAATCTCGAGGAAAATGCAATACTTATTAACCACTGCGACCTTACAACATACAACATACAGCCCTAATAATAACCTTGTCGGACAATTTTCAGGAGAGATGTTGGTTATCGGACACACTGAAGTCAAGGGTTTAGTGCAATCCTTATATTTTTTATCTTTTTGCCGATAAATGAAACAGGATACAAAAAATTATACAGTGTGTTTCACTTGTTACGGAAACCTCGTATCTTTCGTAATTTTCTCCGTAGAATCATGAAATCTTCAGGATCGATGTAAACACTAGAACTGAACTCACTGCATAAAAAGGGTAATCTTACGTGAAATACGTATTTCAATTAACGAATAACGTTTTTAAAAACACGAAAATTATTTATTCAGACAAGTTTGTACTTCAAAGATCACATCAAGACTGATTAAAATTCCATTTCGCATTTTGAATGTAAAAATATAAAATTAGCATTTCTGGAATTGTAAGATATATGATTCTGCTGAGTCAGCGCTTCCTGGATGGGTGAATGTACGGAGCGGACGGTGACCGGTACGTAACTCCTCCCTCCTAAGATGAAGTTTTTGTTGGGACAAACAAAAGTTCTGAAGACGGCAAGGGTTGTGTGACTTCTTTGGTCCTTCCCTTGGATTTCCTGAACTTATTCAGGCTGAATATTACGACTCCTAGGATGATGATTATGTATAAAGGAATCGTCCAAGGATGATGGCTGGAATACCTCGGGGATTCAATCTGCAATGGTTGAAGTCGGTTCCCTTGTACTTGCAAATCGTGTAGTTGGTCTAGTGAAATATCATCTAGTTGAAGTTGGCTTTTTTCCATGATCCGCTTGAGTATTTTGACTTCGGGGAGGAACAGTGGCTTCCCTTTGGCATCGCCTTTTTCGTTGGTGTATCCCTGTCCAGAGGTTAGGATGCTGCACTGGTATGGGATTTCGATGAGAAATGATCCGTTGAGCATCACAAAGTCAGTTTCGTCACATCGGGTTTGGACTTTCTCTTCGTGAGGGAAAATTGCGATATAACTGGATTCACTAACTTCCTCAATTAGGGGCTTGTTTACAACTATATTAGCCATTTTGCATTCGGCTTTGTTGTATTTTACTTGAAGAATTGAGAAAATGCAATCGCTTTCTTGGGTACCATCAATCAGGTAGTTTGGATTCAGGTAAAAACATGGCCTGGCGTCATATTGAAATAGTTCGTTACTCATTGTGAAAAAGGTATTTTTGGGAATAATTGTTGTGGAATTCTGAGTAGAGGTGGTAATGGCTGAAGACATCAGGGTGGACTAAGGGGATATGCAGCGCAAAAACTAGTTTGGTATTTGAAAAATATGCATCAACTGGGGTTATATCAAATTGTTTATACGTGTCTTTAGTATCTGAGTAAACTAACTGATCTCTGGAATGATGTTCGAGAAGAGAATTGAATATTGATTTCATGTCATCGATAGATATTATGGCTATAATGTAAAGTACCAAGCTTAGCAAATGATATAGCATTTTCAATACTTGTGAGAATTGAAAGCAGTGTATCCAAATTGAATTTTATTTGGTTGTATGTGTCTACAAGTGACAGAAAATATGTGCTGTTGTTATTCAGTTGTTCTATACTTTCCCTGATTACATTTTGGTTACTAACCATTAATGAAAATGTTTCATTATTATTCTTTAAAATTTTGTGGGTCAACGATATTTGCTGATTTAGAGAGTTGACAATTTGTTCTTGATTGTTTTGCAATTTTTCGATTGCGGCATCATAGCGTTCGGCATCTTCTTGATCTAAGTTGCCAGAAATAGATTTAATGATATTCCCTAAACCATTGATTAGTCCTCTTTTTTGTCTGTTCGTTAAAGGATAGACTGATCGAAATTTTTCCTTTACCGATTTCATCTGATAATCAATGTGTTGTTCAGTATATTCGTGTAGAGATGTTAAATATTTAGAATTGAGGTTATAGTTCGCAAGAGATGATTTTAGTACATTATAATTTTGAGCTAATATTTCGATTTCATCTGATATTGGTTTGAAATCGATGTAGTGTAAAAACGTATGGGTGGCTACTTTGATTTTTGCTGTCCCCATCCGAAAGGGCAAGATTCCTGGGTTGTTCTTCAAATTAGTTATTCGTACTTTCTTGGGGATCGTCAGATGAACTATTGTCAGGAGTAGGAGGGTCCTGTAACAAATTTGGTTTTGTTACTGAGGCTCGAGGTTTCTTGAAAATGTTTTTGTGATAGGTATTACGATTGGTTTTCAGTTTCAGTCCTTGATCAGTTATGACAGTTTCGTTAATAATGGGGGAGTTTAATTTTTTTCCATGTGTTTTGACATCGTGTCGATAAACTTCGTCATTTTTAGAGTAATTTGCTGGTTCTTCCCGAGTTAGATTTTGTTTTTCAATATTTTTTTCTTTCTGTTTTTGAGAAATGTCGTGTATGTGGTCGAAAATCTGAAGTGTTTTTTGTTTATGTTCTTGTATATAATTGTTTAAAATTTCGTTTTGTATGTCTAAGTCGAAGGGGTCTTTTGTGTCGAGGTGTCCTCCCACAATATCGATTGGTTTTTGTTTGGTGACAGAGTGTATGGAGTGGTTGTACCCAAAAATATCATAGGACATTAGGCTCGTTACTTCTGCACGGGGGTTTTCAAGTTTTAAAACCCTCAAATGCTCGAGTAAAGTTGAATGAAGCCGTTCTACGGGGGCATTGCTAGTGGAATTTTTTGGGGTTACAAAGTAAAAGGTCAATTTTGTGAAGTTTTGTGAAGTCCGTTAGCGTCGAAATTTTGAATTCTGTTCCGCTGTCGGCTACAATTTTTAGGGGTAATCCATGAAATGACATGAATATGATAAGATTCTCCACGATAGAGACTGCATTTGCCACTGTTAGAGGAAGAGCTTGAGCGTATTTTGAAAAGGTGTCTATGATAGTTAAAAACTTTTGGCTATTGTCCTGGAAAACATCAATATGTACTACTTCAAAGGGTTTCCTAGGTGTTGGTGTAATTTGAAAATTGATTTTCGGTGGGCTTCTGTCATATTTTGTTCTTTGGCAGATTTCACATTTATTTATATAGTTTCTAACATCGTTAGCACAATTTGGCCAATAGTATTTTCTTTTTATTTGTTGTAAGGTTTCTTGAATACCACGGTGATTTGTTTTAGTCTCATGATTGTATACTAAAAGTTCTTTTTGTCTGTATAGTTCTGTGATGTTTTCAAGTTTAGTGTTGCATTTTATCAAATTGAATGTCGAATTTTTGAAAGTTTGCATCATAAGGTTACTGAGACTTTCGTACAGTTTGTTCGAATCATCGTCATTGAAATAAAAAGCGTACGTCTTTTTAGGCTGTCCAGAGTCTTTGAAAAATGTGATAATTGGGGAAAGATCATTGTCCACTATATAAATGTTCCATAAATTCTTCTTGTTTGGTTCCCATAAACATTTTTTAGTAGTCCTTCTGGGCAATACCGATTTAGAAATATGGATTTGATTTTGAAATACGTTAATCGGTGATTCACTTGCATTTATATCTTGCACAGGGTCCTCGGCATTCGTGTGGACTGTTTCATTATTTTCTTCGTTTGGGGTTGGGGTGATTTCTTGGACTGGTTCTTCCTCGTTTGAAGTTGAAGTTTCAGTTTCCACTTCGATTTCGTTTTCGTCTGGGGTTTCGTCGAGGTTATTGACTAGGGATGAGGTGTCCGGGTCCCGTGTACGAGTTTGCTCTACGTTGAACTTTTTCATATATTGGAGGAATGGAGATGTTTCATCTATGTCTTCCGTTCTGGTCTTCGAAGTGTTTGGTTGTGGTTCTACTTCGTTGGCATGGATTTCAATTCTCGATAGGGCATCTGCATTGGTGTTTTGTTTCCTTTTTTATATCGAATCTCGTAGTCGAATTCTTCTAACTTCGGTTTCCATCGGATTAGTCTCGAGTTTGGCTCCTTCAGCGATATCAGCCGTTGTAGTGGTTTGTGGTCTGTTAAAATAACGAATTTTCTACCAAAAAGATACGGTCGAAAATATTTTATTGCCCATACAATCGCTAAAAGTTCCTTTTCAATGGTTCTATAGTTTTGTTCAGCATCGTTAAGCGTCCTTGATGCGTAGGCAACAGGGCGGTCAGACCCAACAGGACCTTGTGATAAAATAGATCCAATGGCCGAATTTGAAGCGTCTGTGGTTAGGTTGAAGGGTTTGTCGAAGTCTGGGCATTGTAGTATGGGGTCATTTGTCAGTAAGGTTTTGCAATGGTCAAAAGCTTTAAGGAAGGTGGCGTCGTGTTTTATTTCAGCGCCTTTTTTCAGACAGTTTGTGAATGGTCTTGTGATTTTTGCAAAGTCCTTGATAAATTTACGGTAATACCCTAAAAGTCCCAAAAATCCCTTTATCTGTCTTGTAGTTTTTGGAATAGGATAGTGCATTATTGCTCTAATTTTATCTGGGTTTGGTTTTACGCCTGTGGTGTTACAATGTGTCCGAGAAAAGCAACTTCCTTCTTGAGAAATTCTGATTTATCAATATGAATTTTCAAGTTCGTATCGCGTAGCCTTTGAAACACTCTTTTTAAATTAACCATGTGTTCCTGCAAAGATGTTGAGTATACAATGATGTCATCCATGTATACCAGGCATATTTCGTTTTGCAGCCCTTTCAAGACGTCATCCATCACCCTACTCAGAGTAGCTGGGGCATTCTTCAAGCCAAAGTGGACCCTCAGGTACTCGTAGTGACCGTTCTCGACATTGAATGCGGTCTTTTGAACGTCTTCCGGAGCCATCTCTATTTGATGAAATCCGCTCGCCAAATCTAGGGTGGAGAAATATTGGCACCTTTCTAGCTTATCTAGGATGTCACTGATGTTTGGCAGGGGGAAGCGATCGTCGATGGTCTTTTTATTTACCTTACGGTAATCGAGCACGATTCTCCACTTTTTCTTCCCACTAGCGTCTGCTTTTTTTGGTACCACCCATATAGGTGATGACCAGGGCGAGTTACTGGGGCGGATGATATTTTGTTCGAGCATGGAATTTATTTGTTTGGCTACTTCCGCTTTGTGAATGAAGGGATACCTATACGACTTGGAATAAACGGGAATTTCGTCTTTTGTCTTGATTCTATGTTTAACCTGATTAGTAAATGTCAGTTTTTCCCCTTCATAATGAAAAATATCCGAGTATTTGCCGCATAAGTTTTTTATGCGTGTCTGTTCTTCTTGATTCATATGTTCTGTACGAATGAGGTTACGAATGTCGTTTTCGTCCGTGTGAAAGGTGTTTATGTCCTCATGATAAAGTTCAAAGTTTTGAGGTGAAAATGGATGAGTACTGAGTGGCTCAAATAGTTGAATTTCGCAATTATAGTCATTTCCATTTTCTAACTCGACCCATGCCTATCCGTTATTAGCTGTAGTTAGTGTTTCTCTTATCAAACATTCGTTTATTTTTGTTGGAGGGACGAAGATATCGCCCGTGGATTGACTTACAGGCACTTTAATTTTGGTTCCCGTATTGGGTTCTATTTCGACAAAAAATAATAACCTTTTCTTTGTTTCATAGTACTGAATGTAATTTTGCGAAGATGGAGCATACAATATTGAGTTTGAAAAATCAATTTGAGCGTTCAGTTGCTTAAGTATATCAAGTCCTATCAGTCCATCAAAGTATTGGTGAAATTTGAATAAATGAAATTTCAGCATTTGTTGATGGTTAAATTCATCGAAAGAAGGGATGTTTGCACAGTGATCACGTTTTGATTGTTGAAAAACTGATGTGACTGTAAATGGCTATTTGAAAATATTTTCAGGGTAAAATTTGTTTGCAATATCGGGGTTCATGAATGACTTAGTTGCTCCTGTATCTATTAAAAGTTTAATAGGTGGGTTTTTGATTTGTATGTAAGGGAGTTCTGTTTTGTCGTATATAGTATTCAGTTCAATTATGTTTCGTCCCTGTTGGACCTCATCTCGTGAAAATTTTGTTGTGTTTCGTCATAATAATCGAATTGTTCTGTCTCTTCTACGTAAGGTTCGTTCGGGTAATACTCTTGTGGGTGGAATTCGTCGGGTGTTTCGTAATTTTGGTCATATTCAAAATTATAGAGTTCTTCAGAAACGAAGTTACGTCTCTGATGTGGGTTTGATTGGAAATAGTTTCGAGATTGTTGTTGATAGGGGGGTCTGTTGGAATTGTTTTGAAGATTTTGTGTTCTAGTTACAATACTCATAGGGGTAGGTTTGGAAGTGGATGATCCATTATGGGGTTTCCACACGTTTCGGGGTGCACCGAATACTTCCTTGTTACTGAAATATCTTTGGGGTGTACCACTTTGGCGTGGTTGTATCTGAATTGGTCCCCTAGGGAATTGAGGCTGACTTGAGAAGTTTTGGTGATTTTGAAATTGTCGGGGAATATTTTGTTGCAATTGGGGTCTATCAGAGTGGTAGTTTTGGGTGTATCGTTGTCCAATATTTTCAATCTGTGGTCTTATAGTAGTTGGAAATTTATGAAAATAATTTACTTGAGATTTTTTAAGGTATCTAATATTGTTGTCTTCAATTATATATTTTTGGGCTTCAGCCAAATTATTTGGTTTCATTGACCTTACCATAGAACTTTGAAGTTCTCTTAAACCAACAAATAATGTGTGTAGTGCGTGTGAATCATAGAGTAATTTTTTGCTCACTTTAATTTGATCATTAATTTCATGTAAATTGACAAAATTATGGAGTAAGTTGAGTGTAGACACTACCCTTGAAAAAAAATTCAATGAATTTTCACTGGGACTTTGTCTCAATGAACCTTGATCTGATAATAAACTGCTTTCATTTCTTTGATCACCAAAATGATTAATTAATAAATTTTTAATGGTATTGAAATCATTGCTACCAGCTGGTCCAGTTAGCTTGGAAAATATTCCATTCAGTAACAATTTATTCTGAGCACAATTTACGTTTGCCGGGGTAGCATCCCAATATGTATTCAATAGATCGGTAGATGTTGAAATAAATCTGTATAACCTGCACGGGTTACCGTCAAATTCCGGTACGATTTGCAAAAGTTTTATATCAAATACTGGTGTTGCCATTATTATTGATTCAACTATTTTTTTTTAAATTCTTTTGATTTATTACTATTTAAGCTGAGAGCTTCTAATGATTCAACTAAATCTATCTCAACTTTTGCGCCAATATCACTCAAGGAATTTGGAAAAGTTGAGGAGTCTGACATATGAAACGAAAAAGGGATCAATGAGTAACTCACAAAATAGCCTTTTTCATCCTCTGGTGGTGGTGTCTCCGGAGCTGAAGTTCTGCAACCTGCCCTCGAACTGCGGCTAATCCAATAATGGTACTTTCACAGTTTTAACTTTGTTTTTCTCGTTCCCGAACTTTTTCTGCCGGTTCTTCTCGATGAAGAGTTGAGACTCAAGGATATCTAAGCGGTAGATGCCTTCGAGATCCTACCGACTGCGCCAAATACGTATTTCAATTAACGAATAACGTTTTTAAAAACACGAAAATTATTCATTCAGACAAGTTTGTACTTCAAAGATCACATCAAGACTGAATAAAATTCCATTTCGCATTTTGAATGTAAAAATATAAAATTAGCAATTCTGGAATTGTAAGATATATGATTCTGCTGAGTCAGCGTTTCCTGGATGGGTGAATGTACGGAGCGGACGGTGACCGGTACGTAACTCGTGACATATACGACACGCCAGCAGCGATGGATTCACCCATTTTTCCAGAAAGTTACATTGGGGGCCAGAATTACTACTAAAACACCGGTTTTCTGAAAAAAAATTGTCCTGAAATATTCTTATTTGTTTCACTTCTTATGGAAATGCCTCCGTATCTTCCGTAATTCACGACGTAGAACCATAGAATTTTCAGAATCGATGGAAATACTGAAAATGAACTCACTGCATAAAAGGAGTCATCCTAAGTGATTTACAGTGGCAGAAGCGATGGAACCACCCAATTTCCCAGAAAGTTATAGTAGGGAGTAAATTGGCCCGAAATTTTTTCGGATTCTTAATTAGGATCCCCAAATAAAGATTAAGGATCCCCAAAGGTTAGATTAATAGTCGGACAATAAAGATATGGTGAAGTTTTTATTACTATATATACAATGAAAAAGAAGTAAAATAGAGAGCAGTAAAGTGCATATTCAACAAAGGAATATGTCAATTCAGTCGGAAAAACAAGTACAGAAATCGAATGTAAATTACACCGACAAAAACTATAGATGAAGAAGCGTGTTATAAATTCTGAATTATTCAAATCATTTTGTTGGATGGATAATATTCGATAGCATCAGCTTGCAATTATGTGTCCGTGAGGAATGTTGCACAAATGGAAGACATATATAATTTACTATCCGTAAGGGGAAGTAGTTGATTTCTGTCAGATATTTGCCTTAATTTCCACTTTGTGTGGAGAGACTGGTATTTTAGGGCTTCACAAAATATTTGTTTCATTGAATTGAACTCTCCAATATACATACCCGAACTTTTTTCGCCTTATTTGCATTTGGCCTCTACCTGCAGACAGTTGTACAAGGAGTATTACTTGATATGTTTGCGGATGGCGCAGCGAATTACTTTATTGTAAGTCGCTGATCGCCCACTCGAATATCCCATCAGCTGAAATTGATATCACCCATAATAAGTTCATACATAATGGGTAGTACGCAAAGGAAAGTAACAATGGAAAAAGTCAAGAGAAAACTTAGAAAGCTAACGAGAAAAACTAGTTTATCTTCGAAGTAAGTTATGCACTTGTTTTTCCTTACCTGAATCTAGGCATTTAATATTCGGAAATTTTCCTTTCTTTGCAAATTATCAGCCCTATTACCAATCATAGCAAAATAACGGAAATGGCGAATAACGTTGACGTTGTTTTTAACGGAAGTGATACAGCATAGGGCTGAATATCAATGGACAGAAAATTGGTATTATTCGGAATTTGATCATTTGATATAGTGTGGAAGATCTTTCACATGGGGTAGCGTACCTAAGTACCATGAATTTCTTGATAAACACAAACAGTAGAAAATATCTGAAATTTATTTTCAATGGAAATTTATATTACTTCATTTCGTAAGCTTTTGGTCAGTATTAATCCATATATTTTCACGAAGATCTTCAGTTTTGAACCTTTTACATATGTTGGGGATCATTTGTGTGACATATCTAGACAACTTCTTGATCATATCAAATTCGCATGAAGGATGCTGATACAGAATCTCATCAAATATTTAGGGCTATATAATTAATAAGAAAACCAAATTTCGAATTGAATTTTTTTTCAGATTCTTCAAGATTTGCTTGAGGTACTTTTTGTGAAGATAAAAAATGAACTAGATTCTGGAACGAAAAAAAAGAAAAAAATGCTATATTTTTCAACCTTGTTCTATAGTACGGCAAACCCTGTATTGTTACATCGTCTGAGGTTTAGATAATAACCATTTTTTGACCCTATTTTCTATATTCTGTGGGCTACACTGCACCATGTTTTTTCTTTACAAATATTTTATTTTCTTATCTGTTTTTTCTCAATGCATATAAGTATACAATGGTCACGTATTTTGAAGAAAACGTTTATAATTTTTGAATTTATGTTTGATATGTTAATTATTAATTTTCATTTAGCTGAATCTTCTCCAAACCGGACGATTTCAAAGCTGTTCAAACTACCATTCCGAAGAACAGTGATTTCTGAAGAAAACACAAAAATTTTGAGTGAAGTTTTCCAACAGAATCCGTTTCCAGATAATGATACTAGGAATCAATTGAAAGATGTCCTAGGCCTTCCTTTCGCAGTAATATCAACTTGGTTTCAGAACAGAAGACGTAGGGAAAAATTGAGGAGAGACAGTTTTTGATGAAAATATGGAGAATTCACCAAATATCGGTTTATATAAAAATATGATCAAAACCTAGTTCATTTTCGATTATTTATATTTTATTTTAAATGAATTTCAAAATAAATTCGGCCAAAAAGGAAGCCTTGTTTTTTAATTTGTATCAATTGCGAATATTTGCTCCCACGTCAAACAAAATTAGAAGTGGTGACCATTTAATGTAACAACTAAAAATATTAATATTGCATGATTGATACATACGATGAAAATGAAAGAAAACTCTTGCTGGATTCAACAAAAAAAATCACTTTCAATATTCCTAGACCTTGAATTATAACCGGAGATAACCCCACACCATTTTTATGGGAAACGGCATTTGGTTGAATTTCCTGAGTTTTTGGTCTATGAGCACATGGAAATCCGTTTAGTAGTTTTGGAAATACAGGGCGTTGAAGTGGAAAAGTGATGATTTTTCTCGTATCTTTTAAAAATTATGGCATATGTCAAACTGATCATTTTTGCGTGAGTTGTGTTCTTCTTTATTTTTCAAAATAACAACTTTGTTTTCTATTTCTTGTTACTCTTTCTTTAATTTTTTTGTTTTTATCTCCATATCTTCCCCTAGGTAGCTTCAGTACCTATACAAAACATAAATCATATATTCATAAACAGGGAGAATACATATCAATAAAAGTAGCATATATACAACATCTTCCCTTCTCAAAAAGCAGGCCGCAACCATTACAATTCAATAATTCGAGTTTTCCCTAGAATATTGATCATTCTTTCACTTCTTGTTCTACTGGAACCAGATATTTCTCTTTATGGTATAACACCAACATCTTCAGGAGACTCCCCAGGTAGCACCTCATATTGGGCCAATATGGATATATTGTAAATGTAAAAATAATATTGATCCAATAAGGATGAATATTGAAAATACGATGTCATATTTGGCTCGACCGATTCTGAATATACATTGGCATTGTAATATTGGATCAATATTGGTTGAATCATTTTTAAAAATATTGATAGAACATTGTCTGAATATTACAAAAAATCATAATCACTTTTGTTGATAAAACGTTAAACGAAAATGTCGTGCCAATATAGAAATAATTATATTGATACAATATTACAAAGAAATTCTATTACCAATATTTTAATTTGAATATTGGTCGAATATTCAAAAAACAATATTGAAATGAATAATTATTAAACCTGTGTACCAAACCGCTAGAGGGCTCTAGATATGAAACATTAACTGAAACAGGGAAATACATGAAGTGGTTTTCACAACACTTGTTTTTGAGACAGTTCACTGAGTGGTTATGACGACCAAAATGCAAACTTTGTTGACTTCTTTATTTTCATGAAATAGTTTACACATTTTTATGAAATAGTTTACTTCCAATATTCTACCAATATATCCAAATGATATTGCACCAATATTACTTCAGAATATCCCACCAATATTATTTTTATAATGTCCAAACAATATTGGACCAATATTGCCAAATGTCCACAATTTTTCTCGCCAATATTACGTTTTAATATTTTGCCAATATTTTATAAAATATTAGACCAATATTATCCCAATATCGCTGAATATTTTGAGGCCAATATTGTTTTTAGAATATTTTTGGAATATTACACGAGAGAAATTGGACAAATATCGCCGAATGTTCAAATTTTTTTTCTCGCCAATATTGCATTTGAATATTTTGCCAATATTTTCGTAATATTGTACCAATATTGTCCCAATATGAGTGTGCTACCTGGGTCAGATTGAATCTAGTTATTCACTGATTCAGAACAAAAATTTGAGTGGACTGGAGTCCAATTGTTTATGAGTTTTTGAATCTGATAAAAACTGATATCACATAACTGAATTTTTGAAGGTGTTATTTATTTCGTTTCGAAACCCTATTATGAAAAACGTCAACCGAGCGAAAGGTACCATGTTTGCATTTAAAACAGGAAGTTCAAAGTTGCACTTTTTCGAGGAGCAAGCGTTTTTTCACTTTGCCGCTCGCCGAGCGGCAGAGAAAGCAAAACGCTCGCTAAGTTACCATGGAAACCATAATATAAAAACGTCAAGTTTAGCGACATTTGACAGCACCGTAAGTGTTGAACAGTATACAGAGTGGCCACTTTTTTAATGGTATTGTATTGGTAACTTTTAAACCATAAAAGTTAGAAGGTCGGTCAAATGGAGAAAAAGTTGCATTCATAGTAGCATTGTCAAGCAGTTGGAACAAATCGAGATTTTCAGGGCCGGTTATTGAGATATCATAAGAAAAATCATTTTGATTTTTCTTTTTTCCCCACTTTATTTCAAATATTATCAAAAAATGTTACAGGAATTTTTTGATCGACATTAAATTATACTCAATTTGACACAAACAGATTCAGTATCCTACGTTTCGTACTCTCTGGGCCACCCTCAACCTCATTTTTTTCAATACGGACCTGCATATTTTATGACACTTTTCGAAATAACTTTTAACGCTGAATTCAACGATATATCATACAATGTCATTCAAAGTTGATTTTTAGGTAATTTTGACCCTTATCCAAATTTCTTTTGGTCGGATCTGTATTAATTACCTTTAGTTTAACAACATGCAATACATTTCGATACGAAAATCAATCATTTAATGAAAGAAAAATTAAATGATTATTCGAAAGTGAATGAAAATTAATGAAGTAAGTGTTCGAAATGTCCACCATTTTGTAACATGCACTTTGCGATTCTGGAACCCATACTTCTTAACCATTTGCTTATTTCGTCTCCTTGAATACCTTTTAATACATTCTCAATCTTCTCGCGAAGAATCTGTATTGTCGAGTTCATAGTATCATAAATTTTATTTTTGAGATATCTCCACTAATAAAAATCCAGCGGATTCAAAGCCGGAGATCTGGCAGGCCATGCTACTGGACCTCTTGTTCCAATCCATGAATCGGGAAAAGTTCGATTTAGATAGTCTGTGTGATTCTTGCTTTGATTCTGATACGTTCCATTCAGTTTAAGATAAGTAAGTTGATTTTCTTATCGAAATGTATTGCATGTTATTAATTAAACTAAAGGTAAATAATACAGATCCGACCCAAAGAAATTTGGATAAGGGTCATAATCACCCGAAAATCAACTTTGAATGACATCGTATGATATATCGTTGAATTCAGCGTTCACTGTCAAGTGAAAAATTTTTGTAAAATTTTTTGATAATATTTGAAATGAAGTGGGAAAAAAAGAAAAATCAAAATGACAAAATTTACTTTTCTTATGATATCTCAATAACCGGACCTGATAATCTTGATTTGTTTGAACTATTTGACAATGCGTCTATGAGTGCAACTTTTTCTCCATTTGACCAATCTTCTAACTCTTATGGTTTAAAAGTTACCATTACAATCCCATTAAAAAATTGGCCACTCTGTATGACAAATGTTAATCATTTCATGAGGAACACGTGATTTTAGGATCGACATCAAAAATTGAGATGTCGTTTCGTGAAAATTCAATGAAATTAGTGAAAATTAGTGCACTCTGCCAGAAATTGCTCAAGCTGCAAAATCAGTTGCTCTCAATTAACTGCCAGAGAAGTCGAGAAGCAAGTACGAAAAGCAGTATGAACTTCTTAGTAAATGGTGCGATTCAAAAGGAACCAAGAATAAATCAGAAAATATTCTACTTGCGTATTTTGCAGAGAGAACTATAGTAAATGAATTCCTCTACACTTTGGTCTATATACTCAACGCTGAGATCTACGATATCATTTAAACATGATATAAACAGCGAATACAAAAAACTATTGGCTTATTCAAAATGTCAAGCTTCTGGCCACAAACCAATAAAATCTATGAGCTTTAATTATTTTCAAGTCAGAACCTTCTTAAACAGACGCACCTGATAAGATATATTTACTGTCAAAAGTTACCTTGATTTTTGGTAATGCTGTCATCCCTGACAGCCCTCAGAAATAGAAACTTGTGCGAGCTATGGATTAACGAGGTCTTACCTTTTAACGAGACCAGTGACCATGCTGGGAATCGAACCCACGTCCCTCTGATTGATAGACTAGCATTGTAAAAATAAATAAAGCAACACTGAACTATATATATATATATATATATATATATATATATATATGAAAACTAAAAGTTCGGGTTGAACCGCGTCTAGAATTTGTTGAAATTCGACGTTTCGGCTCCGATTTTGGAGCCATTTTCAAGAACTGAAACAGAAAGAAAATTAATGAAAGGTTAAAACGTAATTCTACGCTGAGGTCTCAATCTGCCTACTCCTCAGTTATAATTACGTTAGGTTTTTGTGACTTGACATCGGGGTCTCAATCTGCCTACTCCCCATGTCTCGTCACTGGTTCTCTCTAAGGTCTCAATCTGCCTACTCCTTCGAGAGAACTGAGGAATTGTGGGTTGAGGAACTGTATTTATAGTGGACGTGGCTGTAATGGCCGTGTGCAATGTATTGGCGCGAGGTGAACTATGGGCGGGAACTGAATTGGCGCTAGATGAGCTGTGTGCGGGAACTTGGTTGGCGCTAAGTGAGCTGTGTGCGGGAACTGGGTTGGTGGGAAATGAGTTTATGCGTCCACTATAAATACAGTTCCTCAACCCACAATTCCTCAGTTCTCTCGAAGGAGTAGGCAGATTGAGACCTTAGAGAGAACCAGTGACGAGACATGGGGAGTAGGCAGATTGAGACCCCGACGTCAAGTCACAAAAACCTAACGTAATTATACCTGAGGAGTAGGCAGATTGAGACCTCAGCGTAGAATTACGTTTTAACCTTTCATTAATTTTCTTTCTGTTTCAGTTCTTGAAAATGGCTCCAAAATCGGAGCCGAAACGTCGAATTTCAACAAATTCTAGACGCGGTTCAACCCGAACTTTTAGTTTTCAAATATCTGACCGCGGAAACCTATCTGAACATATATATATATATATATATATATATATATATATATATATATATATATATATATACGCATTAACCCCCATTACGAAGCCCGAAACGCTACACATGACCGATTAAACAAAGCCCGATGCATGTTTACGAAGCCCGTTCTCGGGCTTCTTAAAAATCTACGTGTATATCGATTTTATAGCTTAATAATGACCCCGCGACGCCATAGAGCTAATGTAGCCTGGGCTTCGTAATGGTGGATAATATCTCAAGATATACACATTCAGTTCAGCCGACCTCTACCAGAGGGCGCATGAGTAGTTCTGTATGTAACTATATACGGTATGTAGATGTTATACGCTTTATAGGAATCCCGTATAGTTCCACGTATTTTCAGAAGCCCGTGCATTTGGCAGCATTGCGGTCTGTAAAAACTGATTATTTCGCTCTTCTACTCTTTGAAGCGGAAAAAACAACGTTTTCCATGCCGTTATGCTTGTATATGAGCCGATGTCTGATTCAATATTAGATTGAAACGGAAGGAGAAAACTTATGGTGCTAAGTTTGATACCGCATTAATCTAATTTCTCTAGAGGAACAGTAGATTGGATGATAATTTGTAGATTATAAACTCATAGCGCGGTATATTTTCAGATTATTCAGTGGAAAATTTCAAGACGAACGTATCTCCATTTTGACTTCAGAGCAAAAACACCTTTATAGATTTCATCAAGTGGATTTCGCCAGTTTTGAACTCCACCTAATAGTATGTTTTGGTTAAATATTGTAATAGAAACTTGCCCATTTCTACCATGGGACTTTTTTTCGGATTTCCATCATCTCACGAACTATTGTTTGTACATGATGATTCAATCGCGTGAATCCGCGATCATCTCCAGGATTCAATGGTCTACTAATAAATTCAGTTACATAATCAAGTTGTAATTATTCCATATGTGAAAATAGAGCTGAACAAAAAATCTGTCTGCGCTCTGGGGCGACTTACTGGTAATTATTGGCTATTTTGGAATCATCTTCACGTGAACTGATTATCAGGTTCTTCGATCTGTTGGTACCAGTCTTGTAATGAAGAGGACATAGGGTGTCTTCTTTGGCTCCGAAGCATCCAAAACAGCTGTCGATGTTCTTGTAACGTGGCTATATGTAAGTCCACAGAACCACAGTGAACGATGACTACGTAAAGTTGATGCCAACAGTGACTTATGATTCGCTGAAGTAAAGAAGTTCAATTTGAAGTAATTTCTCGTTGACCAACAGAAGTCTCAAAAGTTTATATCGTCGTCTATTCCATATTTAGTTCAGTTCGCGATTTGAGTGTTGTAATTTTTGATTGATCCTATTAAAATTCGATGGGTCCAAGTTATAATTACATCAAAATGTTTATATATCATCCGTTTGAAATGTAATTTTACTTGGTATAAGACGAAATGTTACCGTTTATTTCCGCTTCTACTTGAAGCAGAAGCCAACTTGCATTCTAGTTATATTTCAGCAATAGTGGGTCACGTATCATCAAACGAAAATTTTATTATTTATTATCCATTTTGAGGCTACATTCATCAGCATTTCAGGTTCCTATGTACCTAACTGAATCGCGCATACATCGATACATCCTTCTTACTTGTGTTTTTCATGTCTAATACTATTGTCCAGATTTTTTCTAAACATAAGCGCTAGTAATAACATTCAATTTACTCCTTGTGCAAATAGTGCTTTGAAAAATTATTTGTAACACGTGGTCGAAGTGTTAAAGCATCGGCGATTCACTCGGATTTCCCAAGGGGTTTCCGGTTCAAATCCTGGGCTCCGACGGTCTGCCACGGAGCTGGGGTGGTTCGAAATACACTCTGATAAATTGTAGATCCCGAATCACCCTTGCTCGCACAAGCTCTGAGGAGTATCTGCGGAAACATGGATGATTCGTAAGAACAAAAACAAAAAAAGTTCGTAAAAACAAAAACTGTTTACTTCCATTGGCATGTTAAAATTATTGAATGTGTAACCACAGATGATTTGTAGATATCATTCGGTGTACAGGAGTCCAGTAGAGGTTCGCGTATTATTCGAAGCCCGTTATTGATAGTAAGGCAGTCTGTGTAAGGCCACATATGATTTGTAGATATCATACAGTTTACGGGAGTTCCGTAGAGTTCCGCGTATTATTCGAAACCCGTTATTGATAGTAAGGCAGTCTGTGGAAGGCAACATATGATTTGTAGATATCATTCAAAGGGAAACGGTCGGGCGAGCTTTTTAATTCGTTTCGCTGCGCATTGAGGGTGATTGTGTGAAATTTCATCTTAAATATGTCCTCTACCAGAGGTGAAATAAGGTTGAATGATTTTGAATAGGGATCCTGTTGAAGGTGGGTAACATTGGTATAATTTAAGTGGGTATAACATTTTTTATGGGGAAATCTGTGGGAAATTGAGGATGCCACTAATTTTGTGATTTTAACCTAAAAGCGCACCACATTTTTCAGATTGTTCAGTAAAGATTCTCAAGATAAAAGTACCCTAGATGTTAACGTATTTTTTTATTTTATCAAAGGTAATACCACGAGCACAATGGGTCATGATGCTCATGATGGGCCGTGATGATCATGATAGTAGAGCGCTTGTTTCTCAACCTGAGGGTCATGGGTTTGTTTCCCAGCATGGTCATTGGTCTCGTGCATCACAAGTTAAAAGGTAAGGGCTGCGTCTTCCCTAGCTCGGACAAGTCTTTCGAAGACTTTTCAGGGTTGTACTCTTAAGGGTGTGCAGCTGGTTGACGGAAATAACAATTTTAACAATAACAATTTTACCAATTCAACTTAAAATTTTATAATTTTTTTAATTCTTCATGAAAACTCTTTGCTTGGCAGAAATATGAAAACATATCGATTGATAGTCCTTTAGGACGAGTGATTTTATCTAGATTCGGTTAGTTTAAATGTTTTTGACAAATCAACGTGTTTGAGAGATGAAAATAAAAAAAAATCAATAAAATTTGAAGAACGAGTTGTATTTGAAAAGATATTTGAATTTTTTTCGCCAATCCGAAAAGTGAATAACCATTTTTTTTTTTTTCATTTATTTTAATTATAAAATATTATTATAACGTTTCATATGACCCGGTCAATGAAATTGACCCTAAATAGTTTTGACAGTTCAAAGGTAAGCAACGTTTTATCGAGGACCATGCAGTTTCCACCACTTCTATTGGCCAAAGTACCAGAAACGTGAAAATACCTGCCGAAAAACATTGCCTCAGAAACCTCCACAACAACCCTGACATAATCATTCTCCCAGCAGACAAAGGCAACGCCACGGTAGTTCTGAATACCTCAGATTATGTAGACAAAATGAGCACACTGTTAAACTCATCCGAGTATCAGATCACCCAACGAGACCCGACAACCTACCTCGAAAAGAAGACCAAAAATCTGATCAATAATTCTAAACTACCAGCCGAAACCAAGAAAGTCACTATCCCTAGAGAGAAGTCATCACGCACCCCTCGTATCTACGGACTTCCAAAAATACACAAGCGAGAAAACTCTGCAAACCAGGATCGTCCGAGAAGCCTTTGAGATAGAGAAGCGCCCCAGTTGCCTCAACACTCGCGACGACGGACGTAGACTTCCCAATACCTGGAAGCCTCTCATTGCACGCATAAACTCATTTCCCACCAACCCAGTTCCCGCACACAGCTCACTTAGCGCCAACCAAGTTCCCGCACACAGCTCATCTAGCGCCAATTCAGTTCCCGCCCATAGTTCACCTCGCGCCAATACATTGCACACGGCCATTACAGCCACGTCCACTATAAATACAGTTCCTCATCCCACAATTCCTCAGTTCTCTCGAAGGAGTAGGCAGATTAAGACCTTAGAGAGAACCAGTGACGAGACATGGGGAGTAGGCAGATTGAGACCCCGACGTCAAGTCACAAAAACCTAACGTAATTATACCTGAGGAGTAGGCAGATTGAGACCTCAGCGTAGAATTACGTTTTAACCTTTCATTAATTTTCTTTCTATTTCAGTTCTTGAAAATGGCTCCAAAATCGGAGCCGAAACGTCGAATTTCAACAAATTCTAGACGCGGTTCAACCCGAACTTTTAGTTTTCAAATATCTGACCGCGGAAACCTATCTGAACACATTTCACGCCTCTACGGGGAGGATATTCTCCATCTCACGAAAAACTATTCATCACTCCTTATCCGAAGATCCAAACTCCTGTGCGACCTCATGTTCCTCAAATCATGCAGAGACCACGGAGTCATTCCCAAAGCCTTCCGGTTGAAACATCATGATACCTCATCGTCAGCCCAGCGTATTCTCAATAAAGCCAGCCAAGCACTCATTCGAAAAACACTTCACGACATCAGACGTAATTTGGACATCACCAACACCTCACTCTACAAATGTTTTGGCAAATTATCCACCGTAGATATCCATCCAGTCATCTGGGACACTTTGACCAGGATATCTCAAGACAAAGCAGATCACATCAGCAATAAGAAAACAGAAACACAGAAAAACAAACTTTGTGCATTGTTAACGGATACCATCACACCCTTGGTCCCAGCCGCATCACCTGTATTAGTACACAACTTCTCCGACACACCACTAGATCAAACTAGCCTTGCACTACTATCAAGAGGATTCAATTATTCCATCACACCAAACAGAATCCCAACAGAAACCATCATTACACAAATAGAATGCGCTATAACCCATCTACCAGAAAACACAGCTGAAGAAACCAGACAAGATATTGCCACCACACTTAGGAGAGCAAAACTCCCTCCATCCAACATAACACCTGCCGAAAAACATTGCCTCAGAATCCTCCACAACAACCCTGACATAATCATTCTCCCAGCAGACAAAGGCAACGCCACGGTAGTTCTGAATACCTCAGATTATGTAGACAAAATGAGCACACTGTTAAACTCATCCGAGTATCAGATCACCCAACGAGACCCGACAACCTACCTCGAAAAGAAGACCAAAAATCTGATCAATAATTCTAAACTACCAGCCGAAACCAAGAAAGCCACTATCCCTAGAGAGGTCATCACGCACCCCTCGTATCTACGGACTTCCAAAAATACACAAGCCTGATATCCCACTCCGACCTATTGTCAGTGCCTTTGGATCACCAACCCAGAACCTGGCCAAGTATCTGGCGAGTACTCTTCAGCCACGAGCAGAAGAAGCTTCATCCTACGTGAAAAATTCATTCCACTTCTTAGACCTTCTCAAATCCTATAAAATCCAGAACACTGATATCCTAGTGAGCTTCGACGTTGTCTCCCTCTTCACAAACATTCCCCTAACGGACACGCTAGAAATCCTTAAAACTAAACACAGAATTCCAAAAGACACCCTGGACCTCATCAGTCACTGTATGAACAACACGTACTTCCTCTTCCAAGGAACTTACTACAAACAAGTGAAAGGTGCTCCCATGGGTTCCCCCCTTTCTCCAGTCCTTGCAAACCTTTTCATGGAAGACTTCGAAACTAGGGCTGTAGAAGCATTTGACCACAAGCCTACTTGCTGGTTCAGATACGTTGACGACATTTTCGTCATATGGCCTCATGGTTACGAAATCTTAAACACGTTCTTAGATCACCTAAACAATATCCATCCCAACATGAAATTCACAATGGAGACCGAAATGAACAACTCCCTAGCTTTCCTGGACGTTCTCATCACGAAATCCAACAACTCTTTCACCCACACAGTACACAGGAAACAGACCCACACCAACCGATACCTACACGCAAACTCTCATCACCATCCAGCACAAACAAACTCCGTATTGAACTCCCTGATATACAGATCAATTCAACTTACCGACAACCAGAATAGACCACAAGAGCTGGACAAACTGAAATCAGCCTTACTCCAAAATGGTTACAACAATTCGCTAATCGACAAGTCTATCCGCCATCAACTGACCCGTCCTCCAAAAACGAACGATCCACTAGAGAGTATTCAGCCACACAAAGCTTTCCTACCATACATCAAAGGTGTGACAGACAAAATCAGTAATATCTTGAGAAAACACGAGATAAAAACAATATTCACGGCCAACAACCAAATATCCAAATTCCTCAGATCTCCCAAGGACACAATACCAAACGATTCTCAAGGTATATATGAAATACCATGTTCAGACTGCCCGAGAACTTATATTGGCCAGACTAATTGACGAGTAACTTCCAGAGTCTACGAACACGAACTTGCTGTGCGTCAGGCATCTTCCACTTCCGCACTTTATAAACATCGAGAAGACACAGGTCACAAAATAGACTTCCAAAACACAAAAACAATTTCCACCGAGAAAACTCTGCAAACCAGGATCATCCGAGAAGCCCTTGAGATAGAGAAGCGCCCCAATTGCCTCAACACTCGCGACGACGGACGTAGACTTCCCAATACCTGGAAGCCTCTCATTGCACGCATAAACTCATTTCCCACCAACCCAGTTCCCGCACACAGCTCACTTAGCGCCAACCAAGTTCCCGCACACAGATCATCTAGCGCTAATTCAGTTCCCGCCCATAGTTCACCTCGCGCCAATACATTGCACACGGCCATTACAGCCACGTCCACTATAAATACAGTCCCTCAACCCACAATTCCTCAGTTCTCTCGAAGGAGTAGGCAGATTGAGACCTTAGAGAGAACCAGTGACGAGACATGGGGAGTAGGCAGATTGAGACCCCGACGTCAAGTCACAAAAACCTAACGTAATTATACCTGAGGAGTAGGCAGATTGAGACCTCAGCGTAGAATTACGTTTTAACCTTTCATTAATTTTCTTTCTATTTCAGTTCTTGAAAATGGCTCCAAAATCGGAGCCGAAACGTCGAATTTCAACAAATTCTAGACGCGGTTCAACCCGAACTTTTAGTTTTCAAATATCTGGCCGCTACCGGTTACCAAAAACACATCTTAAAAAAACTAATCTATAACCCCAACTTTTATGACGGACAAACTGATGACGTTACAATACAATATAAGTACAAATCAATCCCATTCATCGACAAAGTATCCAACCGCATAATAAAAATTTTCAAAGACTATCCACAAATCAAAATAGCCAAGCGTAATAATACAAAACTTTCCAACTTGTTCTCCAAAATCAAAGACAAAACACCAACTCCACTCCTTAGCAATGTAATTTATGAACTACCATGCCAAGGTTGTGAAGGTAGTTATGTCGGACAGACCTCACAGTGGTTAAAACAACGGCTAGCTTTGCACAAGAGTGATGCCCAATTGGGAAAAAACTCCTGTGCAGCAGTCGACCACACCCAGAAAACAGGCCACCGGTTTGATTATTCAAATCCAAAAATTCTAGACAAAGTCAGCAATCAAAAAAACAGTTTATTCCTTGAGATGGTCCATATCAACAAAAATCCTAACACAGTTAACTACAAAACCGATACAGGACAACTTAGTAGTATATATTGTAATATTTTAAATTCCATTCAACGTTGTGTGTAGTTTGACAGTTGGTGCCAATGGAATACCTACACCAATTAACACCATTGTATTTAAACGAATCCTTATTCAAACCATAGTAACACTCCAGTCAGGTAAATTAAGCGATTAGTCTGCAGCGGAGAATAACAATTGTCCTCCCAAATGTTCCATAGGTTAGAACTAACTCTGTGAATTTTGTAAGTTATCATGTTATTTTTATGTAGTCCTTCAACAACTTATATTTCTTTTTAATTGTAGCTCTTCCTGAAGAAGTCAATAAAGGTTGACGAAATATTGAAGATTTAAATCGAATGAGTTTCATTGTTCAACAGACCGCTACCCGAGAATTCCTACTTAATTAATAGAGTTCGGTCGAGAATACTTTGTTATTATATATATATATATATATAAAACATGGACCATTTCATACAAAAGTTTCATGAGTTCATGAGAGCTATATTTTAATAATCTCGTTACATTAATAGCTATTATTCAGTAGGATTCTAGTTCAATTTAATAAAAGATATAGACAGGATTCGTGTACGCGTTGAAGATTTTTTGATACCTTATATTAAACCTTGTTTCAAGTGCAATAACTCAACAACGCCGTAACCGAATTTCAAAAACTAAACATGAAATGATATCAGAATCAAGCGTAGAATCTGAATATGTAATGATATACAGTGCGTTCTATTTTAAAAAATGGCATTTTGGTCTGTAGCACCTACAACAAACACCCTGTATATTTGAAAATTATATCAAAATATAGCTCTCATATACTCATAAAACTTTTGTATAAAACATTTTTGTATATCTCCTCCGACAAATCAGATATTGTCTGTCACATAAAATGTGGAACACTCGGTATATATATATATATGAAAACTAAAAGTTCGGGTTGAACCGCGTCTAGAATTTGTTGAAATTCGACGTTTCGGCTCCGATTTTGGAGCCATTTTCAAGAACTGAAATAGAAAGAAAATTAATGAAAGGTTAAAACGTAATTCTACGCTGAGGTCTCAATCTGCCTACTCCTCAGGTATAATTACGTTAGGTTTTTGTGACTTGACGTCGGGGTCTCAATCTGCCTACTCCCCATGTCTCGTCACTGGTTCAATCTTCACAAAATAAAAAGAAATTGGCAAAACAAATTTCGAAATTTTCGATTATTCCTGTATAACTTCAGAACCAAAGAATCTAGATCACATTTTTTGTGTCACGTAATTGACCTCTGGAATACGCAACTTTGCCCTCATTTAACCACCCTTCTGTCTTTTACCGTTACCGAAATCCCCATGCATAGACTCGAATTTGAAGTGCCCTGTAGATGAAGATGAAAATCTCACTAACAAAATTTCTACATCTGAAAAAATGATGGGACCGACATCGACGCCGACGGTAAATAAACCAGCAATAATCAGGAAGCAAGCAGCTCAGGAAATACCCCGATTCGGTCACCACCAGAAACTCCATCTGAATTGTCATGAAAATTTGTGAAAATTTCACATTTAACTTAGTATTTTAAATAATAAGAAATATGATAGTTTTCAGATATAGGTAATAATTGTATTTCAAAAACATTTTTATATTACTTATATTAATCCATTATTTGTGTTTATTTGCACATATCCAGGAGTAAAACGTAGTGGAGTTGAAAAAACTCCTTTTCGGTAATATCAGAGAAGGATGACGACGAGGAATGATTTGAAATCCCTCAGCCACAACCCGGAACATCCAAGGACACCATGAACAGCTACAAAAATTAAGAAATGCTTGCTCATCATCATCCAGAGTACAATGAAAATAGTGAAAAAAGGAAGGAACTTCCTCCAACAGATCACCACGTGGGGAAGTCTATAAGTATACAAATGGCACTTTCTTATTGTACACGAAAGTCGCTGAAGACCATAAAAGCATAAAGGATAACCTAATGAAGGTGAAGGTTGAATTTCATATGTATACGCTGCCAGGAGAAACATGGCACGCATTCATCTTGAAAGGGCTCGATCACTAGCACCATTTCTTCGGTGCTGGGACAACATACATCACCGAGATTTTGGATTGGATTATTGAATTGGCTGGTACTTGATAGAAATCCATAGTAAATACGATCAGATTTCCACAAATTTATTATAATCGCTACATGTTTCGCTATATGGTAGCTTTATCAAGCGATAGTACTATCGAAACAAATCTAATCGTTTTCACTTCAATGTCAGTCACCGAGATTGGATAAACTATACGAAAATTATGTTGAGTAAACAAAGACAAGAATATCACCATGTGTTTCTTTAATAGAAATATTAAGACGTTGAATAGTTTAATGGAGAAGTGTGAAATGAAGCGCGACAACAACAGATCCCTAGTACAGTGTTACCGATGTTAAACCGGGGTTATGCCTAGTCAAATCGCATTAAAGCAGTAAAATGCGTATCATGTAGAGGCGATACTGGTCTAGGGCATGCATCCAACCCAGAAACACCTCCGAGATATGTTGTAACTTTAAGATTTGAAGACTATGTGATATGTATGTGAAATCAGTCAGAAGAGGTAACTTCGCAGCGCTATGTATGCTTGTTCGCTCATGTTTTCAGTGTTGAACAAATGCCAAATGCCGTTTGGTTGCCGGCTTTCATGATACTCTGCCATGAAATCATTACAGATTTTCAAATATGTAATTAATCCAGAAAACATGGCAGAGACATTGCAAAATTTAAGGTATTATCAAATCATCAGAGCTACGCAATAATTCCTAGTGGAATTTATTGAGACTTCACCTTTGCCGTGGTCATTCATGGAAAATATTCTCAAAACGTATGCTGCCGAAAAATGGAAGCACTTAAGACAGCAATCTCAGGACAAACTGCCTTTTTACAGTTTGAAAGTTTCAGAGTATACAAGGGAAATAGATTGTCATTGTTAAAATTGAATTTCCCAACGCTCAAGATTGGTCTATGCATTTTTGTGAAGATGTCTATGGCATATTGGTTGAATCAATACTATATTCTGAACTATCGATCATATGTGTACTAACCTATTTTGAAGTCTTCAGAAAGGCATTGCAACGTTACATATTTAACACAATTAGAGATTATTAATATCAAATCAAGCGATTTCTTTCAATATGACTTGCATTTGTTCAACTACAGGTTACATCGCTTTGAAACACCTCTTCCACAACGTCGCTTCATAGGCTCTGGAGATAAGGATTCTGATCTTGAATGAATTAATTATGGAGACACACACACACACAACAAACAACAAATCGAAAATACATGTATTTTGAAATGTATCACTATTAATATTACAATTATAGCAACCATTGTTATTACTATAATTATATTAATTCATGTATTCACTTCAATACCGAATAGCCATTGCGCTCATGGTCTATCATGTATGGGTTCGTCAACGAAGTGAGATGCCACCTCAGGGTACACTTCCAACTACTCATTTTCATCACCATCATTATATTTACTTTAATCTGTTTAATAGTTTTCCTAATCGCCCTTCTTTATGCCTGGAATTAATGGCGGTTCCTGTTTCTCTTCCTTTTTGACTGTCAGTCGTCGGCGCTTGGTGAGTGGTGGCACTGCCGCACTCAATCTTTTCAGCGACACCATGATGAGTTCGGATGATTTACTCAGTCCATATTTTTGAAAAACTTTCGACAACTGATTAACTTGACGTTTTAGTTCAGCTTTCGCGATGGTGGTGTAGACACGTGACGTAGTCAGCGCCATTGCTCCGGACAGACTGACGTACTCAAAGAATATGTCTGTCAAACCTCAGATGGTAGCATCCTTTATTCACATGGTACAGCGACTTTGAGTGAACGTCCACATTCTCGAAGCGTGCTCCGTTTGGGCACAGCAAGCTGAGTACAGAGTTCAAAAGATCGCTCAGAATTAATTCAGAAGCAGGACACTATGTTTAGGTTCTGTATGGTCACCACGAACCTATGGTATTCAAATTGATGATTTTCAGAATCAGCTTTTGTTTTGCCATTTATTGTCTGTCTGTCTGTCTGTCCGTCCGTCCGTCCGTCCGTTTGTCTGTCGGTCTATCTGTTGTATGTCTGTCTAATGTATTTGCTATTCACCTTGACAGGTCACAATTCTACGCTGATCGCAGACTATGCTCCGACAATTCAATTGGACGAAGACAGCACTTAAGGCTTGGCTTTGATCTATTCCCCTTCCTACAACAGTATACTGAACATTAAGTGGCGGAAAATTCCATTATTATGTCAACGGAGCGGCATGTGTTATCATCACTAACATCCCCAGAGGTTGTTAGAAGTAGTGGATTTTCTTAAGAGCTATGACTCATACCGTCGCAGAGAACAAATGTATGTTATGGCAGTCGTCTACTGAACGTAGGCTGTTATAGGCTAGGCTAACTAGGCTATTATAATAGTGAAGAAGTTTCCATTTCAATAATTTTGTGAGTTGTTGTCTGTAAGCGACACGCAGATATATTCAAGGTCATAGCTTCACTACCTCTACTAAATTAGAAGTTTATTCACAAGCACATCGATAGACAGAGAGAGGCGAAGAAATACAAGAAAAGGACGAACGTAGAAACAGACAGCAACACCACCCAAACGGCAAGGTTTTCTCTCAAACTCAGTAACAATACGCTTCAGTGCGAAATTAACAGCAAATACTATAGCATAGACTTTCGTTCTGAGGATTCTACCGGAAGGCTGTTGGGCCTAGAGTACTGGAAACTGGATTCGTTCACGTGTCTCCTGCCAGTCAAGATAGCCAAAGTTCGAACAGTTCACAAAACACTGCAGTCACATCGGGTGCCTCCTTCGACAACCGTCCATTTCACACTGTATACGAATTCTACTTCCTAAAATTTGATTTACCTGCCTGTGAACAAGAGCGAAATACACAATATATCCTCGAATATTTTTGATCGGGAATTCTGCAGCGTGAATTTTCGCGAAGAAACCACCAATATAATACTAGTGTTGCGCAAGCAATAGAGTTGGTATTTGAAGAAGCGCATAAAGTGTTCAAGATGCAGAAGTCAGTTCAGTCTCAATTATACCGGGTGGCTACGGAAGTATTGCCTACGGAATATCTCAGTTATTGTATGAAGTAGGTTTGTGAAATTTGGAGCGTCGATATAATGACATAATAGCTAGAATTTGAGCATATTGACATGTCGAAGTTAACTTCCGGTCTGACCGGAAGTAACATGAACTTTCTTATTTTAAATGAAAACCCTATTTTTTTTTCTTTTTGCTTTATTCAACATTCAATTCCCTTTCTAATGACATATCACAAGTTGGTATCTAACCAGAAACTAGATCAGAAAAAAATTATAATTGAAATTCACCGAGTAGGCCGTGGAAGCAAAATGAAAGCCAAAAATTGAAAAGTTGGCTATGGAAACCATACGTCACTTGATAACAGTTGCTACTACTGTGATATTTTATTTTCATTCGTCGGCGTTATAAAAAGCCGCCAAAAAAATATTGGAAAAATTGGGAAAAAAAACAATACTCTGTAGGTCCATAACTTAAATAGGAAGATAGAACTTTTTCTTGCCTGTACTATTCAGCATAACCATTCCTTTCTAATGATATAATAGAAAGTAATTTTTTGAAATGAAATACCAGAAAATCCAATTATTATTATTCAAATAGCAAAAAAACAGATTTAACGAAAAAAAAAAAAAATCCAATTGATAGGATTAAAGATAAAATAAATTCAAAACAAATGTTCGAAATGCATTCCCTCAGGGTCAATACATTTATTGACTCTGGTGATATTTTCATGTAAAACGTTTCTCAACATTTGGGGCGTGATATCTTGAAAAGCTCTACGAATTTTTACTTCTAGCTCATGTAGAGTTGTAGGCTGTGTGGAATACACCCTATTTTTAAGATGCCCCCATAGAAAAAAGTCGCACGGAGTAAGATCAGGTGACCTTGGTGGCCACCTGACTGGACCATGGGTTGTTATAAGTCTCTCTTGAAAGCAATTTTGAAGATAATTTCTCGCTATTCTTGAATTATGCGGAGGGGCGCCATCTTGCTGGAAGTACATTCTCTCAGTAATTTCCGCTGGTAGGTTGTTAATGAATTCCGAAATTTCATTCGTTAAAAAATTAAAGTATCTCTCTCCGGTTAGTTGGCCTTGAAAAAGAATGGGGCCAACAATATGAGTTCCAACTATTCCTGCCCAAACATTCACACCAAATCTCTCCTGGAAGCCACCTTGTCGAAACCGGTGCTCGTTTTCTATCGCCCAGTACCTGAAACAAAAGACCGTTCACACTTTTAGCACTTTACACTTCGACTATCGACAATAATCCAAATAGAGTACAGTACCTACCTTGTATTATTCCTGTTAAATAATCCATTGTTGGTAAATCTTGACTCGTCCGTAAACAAGATATAATAGTTAAATAGGTGATTCTCAGCATTTTGTCGAAGAAACCAATTACAATATTCCAGACGCCTTTCACCGTCATTTTCATACAAATGTTGATGCAACTGATACTTGAAGGATTTAAATAGATGTTTTTTCAAAATTTTCCTAGCATGGTCCTTACTTATAGCTAATTCGTCGCCAATCTGCCTTGAGGAAATTGTGCTATCATATTGTACTAAAGCTAATACATTAATTTCAGTTTCCTCATTAATAACAAATGCTTCTTGGTTTCCGTGAACATGCTCAGTTCTTAATTTTTCTCCAAGCCACTGGAAATACCTTCTTGACGGTTGCTGCCTCCCTGGATATCGCTCTAAATACAATCGTTCAGCGGCATAAGAATTTTTTAAACATTCACCATAAATGAGAAGCATGTCAATTTGTTCGGTTCGTGAATAACGGGGCATTTTTTGAATATTCCACTAACTGATTTCGATTTCCAAACCCTTTTAAAATGGCAGAATCAAAAACACTACTTCGAACCACAAAATAATATGGATAGCAGCGTTCGTGAGAGCTCTCATTTATTTTTTGTTTCATTCCAAAATACATCTTAATCAGCCTACTTGTTAATATTTTGGTTCGAATGATTATTGCAATGGAATGATTATTCTGAATAGTACAAACATCGTCCATAGGTAGAAATTAGAATATCTATGGACGATGGCACAGACCAAGTACGTTTATGTTCCTATTTAACCTAGAACCTACAGGATACAATTTATCATTCCACATTATTTTTAATGTTATATTTGCGTATGGCGATAATCTATTCTGTTATTTGAAGAATAATAATTGGATTTTTTGGTATTTCATTTCAAAAAATTACTTTCTATTATATCATTAGAAAGGAATGGTTATGCTGAATAGTACAGGCAAGAAAAAGTTGTATGTTCCTATTTAAGTTATGGACCTACAGAGTATTGGTTTTTTCCCAATTTTTCCAATATTTTTTTGGCGGCTTTTTATAACGCCGACGAATGAAAATAAAATATCACAGTAGTAGCAACTGTTATCAAGTGACGTATGGTTTCCATAGCCAACTTTTCAAATTTTGGCTTTCGTTTTGCTTCCACGGCCTACTCGGTGAATTTCAATTATAATTTTTTTCTGATCGAGTTTCTGGTTAGATACCAACTTGTGATATGTCATCAGAAAGGGAATTGAATGCTGAATAAAGTGAAAAGAAAAAAAAAATAGGGTTTCTATTTAAAATAAGAAAGTTGATGTTACTTCCGGTCAGACCGGAAGTTAACTTCGACATGTCAATATGCTCAAATTCTAGCTCTTATGTCATTATATCGACGCTCCAAATTTCACAAACCTACTTCATACAATAACTGATATATTCCGTAGGCAATACTTCCGTAGCCACCCGGTATAATTCTTGAAATCTCAGGGATATCATCTGGTCAAAACAAGTGTTCGGCGTGTACAATCATCCAAAGTTTGATAAATCCATCCAAAGATTGAAAACACGAACGCACCACTCATGTCAAGTCCTTTCAAATTATCAACATCGACGATGGCAAATGGTCGGCAGTCTTCACCAAATTGAAACGTTTGAGGTTCGAAATGCCAACTTCAGCTTCTCATCGTAGTCATCACCAACGCCTCCAAAAAGACGCCGACTTGATATTTGAAGTCTATTATACTTACTTTTATTGATATTATCATTATTCTGTGTCAACATATTTATAAAACGAATTTTCTCAAATTTTTTTATGCTGAATGAATAGTTCAGGAAAAGCTAGAGAGAAAAACACAGAATAAATCTATTTTTCAATTTTATTTTCTACTGAAGTAAAACGTGCCACAGCTTTTTCCAAAAGAAAATAATTTCGCAAAATAGATTCGAGTGCGAAACTCGAAGTCATCTCGTGTTTCAGGATGATTTGCGTGCACCTCGTTCCCAAAAATTAAATGACTTCCGAGACAGAAAAACCTCTCAGAGTATTATTTATGTAATATACTGCTGACTATTGCGTGTTATATTTTTCACTGAATATATTTTCAAGTTACACATAATTTTCGACATTGTACTCAAAACCGTCATGTTAACTGCAAGGTATGTCATTTTGGCAGCTGTCATGTCGAACGTATTGTACATCAGCCCGCCTTACCGGCATCGCCTGCGGCTCCAGTAACGGAGGTGATGACCACTCGAACGACTTCTCCTGTGCCCCAAGTACATAGTTCGATGCTGCAGTCTCCGTGCTTTTCTTTCTTCTCCAAAGACATCTATGACGGATTCATGTTTCTTGTATCTAAGGCACTCATATGTCAATTGGGTGAATCTTTGAGTAGTGGAACATCAGGTAAACTAGGACCCAAATGAGTTAGAGTAAGAAGGTGTGAGTTTCAAGAGAGATGGAAGAGCGTGATGGTCGGTTGCATTCGACATAGTTGAAGTAGATCCGTCGTTTGATTTTTGATTACCGAACATTCTTCTCCAACTTCAGAAAATTAATGAATTTTTTTTGTATTTTATTACGAATATCTGTTATTCGAACTCTGAGCATTCAATTGAAATGATATATTTTTTCAGGTAAGTTTTTTGTTACCATCATATAGGATTCGTTTGTCAGAGTGGGTTTTGTAATGATACGCACCAATATTTTTCATAATGTTGAAGATATGCAAAATTAAAAAAAAAAATTCATTCTTTTGTTGTGTTTTCAAGAAGCGTACGATTGAGATAATGACTTCAATACCTGTTCTCTAACTTCAGATGAAGAGTGATTCGTTTTTATGTTTTTTCCTTTGCATATATCTAAAATTCGAACTTTGAAAATTTAATTTATTTTCCTTGATAGATAGATATTTCAGCAATTGATAGGAATGCTCCGATCAATGCTGTCTAGTTCAAGCCAACTTTTCCATCGAGGAGCCTTCAACAAGACAGACATACCATTCCTAATAGAGGACATAAAAGTGGTGAAGGCGCAGTTTGGGGAGGCCATTGTAGTGGAGTTGATGGACGCAAGCATATTCCTACCGAGGCGAGTGACGAAGACTATGATAGCACAGTTGTCAGCTCTCCTGCCTAATGAATACCACTTCATACATCGGGAGGCTGCAGAGACCATCAGCACCACCTCCAACAACAACAGCAGAACTGAAGACTTTGTTGAAATCGTGGAACTCTAGCTGGGGAGAGTGGTCATTGTGAAGTGGAATTCAAAGTGAGTCATATTTTATTGTTTTTATTTTTTTCGTGTGAAATATTTAATAAAATATGGAGCATTTCAATAATACCCTCACCATAATCGATAAGACTCTATTAGAAATTGAAAACAATTTTTCAAAACCACTACATAGCTTCGCATCGAAATCGATTAGATCGCATATACAAAAATGTATTTTAGCTATGGAAACATATTAATTTTCAGTTGGACAATAACGTAAAATACAAACTAAAATTGGGGAACTCAAAACGATGAGATTTTACATCAAATCGATGAATAAACAGGCTATTTCCAAACAGAAGCATTCCATACGATGGATAACCGTGAATTAAATTTTCAAATCTAGAATCTCAACTATACTTGTTTTAAATTCAGAACATAAGAGAGTCTAAGATTTTTTGGGCAATTCATTCAGAATACTTGAAATTAAAATTTGAAAAATATTGAAAGAATTTGCAATGTTGAAAGTTAGTTTTTCATTCTGCGGTGATTTCATCAAAAAGGCGAATGATGGTGAGATAGTAAATCGGAAACACTTCAATACACCCAATGGTATTATCGATGTAATTTTAAAAAATTCGAATGAATTTGCCGAGAAAAATTGTGGATGGGCTTTGAATAAATTGATTTATTTTGAGGTAGCCTTCAATAAATTCGAAATGGGTAAGGAATCATCATTTATCAGACTGCCAGAGTAAATTTTTAAAAAGCATTTATGTATAAATACTAAAAATACTGACTTCTCATGTTTTTATTGAAGCATAGTCAACACACTCTATCCTGCTGAATCTACAAAACACTCCGATAGAATTCCATCATATTCTCATAATAGTACAGTTCTTAATACAGAAGATCTAGATATACCCATGCCTTCCCACTATATTACGAAATTCAAAAAATTCGATAATATTACAGTTAATGTTAATGCGTTAAAGTTCGGTGAAAGATGTACAAAAAAACATCAGTTCATACTGTAGTACCAATACAATGGACTTTCAAAAGCAGGAGCGTCACGTAATTTTCTAATAATTCAAGATAAATATTTTTCAAAATTGAACGAGTATGAGGCTCCACCAGCTGATATCTGGAATATTGAAATAAAAAATCATTACTGTTGTAGTAAAGAACTGTCAAGACTTTTATCCAAGCAACTGAGTAGAGGTAGTGGATTTTCTTAAGATCTTTGACCAATATGGACTGTAAAACTTTACTTTCATATCATTATTTACCAAAAGAGATTTATTATTACATCTTCCACACAGCAAATCCCATGAAAATTGGTAATTAGCTGCAGAAAATTCCAAAGATTATTTGTTTTGCATATGCACTCAAGCACCACGTAAAAAATGAAACTTTTCAATACCCCCAATGGAATTATTTTTATGTACCAATGATTCGAATGTATCCCTGAACTCAAGCCAAATATCTAAAACCCCGTAAAATTTTGGAATAGGAATTGGTGGTAATTTAGGTTTTAACAAAATATCACCAGACGTTTCCAAATCGTGTGTGGAAGAAATCTGAGACACTTTTCAAGATTTTTTCCGAAATTATTCTTTCATATACATCAACACATGAGAACTCATTATTGAAGATATCAGTGCATGTATACATCAACTTATATTTAGCAACTCCCATAGTAGATAGCATGGAATTTTAGTTAAAATCATACATGACAATTATCGATAAATCCAGAATAGACATACATTGGTTTACTGAAAATTAACTCGGACTTCTCCAACTCAATTGCTACAAGTTCCTCCTCAAAAACGATTCCCTGATAGAATCGAGGACTGGCAATTACATTTTTGCCTTAACAACTTTCATACATTCGTACCAATTTAACAATGCGGCGATTACAGATGTTTTCCAAAAAACTGCATTATATGTAAGTTTTATCAATTCTTTTTCAAGGTCATTGCTAAGTTCTCAATCGAGTATTCATTTCTATATAGGACTTCATCTACGACGTTTGTTTCGATTTCAATACTTTATGTATCTCAGTCAATATCAATCCATGTTTTACAGCTTGTTTCAAGTTTCGATAATGTAGCGTATATTGTTTTTCATCATGAAAAGTTATCAATTTCGGTAATTTAGAATTTGATGGTACGCGGAGTTCAAGACAAAATGGAAAATTTTTGAATGCATGAAGCATACTTCAAATCCACTTGGAAAATATAACCCTATTCAGCATTATCGGGGATGGAAGTGACATAGATGATTGCGATGATTGTATCAGTCCATTCAAACTTATCATACGATAAGGGTTCACACATAGCATTCCCGTTCAAGTTATTCACATAAAAATATAGTAGGTACTCTGATAGCTTCTCAGGATCATAATTAGATGACATGTTTTTGTCATTTGCGTCACTGCATCTATTACAACACATTGATATTCCTCCTCTTATCGCATTTTCAATAAACAGGAGTATGTCTAAATCTTTCAATATTCGTAGTTTGTAACCCGCACACTTGAGCATGCAATTCCAATTATATCCGTGCATGGTTTAGTACTAGGCTGGATCAAGAAAATGCGTTTTGATGGATGACTCTCTAAAATTCTACATAACATTGGCCAACAGAATAATATCCGTACGCATTACAACAGAAGCGACAAGAGTCAATTAATCTAAATTTAATACTGGTTTCGGATTCATATTGAGTCATCGGAATATATTTATCTGTGCGTCACTTACAGGAAACAACTCACAAAATTATTGAAATAGAAACCGAAAACATTGACTCAACTACTTCACTACAGTATCCTAGCCTAGCCGGGTCTATAACAGCCTACGTTCAGTAGACAATTGCCGAAACGTAAATTTGTTCTCTGCGAGGTATGAGTCATAGCTCTTAAGAAAATCCACTAATTCTACGAACCACGGTAAAAAATGTTTCATCATCAGTAATTCATCGGTGATTCTAGTAATTCATCGGTAATTCACGTAATTCATGGGTAATTTATATATTTCTTTCAGACTTTAGGTAGTCTGAATTGAGCTGCAGTAACAGTAAAATGACGTTATAATAAAAAATCGTTTCCAGTTATTTCATGATTTGAAAATTTCCCCATATACTATGGAAATAAAAGACCTAAATTTTCAAGGATATGACTGCTAATTTTCACCATTGTTGAGTAGATCTCAAAATTCTTACAACCCAAGTGGACAAATTTTTGTTTTAAAAACTAGAATAATCTTGTATTCAAAAATAGGAAGAATAAAAAAATGCCAGTGGACCACCCTGAATATTAGTAAAATTTCGGAGTCACAATGATTTTGCCAAAGTTTCATTTTCGAACGATTTTTTGTATGCTTTTCAATTTTTATAATTGAAAGTTGCGACTGACTAGGTGAAAATCCATCGTAAATAAGTTCATTTGATCATGATGAGAATTATTATATGAATCAAATCACTGCTCCCCATTCAACATAAATTGGTTCATGAATGAAGAAGATACAGCCTTGTTCATGGTCACTGAGAATATGTACGGAATATTTCGTAGTTTGTGATTAAACCCTTTCAAAATCGCCACGTACGTATGAAATCTCATTGAACCAATAAAGAACATGTCACAAATTGAAGGAATATAATACAAGTCAGGTACAACAGTCGTAATTTAATATTTCCTTCTGACTAGCATAAACATTAACATAAAAACATAACAAGTACATAAATCAACATTTGTGATGAACCAAAACCTAATATTCGTTTCGATTGATACAACATATCACTCTAGTCAAAACTTATTATAAACAAAAATCAATATTCTATCAAAATAAAAACTCAAATAACGGATACCTATATAAATATTTATGTAAATCTATAAAATAAAAATAGATGATGAATCAATTCCCCTTCTTCATTGCTTTATGATCTCTCTATATTTTCTTGATTTGGTGAGTGCTGCACACCCAAGCATTTTCAATGGCCCGTAGATTATCTGTATTTTCTGTAAAAAATCAAGGTCTTCAGTTTTTGGCCAATGAAATTCCCCCATATTCTGCCTGAGAAACTTAATTTTGTAACTGCTATCTTCCTTTGCGATGACCCGTCCTGTATACCACTGATTGGCATAAGGCATAATAGGTAGCATAATATTTTTCTTCCTCTATATCATCTTCGTTTTCATAGGAAAATTAATCTTCTTCGGACGAGTCATCAAGCTGTATATCACCCTCCTTGTATGTTTTCTGAATCTTCTTGTACCTCTTGTTCTGCTCCCTCGTCTGTTCCTTCCTCAATCAAATATTTCAATTTTTTCAAGCTGTGTTCTTGGTTTGACATTTCGCATTTGTTCACTATGAAGTCGAAAATATTGGGTGAAATCGTTGCTTTGTAGTTAGAGAGGTTATAAACTTGTTTTTCTTTCAAAACAACTGGACCAGTATCCTGCTTTCATGGATAATGTACCACGAACACATACAGAAAGCTATTTCACAATTTTTCAGGATATTATAGTCATTTCATAATTCGTGATCTTACCAAGCATGGTCGCGTGAGTGTATTTCCGATGAATAGGGAAAAATATATTCCGTTGACTCAATATGAATCCGAAACTAGTATTAAATTTAGAATAATTGACTCTTTTCGCTTCTAAGGAGCAAGTCTGTCGAATTGTCGAATGACACATATATTTCTGATGGCGATTACACTCATTCCCAAGATGTTTGAAAGTGCTCCAACATAAAAACATTGTATTGCGTACGGATATTATTCTGTTGGCCAATGTTATGTTGAATTTTAGAGAGTCATCCATCAAAACGTATTTTCTTGATCCAGCCTGGTACTAAACCATGCACGGATATAATTGGAATTGCATGGAGGAATATCAATATGTTGTAATAGATGCAGTGACGCAAATGACAAAAACATGTCATCTCATTATGATTCTGAGAAGCTATCAAAGTACCTACTATATTTCTATGTGAATAACTTGAACGGGAATGCTATGTGTGAACCCTTATCGTACGATAAGTTTGAATGGACTGATACAATCATCGCAATCATCTATGTCACTTCCATCCCCGATAATGCTGAATAAGGTTATATTTTCCAAGTGGATTTGAAGTATGCTTCACGCATTCAAAAATTTTCCATTATTTCTTGAACTCCGTGTGCCACCAAATTCTAAATTACCGAAATTGACGACAACTCTTCATGATGAAAAACAATATACGCTACATTATCGAAACTTGAAACAAGCTGTATAACATGGATTGATATTGTCTGAGTTACATAAAGTATTGAAATCGAAACAGACGTCGTAGATGAAGTCCTATATTGAACTGAATACTAGATTGAGAAGTTAGCAATGACCTCGAAAAAGAATTGAGAAAACTAAAACTTAATGCAGTTTTTTGGAAAACATCTGTAACCGCCACATAGTTAAATTGGTACGAATGTATGAAAGTTGTTATGGCAAAAAAAATCCAATTGCCAGTCCTTGATTCTATCAGCGAATCGTTTTTGAGGAGGAACTTGTAGCAATTGAGTTGGAGAAGTCCGAGTTTATTTTCAGTGAACCAATGTATGTCTATTCTGGATTTATCGATAATTGTCATGTATGATTTTAACTAAAATTCCATGCTATCTACTATGGGAGTTGCTAAATATAAGTTGATGTATACATGCACTGATATCTTCAATAATGAGTTCTCATGTGTTGATGTATATGAAGGAGTAATTTCGGAAAAAATCTTGAAAAGTGTCTCAGATTTCTTCCACACACGATTTGGAAACGTCTGGTGATATTTTGTTAAAACCTAAATTACCACTAATTCCTATTCCAAAATTTTGCGGAGTTTTAGATACTTGGCTTGAGTTCAGGGATACATTCGAATCATTGGTACATAAAAATAATTCCATTGGGGATATTGAAAAGTTTCATTTTTCACGTGGTGCTTGAGTGCAGATGCAAACCAAATAATCTTTGGAATTTTCTGCAGCTAATTACCAAATTTCATGGGATTTGCTCAATAATGAGTTCTTATGTGTTGATTTATATGAAGGAATAATTTCTGAAAATATTGAAAAGTTCATTACATCCGACTATTCTTCAAACATTATTCATGATATAGTGCGAGTAAGTAATAAGGCTCTAGGGCTAACGGTAAAATTATAACACATTTTTCTGAGTTACGCTCCCAGATGTACAGCTTCAAATTAGATATTACTGATGATGATATCAAAAAAGGGAAACGTTTACAGAGGAATGAAATGGGTAAATATATATCAGATAGAGAAGAGTTGGCCTTAACAAAAAATTAGAGGAGGTCAAAAAACGCGTTGTTGAAACAAAAATATGTTTCGATGATTGTGCAGATTGTTTATGAGCAAACAAAGAATAGAATGTCCACAAGACGATTGACGTAAACTCATCACCGATTCATTTGACACGATGCCTTGGCGTCATTTCAGTTTGAAATTATATTATGTTTATTTCAGATACCTATAAATGTCATCATGACTTCACAGCTTATATGAAAATCTCAATTCTACTTCGAACTCTATCATCCAGTCCCCCTTACCTGAAGCGTCAACAAAAGAAGTCATTTTGCCCATGTTCAAATCGTTCAAGATTAATTAGCGAGAAATTGAAAACGACCAAAACAATTGCTCAAAAATTTCGAAATTACAATAATCGTTATACAGTGAGTCTGCTTAAATTGGCTACATATGGAAAACTTTTTCATTGTTCATTTTGTAAAAAAAAAATATTCCTAAAAGTTCTGCATAATCTAAAACCCAAGATGCAACCATCAGATATCAAATTTCATCAATCTTATACGAGGTATGTCAAAAAATATGAAATTTTCTCAAGAGTGAAGTAACTTTATATTTCACAACATCGAAAATGTTCATTATAAAAAGTTTGTCGAAATTAAAAAATATGTTTCAATAGGCAACTACATCCTTCTAATTGGAAAAATATTTTTTTTTACAAATTTCTCTCAAATTATCAATACCGGACATTTATCATTTATAATTTATTACAGATATGAAATTTTCTCATTAATTTCTAAACGAAACGGAAAGGTTAACATGTTTGTAATAAAAAAATTGATAAATGTAATATTGATGATTTCAAAAGAAATTGTAATTGTGATGAAACGGATGAGGCGTTGCAGCGCAGATTATTTTGGTGTTATCCAAAAAGAGTCAATTTCAATTATGAATATATTCACGAAGATTTTTCAGATGTTGAAATGCATACTGGGTATAGTATAGTATAGTATTAAAATAATTCTGAACACACTCTATCTGAATTGAAAAACAAATACACTTGCATATACGATTTACATATCATTAAAATATCCATATTGTTTCCGTTTATAAATAAATTGAGGAAATAATTTTTTTTGTTTTTTTTTTTTTGACAGTAACAGTTATTTATAAAAAAAATCTATTTGATATATTTTTAAAATCATCTGAAAATCTGCTGTTGGCGCATGTAATATCAAACATGTTCCAATCGAAGTCTCCTATTTCGATAAGCTTTCTCTGGAACTCATTATACTTGAAGTAGGTATTTTGTTTGGAAAAATACATGTGTCTATCTAGATACCAAAATTCTAATTTGATTCCACTGGGGATACCTGAAAACGCATCCTTAATACGTCCTCTATTAATGATGGTTGCTGCTGCCGCTGTATCCGTCTCATTAAATTCAATGAATGAAGCGTTTTTATAAAAAAGGTAAGATTTTCTGGAAAACGATTGAAAAAAAAAATTCACTTCACATGAATTTCAAATAAGTTTATATGGATTATGTGGAGGAAGCGGCCTGCTTGTACTACGAGGTGTAGACGTAGTTTTATGAGTGGTGCTGGTAGAAGTTTTCTACGATGGCTTAGGTATAGCAGCAAATCCGTTCTTTCGAACATGTAATGCGTCAAGTCCATTTTTATCAGTTTAATATCACAAGAAAGTGAGAATATAGTGAAAATAATTTAACAGATTTTTCGAAAACTTGTTGCTAGGCAATAGACACGAGAACCCGAAGGGCTCGAGTTGCTATTCCCAAATGGCATCAAGTTTGAGAAAAAATCTGAAGAACCATTTTATCGAACTCTGGTGTGGTATTCGATAGATTATTTTTTGATGCCCTAATCATAGACCTATTCTCTATACATATAACATTTTTATTTCAACAATGTACATGAATCACTATAAACAGAATTAAGTTTGGAATTTGAAGTTCTCATCATTAAATATACAATTATTATGGATGTTTCGTCCTTGGCTGGAGAATTCCGTAACATTGTTTTGTTCTGTTGGATTGAAAGCTATTGCCTTCTCTCTGTCCCTAGGTTATCAATTGAAACTGTTTCCAAATTGACACGTTACTCAAAATAGTATTCTTACATGCATTTTCGTTGATTTTCATAAAATTTCATCGAATGATCATGTACTAAACCGTTTTCGAATCACTTTTCACTTTGTATGCAAACTGATGACAGACGTCAGATCAAAAGTATCAGTTGTCACATAATAAAAACAAAATACCACAAAAAATTCCCGCGTCAATTTTCAAGGTAGACAATTCCCACTTTAATAATGCTGTGATTGGCCTGAACATACATGAATGCTATGAATTGATGGTTGCGATTGGTTGCAAGAATTGTCAAAAAATAATAATCATTATGTATGGGACGGAATTGTTGCTGATACCATGGGAACATAATTGTATTTTCTGTATCACAATGAGCTGATCCTAAAGAATGACCAATTTCACGAACGGCTGTCATCAGTAAATTCGTATATCCGAAGGGCGTTTCATCGAACCCTGCCTACCATCTTCCTTCGTATGAAAATGAATATTTACCTGCAAATGTCAGGTGTTTGAGGTAAGTAGGCATGAACTTAAATGTGACTGGGACTATCAAAAGGAAAACCACAATAAGCGGTACACATACATAAACTATGATACTGATGTTACAATTTGATAAATGATTTCGTAAAATCCGACCTAGGTATTAACCGAGGTATCAACACTATTTCAAATGCTAAAGTTGATGGATTTTTTTTCACATTTTGAAAGACATTTTAAAAACAACAAGATATTCATCATATTCCTCATCATTGTTACACGGATAGCATTTTCTAAAAACAGCAAGATATTCATCATATTCCTCATCATTGTTACATGGATAGCATGATAAATGATAAGGGACATCTTCCTTTACCGACAGTGTCGTGCGTTGCTAACAGAAATATTGTGGTTCAATAAAATAGAAGTAATGGAAACCCAATATGGAATAGAAACCTGAAATTATAATGGAAGAATCTCCGCAGCATTTTGAGAATACTAGATGCTATATAATTGACATGTTTTTCCTAATTAATTCATTTTAATCTTTTCCAATTCAGTTTCCCTTTCTTGATAGTTACGACACTGGTAGCTTACCTATGAAATGATATATTTTGATTTCCAGCTTCAAATAGTTTTTTACACATTTCAAAATGCTTCACCATTGCGTAATAATAAAAACTAACGATAGTTTAACACGAATTAACTCAGAATTTGATCTTTATTCACGAAAAAACACTCCTATAAGACAAAAACAAACAAAAATGTTTTGTTGTCATTCTGTAAAATATCAAATGCAGCGTTGCCGTACTGACCAGACTATATCGACAATGAAGAATCTTTGTTCGGCGATGGAAATACTATCGTGTTTACATACTCCCAACAAGCTGCAATGAACGTTTCAATTACCTACTTATAGTTATTTCATCCAAGACAGTATTTTTGGTTTTCGTTGGCATGAATATACCTGACAGAAATCATAATCTAGCTGAAGTGCTTATTTGGGGGATATCCAGTACTATCATCTAGGTTGTGTTACTTGATCGGAGGCTGTAATGAACTTGGATTCTCTGCTGAACATGGGTACTCATTGGGTAGCTTATAATAGAAACCTCCAGTGGAATAGGTGCGATATTTTAGAAAGGGGGTACGAATTACTTATTAGTTAATACCAGAATTTGAATCAGAGTTACATGCGGACATCTCTGCTAACGGTTTTTACTTAATAATGTCTGCTGAAAAAGAAATAACAAGAGAAATACTTTTTGAAAGACTTCGCTGATGCCGAACTGAAACATTTATCGATCGACAATTTGATAAGGAATGCAGGACCCCGAGACCTTTTGGATATGTGGCATGAATTACCCATAACATACCAACACCAATTCACTCCACAAATCCGTCTACTGTGTTTAATCCATTATCGAAATGAGGTTGGAGTTTCAACGTCATCACTACAAAAAGCACAGTATCATGGTCACTTAATCATTGTTTGAATAAATAATTTCTATATTACTCATCGTCATTCCATTCAAGACTTTCAACACTTCATAAGTATTCAGTCAAAGCTAAGATAAGTTTTTTTTTCATGTTGTCGAATCAGGTGTTCGAAATTTTCCGAAAACCGCAAAACGATGAGTCCCTACAAAAGGTAGAGTGGCGAACCTACTACCACTATGTCGTCTTTTCGAAACAATGATCTTTTTGAAATCAACTTCGACGAGTCAGATACCTATGATGCCTGACAGTATATTATTCATTATCGGATAAGTTTTGGGAACCGAAGTAAACGGTAGGTTAACATCTGTGAACAGTGTTGAAGCCTTCATTTTCCAATCCGCTAGTTACGAGTAAACTGGTAATAAATTAGAAGCAGTTTGTGAAGTTAGCATTGTCAGTACTGTGAGAGACTTTCTCACCTAGACTTACGAAGATATCAAACACTTAAATACCTCTGGTTGGACTTTTCCTCATGATACGGAAATTGTCAACACAACACATCTAACATTCAATATGCTCATACCATTGGAACATTATTCGAATATTTTCAACGACTTTCAGCACATTTCTTACGATAAGCATACTATCCGATTGATAAGAGCTGCAAATGAAAAATCCCACTGGACTATCACTATTGACTGACTGACCAAATACTGAAGTTTCGCTGGATATTGAAAGAATTGAACTCAAGGTTAAGCGAATCTTTCCACATAATCAAATTAAATAGCAGCTTTTGGGGTCTATCAAAGCTGATACCCTCATTTTCATGCCATTCAGAAAGTGGGAATTACATAATTCAGCATCTCTCATGAAAGGTGCAACGAATGAAATATTGGCTGCCAACACTTCTTCGTTCCTCGAAAGTCCACGAGTGATTGTATGCTCCCAGATGGATCGAGATTCCACCAAATTTAATGCAGATCATGTAATATTCAATCATTTGAATATCAGCGATTTAATGACAATATGCAATGAATTTTGCTAAGGGAAAAATGTCGCAAGCCTATTTCAACTAGTCACAATTCGAACTCGGCTACACAAAAATATGCATCGACATAATCCTCTACTGAGTTCCGCTGATTTTATTACCAAGTATCTTTTTATCATTAATTCCTTTAGAAGAAATGAGAGTATCAGAAGTTTCAGTGTTGATGTAAAGCTTGACATAGAAGCAATCGAAGGTTGTTAGTTAAGAAAAAGCTTGTAACATTCATGAATCAACACAATATATTATCGTCCTCACAATTCGGGTTCCAAGCTAATGAAAGTACCAATTATGCAATCTTTGAACTGTTGAATGATGTATACATAGGATTGAATGATGTTGAAGCTGTCAGAGCGGTGTTTTGTGATTTCTCCATAGCATTTGATTGCGTAAATCATAGAATACTGCTCCAAAAGTTTGAATGTTATGAAGCATAGTTTGATTTGATTTTTTCGGAAATATCCGAGCTTATTTATTGTACATGATAGGGTAATCGAGCACATTCTACTCAACAAAATTATTAAAAAGTGGAATGTGATCTATCATCGGTGCTAGTAGATATTTGAGGCCTTTGCCATCGATCAACAGTTCCAACCTGAAGATTGGATTAGGATTGGAGTGCAATGCAGTTACTTTCTACTATTATCAAGTAAAACATTTTCCTCTTTGGGTAGATAGGATCGTCATGCGGTTAATTATGATGAAAAAAACATTCATGGTCTGAATCATTCCTCCGGTTTTGTGGAATATCATCAATTGGATAACATCCTCAAAGAAACCCTGCAAAATATTGATATAATTTATATGCGAGGATATCAAAATAACACTTTCTAATGAACAAATTTCACCAGCATCGAGAATTGTGAATTTGGAAGATTTTGACAATACTTGTGGATTGTTCCCAAATTTATCAATGATGGCATCTCACCTTGTATGCACTACTTCCAAAATTAAGTCCACCACAATTGCAGTCTTCGTAACGTCGACATTTTGTACAAAGGGCTTCATGATATACTACCGAAATAACATATGTGTATTTTGATATTACTAAATGATAATTTGCATAAACGTATCCTTTTATTATGACTGAATGACTGTCATCTGTCTTCAATAACACATGCACGCACACGCATAAACGCATGTACACATCGAAATGCATGTAAGCGCGTAAGAAACATGCACGTTCGCACGGATAGAAAAACGCATGTACGTGTTCAAAAAACTCTGCTTAGCTTTTATGTGATACCCTATATACGCTTGTCATGTTAGTATATACATTCATTTATTATAATACACTCTGTATACGATGTATGTGACACCTTATATAGACGCTCTTACATAAGTACTCTAACTACGTCACGAGGAACGCGAACCGACCATCACACTCACCATCTCTTTCAAAACTCACTCACAACCTGGCTAATTACTTTGTTTTGAATAACATGCATTTGTTTTCCTTTTTCATGGGGTTACCTGTCCGGATGGGATGTTATCATTGTCTACCTGTCTAATTAAAGAGACGTGATTGCCCTGTCCTACCTGTTCGATTGTGTTAATGGATGGTTTAAAACCAGCTCATACATGAAAACTATAAACTTCTTCAATTTGACGAACTTATTTCAAGTTAATGTGGTGCAAATTTCATACATGATTTGAATCTCATTTTATTTCAATATTCCGCCATACCAGTAATCACGATCGATTTTCAGGTTATTGAACATCGACGATCGATCACCCAATTGTTTTCTTTCTCAATACTCTAATAATATACTTCGTTTCGATTGGTAACAAACTTCAAAGTAGGCACTGTAAAGTAATTTTCAAGCAAAACAGCCAAGCGACTAAGCCCCATTAGACCTTTTTGCCATCCGCTGCTCTACTCTTGCATGATCTTCTGCCTTCCCAAGGATATCACAAATTTTTCTCAAAGTCTATGGGTAGTGTGAAAGTGATTGTCAAGGAAGCTAGTCCTTCTCGCGAAAGTCTGGTAGGGTTCTCAACCATCGACATAACCTTAAACTAGACTGCTAATCCCATACACGAAAAGTTCATCCATTTCGCATCGCACGTTAAAAGGTAAGACCTCGTTAATCCTTTGCTCGCACAAGCTTCGACTTCTGAGGGCTATCGTTCGTAGGGGAATGACAGCTGGTTAACGGAAAAAACAATTTTAAACAATTTACGAAATTTCAGTGAGCCTTAGGCGCATGCGCAGTTAGGGTCCTTGCGGAGTCACAACCAATCAAACGGGCCGTTGCCATGAAACAACTTCTCAAATGACAGTTTCGAGCCTTCTGCGCATTGCGCAGACACGTTTTCGTAAATTCAATTGCGATGAATTTTTCGAGTAGAGGGAATATGACCATTAGCAATCTAGTTTAAGGTTATGTCGATGTTCTCAACCGGTCTGGCGCAGCACCCCATCCGATGCCCGACCTTAGCTTCCAGTGAAGGCAGGTTTTCCAGTTTTCATTCCTCTCTGTAATATATGAGTTGGTATGTGTTGAGTATCGGAGGACCATATGTGCTTTTGGCGTCGGTGTACGATGAGCTAGGGCTTCCGTGTTGCTACTCCCGTTGACTGCGGCGCCTCAGCCTCCCTTGGGGATTACAAAGGTCAAAATAATCGAAAGCATGACTGAATGCCTTCCCAGTAGCTTTTCAGTCTACTTTGTTAGATAATCAATAATTCATAAATGTAGTTGACTTTCGCTCAAGTAAATATTGATTCTTAAATTTCCAGAAACTCTGGCGATCCATTTGAAAAGTTTTATTCGAACAGAAAGATTCACAGAAAAATTAGGAATTGCTGTTGTCATTCCCTTAAGAGGGTAATTTATAAGGAACTATGCAAAAGAAATTGTAGTCTCTTGTCACTACAACCTGCATGCAACCATGCAACCAGTCACAGAGAAAATATACTGTCTGTCCATGAAGTAACCATCCCCCTTCTTTCTTTTGAGTTTTGAACGGATTAATATATTTGTTTGAATATTTTTTCGGTCACATAGTACTTTTTAAACTGCTTTTTACCTAATGATTTTCTGTGCATAAAGTAACCCTCACTCTCCTTTCTTTTGAGTTTTGAACGGATTAATATATTTCTTTGAATATTTTTTTGGTCACATAGTACCTACTTTATAAACTGCTTTTTACCTATTGATTTTTTTTGTCAAAACGGCGTCGAATATGAGGGTCGAGTGATACCTCAACGTCTCCTAATTTTCTATTCTATAGCAACACTTCAGGCAAAAATATTCATCTAAAACAAAATAGGATTCTTTTCGGATAAAAAGTTATTGGCAAGTTCTAGTGAAATTAAATAATGTTTTTTGATATCTACAAAATTATCTGCCCTTCAGAACGACAAATGCAATATGATTTCCTCAATTTTGCCGAGATTCAATAACACAAGTATAGTCATTTGATTTTCTTTCGAAGATGGCAATTATCTGCCATTTCGAGGAACAAAGCACATTTGTTAATATCATAACTAATTTTTCATTTTGCTAGAGCTTGTTGATAGCCATTTTTCCAAAGAATCCTCATATATAAGAGTTCTAACTTTAGGTACCGCCATTTTTATTTATATAAATTTATTTGTCTCAAATGTTGCTGTTGTATAGAGAATTGAAAGACGTTTCGAATAAGGTATCATAAAAAATATTGCAAAATTGCAGCCTGACGGGATTTTGCAAAATTGACAGTTTGAATTGTCAAAAAGCAGGATTTGAACTATTATTTGACTAATACTAAAGTCAAAGAATAATGTCAATCCGTTTAAAAGTTATCAGGTAGGGGTTTACTCTATGGAGAGACTGTATATGACCTTATTGCAGATACCCTTACGCAGACACGTGGAACATATGAAATGACTTTTATGTGTCATCGATTGCATCTAAAACACTTTTGGATAAAGAGGCATATATTCTTTTCGCAGTTCTTCTTATAGAACCCCTAGATTGCACCTTTGTTCATTTTTGTTGATCTACATAAACATTAGTGAATCGGGAACTTTTTTTTGTGTAATTGGCGGACTCTTTAATTTCAATTGTATGTTACAAGACTTTAAATGTATATCTTCAGACAGTAAAGAATAATTTCATTTGATTTTTTGTTGATAATTTTCTTGACCCTGTGAGATGTTGACCCAATTCTCTATTGACTTTCTCATAGCAAACCCTTTCATATACAAATTTAATTCCTATCGAGACATTTATTATTTTTTAACTATGTAGCGGATGAAATCAGTGAATTATTTATTCCATTTTGAATTGTAGGTGTCTCAAAACCATACATGTGTTCATTTTGCCAAAAAAGTTACCCGACGAAAAGTTCTTATGGATATCATGTTACCTATGGATGCAACAAACCTCCTCAGTTCGAGTGCCAGCATTGTGGAAAAACCTTCAAACATCGGAGATCTCTCAAAGATCATCTGTGGGCAAAATACAGAGAACAACTTCCCCGTAAAGAAAGAGAGGCCTGCGTACAGTGACCTGTTTTTTGACGATATTTAAATTAGAATAAAATCCAAGATAGTTTGAGTCTGTCGATCAATTTTTATGATATTTCCGTTATAGTAGTGATACATACCCCTCGCTGAGAACCGATATAACAAGAAGAGATTTTGCAAATTATTCTAAATATTTCTAAAATTTACCAATTTCCTCTAAACCAAAATTATGAAAATTATTTTATAATGATGATTAACCTAACCTAAGTTAAAGAGAAAATGTGATTTCAACTAAGTACTACGATTGATTTCGAGCACAGCTATCCAACAGATATGGGTATAGGCAATATAAACCCGGCAGCTACTTTGCTGCGTCTTATCTTTGGAGGCGGTCACTGACTGGACCCTATTGTATATCTCTTTTCATTCCCTTGATATTGGTAATTAGCAATATTCCTTTCTCATAATGGAGAACTTCAGCCATGTAAATGCTAAAATTTACAAATATTTTTTCCTTGATATTGGTAATTAGCAATATCTCGTTACCTTCCTTAAGTGGATAATTTTTGTTTTGAAAAATTTTTTATACTTATTAATTGTCAATGATATTACTTGAGCCATTATTCTTCAAAAGAAAAAAAAATCCAAATATTTGTTTAAATTTTTTTTTGGGGAGTAACGATTATGTGTAACGGAAATGCCGTTATATTTAGATTTCAATTCCAAATCCATACTAGAAGCGACACCCAATAACGAACATGTATAGAGTAGACAACAGAATTATCTCACTAGCTAAGACGTCCAGTGACAGCTGATGGCAAATAGGTGAACTTGTCTAAGGGTAAATTTCATTTGTAGACAGACCCATCTGGGTTGATAACGTTGGGTTTATAAAGATGTCACTGATATGATGTCGGAAATTCAGTTCGAGAATTGAAGAAGTGGGGGGAGGCTCGTCTTAGTTTGGCGGTCAAGGTGTTAACAAGTAGCTTGAAGGTGTGAATCAGGTGACGGAATAAATCTCAATCCATGTGAATTGAAGCGATCATAAGTATTTTTGAATGAAGCTCAAGTGAATAATACTGGGAATTAGATTGTCAATCGACTCCAATCCAGAAGGAAGTGCCAATTCCAACGGAATTAATGATATAATGACCTGTTGATCAACCATCAATGATAGCCTTCTAGTTAATTGGATTCAGTGTTGCGATGATAAGCAGTTATTAATCACCTAGGGCAAATTCTGATGTTTGATCACGTCGAAAAGAATCTACCAAGAAACGTGTAAGTGTCAGATAAAATATTTATTTGTTGATTCATGTTGCATACCAGAAAGCGACACCATTTTTTCAAGCTGACAATCCTATCTTTTTGTTTACCGTTTCAAGTTAAACATTTTCAAGTTTCAAGAGGAAAATGGTATAGTTGGCAGCAGAAGAAAATTAAAAAGAAAGCATCGTAGGCGTCAGATTGATTGATATTGATTTCAATGACGTCATTGTTGCGAAAGGACTTGACATATGGGTAGTAAGTCCGCCATTCCACCTTCTGTATGGATTCATCGTTGTGTGGTTTTCGAACAACATGATAACCGAGAGATTCCAAAAACAGTTTATTTGCAGGTGACAGCAGTTGACGCACGTTGAAGGTCTTGGTAAAGACTGAGGTGGGGTATGGTGGTGAGTTATTCTTATGAATAGTTAGCACCATATTTTCTCTTCAATTCCAAACGAACGATTATTTCTTCGTTTCGAAAATCAACCAGTTGAGAATTTTGGTCGAGCACTCGCAGCGTAATATTGTTTATTTCGTCTCTATGAGCAATGGGTAGATAAATGAGGTGGTTGGGTGTTTCGTCAATTGCGTAACCAGGATCAACACCAACAGCAAATTCGTATATCGTATGAGACGGTACGTTGTTGTAGAATGCTCCAAACGTAATGTTGCTATCTATGTGTACGGTGCGTACTTTAATGATATCCACAGGTAGATATGATGCGTAATGCAAGTTGGGTTTGAGAAGGGTAGACGAAAACCCTAAAATGCGAGCCAAACTGTTTTCAGGTCGGAAATCAATTGAGTGTTTAAGGCAGAATATTTCGCTTTTCAGCGTATTATTATTCGGTTTGAGGTAGAAAAATTCCTCGGGGTTTTCCTTGTACGTTTTGGGTGTGATGTGTTTGCTAATCAAAGCCTCAATATCACCAATTTCGTAGGAGCCAGCAGGAATATCGATACTCTGTTTAGTTTTGCCACCGTTTTCAAAGTAGTGGAATTTCGTATTTTCTTCAATGTTTGGTATACTGTTGTACGAATGGAAGCTGAGCAAAGCCAAACTGTATTCTGAATCAGAATCCAATTAAATGGGCGGATTGAAATCGATGGAAAGCGTTGAAGAACGACTCGTTAACGTCAATATCATAGACATGACTGATATAGTGTCGGAAGCAACACGCTTTAAATAATAAACAACAACTTGGATGAAAAATCATTTATTACAATAATAACATTCATATTGTGAGCTAACTGGACCATGATACTCTGCTTCTTCTAGTGATTGGGCTGACAATCCACACTCATTTTTGTAATGAATGAAACACGGTAGACGAATCTGCAAAGCGAATCGATTTTTGTAGTCTTGTGGTAATCTATGCCATACATCCAGCAACTCCCAAGGTCCTGCGTTCCCAATCAAATATTCGATTGACAAAGCTCGCAGTTCAGCATCGGTGAAATCTCTCAAAGATTTATATTTATGCATTTCAACCAACGATTTATACATCTCAGCGGTGGACATTATGAAGTAGAAACTTTAGGCAAAGATGTCCACAGTTACTCTGATTGTAATTTTGATATTGACTATTGTTATATGTAATTCTTACACCCCTCCCAAAATATCTTGCCAATTCCATTGGAGGTTTGAGATTGCCGAAACTATCGAAATATTGTGCGGCATTGCCGTTTTTATTGTAAGCTACCCAATGAGTGCCCGCATTCAAGTGAGAATCCAAGTTCAAAGAGCGTGAAACGTCTCCATTCGAAACAACGACTCCATTCCAATCCCTCGAACATGTTGCAGGTACAGATGATGCTGATGATGAGGATATCTTTAGCGTAGGCACACAAGAGGAACAAGATAAGAGCTTTGTGTCAGACATGAATGAAGAAGTTTTACAGGAATATATCGATCAATATCCTATAATGGCTCAACCGTACATTATAAAACATTGGAGTAATGACAAAGAAATAGATAAAGTATACGGTCCAGTATATGATGGCGTATCTTCAAAATGGTTCCTAGGTAACAAAGAAATAGATTTCGACAAACGCAGCGGATACATTAAAATGGGTGGATATCAGTGGAAAGCAACACCCGGTATATATGAACTCATATTTTTAAACACGCCTGAAAACTATAATAATGAAGATATGCAGACATACAAATCACTTGTAGATTTGTCAAACATTCACAAAAACTCCCTAGGCCATCCGAAAGGTAGTAAAAGATACAAGTATACCGAAATAATTAAACCGATGTTTCCCCCAGCAAATCAACGTAAAATATCGACACGTACCGGTTCATCTAAAACATCTGCAGCAAAAGGCAGCGGTTTGCCTAAAAATATACCTATTGCAATGACATTCAATACCAAACCTATGGAGTTTGTTTATTGGGATGACCCAAACGAACTATGCGAACGCCTCAAATTATTGATAGCCTCTCGGGGTGCTGGAAATACTTCGCATGACAATGAGATTATTGCCATTTTGAGTAAACTTAAAGAGGCAAATATAATCGTATAAGATGGTGTACGTTCCTCCATTTACACATTTTCAAAATGGTTATCGACAAGTTTGGACGTAGCGACAGCACCGCTGATAAGAAGCGAAAATTAGCCACGCCCTCTGGAGGCAGTGGCTTGCTGCACACTCCAGATGGTGACATCGATTTTGATAATTTGAAATTGAGTAATGTAAAGAGGCCCACCAAAAATACTAATGCTGCCAATAAACAATATGTTGATGAAATTCATGAAAAAATTACTGCAAGTATACGACATCAGAGTGAACAACACCATTCGGAAATAGCTCAAGTGAATGATGAAATAGCAAAAATGCAACATGAAATCAAAAATGAATCGAATAAAACAAACAAACAGCTGAAAAAGAGAATTCAAACCCTCAATCAGAATTTTGAAAAATTCAACCTACAATACAACACTGATATTGAAAATATTCGTGGTGATTTGTTGAAAAAAATTACCGAAATAACCGATTCGATTCATGCACACAATTTAAAATGGGATATCAAGCACAAGGAAACGCTGCTAACCAAGAATGAACTAAACCAATTTCGAATTGATATTTTACAGCAAATCACCAAAATAAATTCAGATATAGCGAGTGTAAAATCTGCTGTCGAGGAAATTATTAAAAGACAAAATGTTGTGTTTGCATCACCATGATAAAATAGTAGGTTTCACAGTTACGTCATCACATACGTATGATGGCTTCCACAGACAAGATTCAACTTGTCCGTGAACTGCATAAACCTGTTAGAAAAAATTATCCTCGACGTCGCACCATTATTAAAGGCTTAGATGATTTATGGCAAATGGACTTGGCTGAAATGAGACCGTACGCCCATCAAAATCGAAATTTCAAACTCATTCTAGTTGTTATAGATTGTTTTTCGAAATTCGTGTGGACTCGCCCGCTGAAAACGAAAATGGGTGAGGAAATTACTAAAACGTTTGCAGATATTTTGGCACATACGAAACGATGCCCGATAAATCTACAAACCGATCAGGGGACGGAATTTTACAACAGTAAATTTCAGAGTTTGATGAAAAAACATGAGATAAATCACTACAATACGTACAGCATCCTCAAAGCCTCTATGGCCGAACGAATTATAAGGACTTTAAAAGAAAGATTGTACAAGTATTTCAGTTTGAATGGCACCTACAAATGGTTGAATATATTACCTGAAATCACAAAATCTTACAATGATACGCGCCATTCAAAGACGGGTATGAAACCTTCGGAAATTGATAAAACCAACGAAAAAGAAATTCTCAAATCAACATACTCACACTTGAAAATAGCTGGACCGAGAAAATTCGCTATGGGCGATGTTGTGCGGATTAGTAAGACAAAGCACTTGTTCGAAAAAGGTTACACACCCAATTGGACTACGGAATTATTCAAAATCATCAAAGTCAATATCACCAACCCTGCCACCTTCATTCTGGAAGATATGCAGGGTGCTCCTATCAAGGGTGCTTTTTATGCAGAGGAATTACAAAAAACTGCAAATCCAGATATATATCTCGTGGAAAAAGTTCTGAGGAAGAAAGGCAAAAAAATGTACGTTAAATGGCTCGGTTTGCATAACAAACATAACAGTTGGATCGAAAACGTTGATTTTGTATAGAATCTTATGGAAAAGAAGCACACTCTGCAAAACTATTGGGAGGGCCTTTCAAATATTTTTTCACAGTCAACAAAAATTTTAAAATTGACCACGTGATCTGAAGCTATAAAAGCGTATGCAAGCACAGACGAATATTCAGTTTGAAAACGAAAATGTCTCAAGACAGTGGTTACGTCAGTGAAGTTGAAGTAAGGTGCGATAGTGATGGAGAAGATTACAACGAAACTCTAAGTGCCATCGACAGAGCATTGGGGCAATACGAAATGGCAGCTCGGAACGAACATCAGTTGATGGTCTTCCCTATGCCATCCTACGAAATTCGATGTGGCATAAGTCCATCCAGAGATTTTAGTCCATGCATCATTTTGAAGCAGCAATTCTCCATTCGAACTATCAATTTTGCTTCTTTTGAATGGGCAACCCTCATTGACATCCTACAAGAAATAAAGGAAAATTTCTTTGAATCACAAATCGATGAGTATGTAGATGAGTATGATCCAATCACAACACGTTGCGGAGATTATATTTACATCACACAGTACATCGAAAGTAATACCAAACAAATTTCCATTTCCAAGGATGTCACGAACATGGAACTGTCCCAACAAGATGTAACCGACATTCTAAATACACACTTGGGGGTGCTGTCTGACCGTATCGCTATGCTGGATGCTATGAACTTTTGTGACTATTATCGCGGTGTTTTTGATATTATTCAATCATGGTTACGCGATAATAAGACTAATTTAAGTTTGGAAGAAATTATGGAAGGTTTTTGTCAAGCCTCATCTTTAGATAGTATGTTGGCTAATGCTTTACGTGAATATTTAATTTATTATAAACAAAAATTTGTGTACGATTTATGTAATAAATGAGAAAAAGAAATCAAGTTTTTTATTTCAACAATTATTGGTTAAAAAACAAGTCAATGAACTGTCGAATTTTTTCAGTTTTGAAGTAAAGGCATTTTGATTATCAAACGAATTATAACTTTATCGGGAATTGAAGAAAAAAATATTCAACTTACCTTATTTTGCTCAACACTGTACAAAGCCTGGTGCTGCTTCATATTGTTTTTTATCACTTTGGGGGTGTAGATGAAATATCTACTCCTTATATTTCTAATATGTTGGAGTTTGGACCGTAGACGTTTCATCTACGGTCCAAAAATCGCTCCATTTTTTCATTACTTTTTCAAAAAAATATTTTGGAAATAAAAAACAAGAAATATTTTTTGTTTTTTCTATATTAAAAAAAAATACCCTCCCTAAAATACAGTAAAAAAAGAAAAAAAATATAATATATATATATATATAAAAACATAAATGAAAAATGAATTGTTGAAATATAGTTGAAAATAATGTTTCTTATCAACATCACAAATAGTTGGAGTAAGCTTAAATTTTTTTCAAAAAAATTTCGCCCTTTTCGTTCTATGTAAATGATCAATGCATTCATCTTTATTTTGTAAAGTGAAAAGAACGTGCCTAAAATCATATTGACACCAATATGATTTATCTTGGTAGGCATTATGTAATTCATTACTTGTGAAAACTTCATGTAAATGTTTAACTTCAAAATTTTTTATTTCGTCACACCTGCATATTTTAAGCATACTTTGGATATGTTCAAAACAATTTTTGCATAATCTTAAGTTAAAGTCAACAACTTCGTAAAATTTCATCCAAATGCAGTATGAATCGTGATGACAATATGGTTCTAAATTATAAATGTTTAATAATGCTGCACGTATTTGTTTTTTTCGTGTACCACCAAAAAACCTCCCACCATATTCGAAATTCATGAGAATGTCCTCATCCTCATCATAAACAATTTCTTGACGATTAATGTTTAGCCATTTGAAATGGGCATATTTTTGAATAATTTGTCTTGTTAATATTGAAGGTAATGATGAATGTGAATTGATGAGGAACAAGGTTGGACTCTTGATATTTTTGCAAACGGTTTTGATGCACAACTGTTGCAAATTCATTGTACCTGCAAACGGGAGAAAAAAATTAATTTAGAACAAAAATGGTGAAAAAAAAAATTAATTTAGACTATAGTGCCCCCACGGTAATGTATCAAATGATTTGGGGATAAGATAGCGTTTATCGTCATACGGACTAAGAGCTATTTTTGACTGCTCGATACTAAACACATCGTGAGCGAATGATCGGATTGTACACTGAGTAATTTTCTTTTGCTTGCAATTTTTCAAACAATCCACGTAATCTTCGAAAGTTATTTTATTTTTAACGACATTATATTTCACTCCTTTCGCTTTTTTACATACTTTGCCTCCCTGCACTTTGTAGGTATACATTTTTGAACGTAGTCCTGCAAAATGCGTGATAATTTTGCCATTTGCTTCATCCTTCATTAGTCCAGGTACCTTTTTATTCACAAGTGGAATGTTAAACTCGTTATCTTTTGAATAATCAGACGTATCGAATTTGGAAATATATTTTTTGGTAATTTCTTCGTATACATCATTACACGTTAGTTCATAAATGAAACTATCTGTATCGGTATACATTAACTTGGATTTTTCCACACCCATAGTGGGAAGCATAAATTCATAATGAAATTTGAACATGCAAGTTTTTGACAAATCCAAAATAGCCATCCCAACATACATTGGTTTATTGAATACAAGTTCGGCTTTTTTCAGTTCAATAGCCATCAAGTTTGAATCGAAAACTGTACGATTATGAAATCGAGGGCTAGAAATGAGATTTTTTGCTCCATATCTACCCTCGTAGGAAGAAACTAATTTTACGATTCGGTGCAACCGGATGTTTTCCATGGTTTTACCAAAAATAGCATTATTGGCCAACTTGAATTGATTTATTTCGAAAGCATTAGTGGCTGCAGTCCTCAATCGAGTATTCAGCTCGATATAAGGGCGCAACCACTTTATGGATTTTAGTTAATTTCAAGCCATGTTCCAGAGCTTGTTTCAAGTTCCTATAATGAAGCGTATACTCTTTTTTATCATGCAGGGTTGGCATCAATTTTTTCAATTTGGAATTTGGTGATGTGCGGTGTTCAGGACAAAACGGAAAATCTTTGTGTAAATCGTGCAGGTGTGCAGGGTACTCTAAATCAACTTGCAGAATATAACCTTGAGGGCTGTCGTTGGGAATTTGAGTCACATCAATATTCGTATCAACCCATTCGAAACCTCCATATGGTAGACATTCTGACATTGCCCACCCATACAAGTTATTCACATCGAAATACATGATATATTTGGACGGTTCTGTAGGATTGTATGTTGACATATACTTGTTATTCGCTTCCGAATATCTATTACAACAAACTGAAATTCCGCCCCTTATACCATTTTCCACAAACATAACCATATCAACATCTTTTAAAATTTGCAATTTACACCCTGTATATTTCAACATACAGTCCCACGTATACCCCGGCATGGTATAATACCACGAAGGATCCAGCCCATAAGTTTTCAAGTCAATTTCACGAAAATTTTCGAAAACGTCTGCCAAAAGCAATATATCTGTTTTCATGTATAAATCGCTGTATTCCCCCAAAGTTTCAATATCAAATTGCTGCCAAACATTTTGAGCATGAGCATACTTCTCATCGTCAATTTCAACATCGTTGAGTTTATTATAAAAGCGTTTTTTGGAGGGTAGCTCGGTGTCGAGGAGTTTTTCCATATTATTAACATAATCGTAAGGAAATACCCCTTTCTTAGTGAGAAGCTTAAATTTTTCATCATCCAATTGCGCAAATTCCTTTTTCAAAATTTTAAAATTTTTTGCATCCATTGTGGAAACCAACTCATCAAGACTAGCTCCCATAAAACGATAAGAATCTATAAATCTAAATTTAATGCTGGTTTCACTATCGTATTGAGTAAATGAAATGTATTTCTCTTTGTTGATGGGAAGTATGCTCACACGCCCCTTTTTTGCTACATCCCGTATAATAAAATGACTATCATATCCGGAAAGCCTCATTAGTATACATGCTAATATAATGGATACTATGATGAAAATTCTATAAAGATCAAATTCCACTTTTGACTTGCTTTTCTCTCGCCCTGCTGGAATAAACTCCTCAGTTTTTGTGTCTATTTCTCGAAGATCTTGAAATATCATTTTCAGCTTATAATTGAATGCTGTATTCTCTGGAACATCACTGGCAAATACTAGTAGCTGTCCATCATTGACTGATGTTACTCGCATTGTTTTCCATTGGGTCCGGTTGCATTCAAATTCATCGGTTTTCACGCATATTGCCATGTATTTCACACCATATGGCTTATTCACGTACAAAACATTATTTATTATTGCAGTTAAAAGTACAAAATTTGTTTTCAACAGTGGAGACATATTCTGCACTCTGAGGTTGGATTCTTTGTAACGGGTATCTTGTTTGAGGTAATTTTCGCATGAAAACTCTGTCTTGAATGTTTAAATTATTCAACTGCTTCCAAACATTCTCTTTTTCTTCAAAAAATTGAATGTCTTTTTTTAATTCCTGAAGACGTCTCTCAAATTTCTCTAATGTACGTCTGTATTCTGTCGATGTCATTATGCTACTGATTATTTCAACTCTGCTCAATGCTACCTACATACTTTCCAAAAATAATGTTTCCTAACCCCCAAATTTCTCTGAATGGCAACACTCTTTCCCCCTAACTTCACGCTTAATTTTACAACTGGCAACATCGAGCGCTTCATGTAGTACAATCAGTTGCTGGATCTATTTCGATTACGTCACAAATGAACTTAGACCGTCGAGCGATGATTTTTCGTAACACTGACAACACCTATTTGCAGTCAACCTATACGATTAATTTTACAACTGGCAACACTCACATCAATACCTTGATTCATAGCCTAGTGTGTTCAGTGGGTGCTCCATAATCAGCAGTTCGACGGTTCAAACCTCATTCTCGGAAAACTTTTTTAATTTTTTTAAATGCAAACAATTCAAAATATTCAAGTGAACTCGATGAATGGACGCACGTAGAAAATTATTAGTATGCAAAAATGTAAAATTGGATATAAAACGACTGAAATTTGAAACGCTCAAACATGCAAAAATGTTACTGCAATAAGCGTTTTTTGCGTTTCAAAAAACGAGTAAGATTTAAATTGCTGATTTTCACTCCAAATCGCACGTTAAAAATGACGGACCCCCTCACGAAAACATTTTGAATCCCCCCCATACCCCCAATGGAAAATTCGACAAATGGCCGAGGCAACCATGTTTTTTCACTCAAATATTATGTTATGACCTGTATAACATTTGACAGCCGCCATGTTTTTTTTCCCCATTTTCCAAACACCACTATTATCATCACACTCTCAATCATTATTTTTTTTTAATATTCAAACACCGTGCTCTGGTAGCTGGAGAAATATATATCCCACATTTGTACATCAACTTGTACGAAATCTCCGTGGAGACAAGGCTAACGTCACTCGCTACCAAACTTTCGCCGCTGGTTCAAACCTCGTTCTCGGAAATCTTTTTTTCTTTTAATTAATTTTAAATATTCAAGATGCGCGCTGTATTGGCAAAATGTTATCAATCAACTGGATCTCTCTCGACTACGTCACACGATGAACGCAGACCAGCGACGGCCGACTTCTACCGATCTCCTCCACGACTATTTCCGATGGCCCGTGGCAAGCTCGACCGTACTGCGCATGCGGTCCCAGAACCCCCTTTGATTATCTACTGACATACATATGGGAGTGCTATCCTCAAAACATTAATTTTGATTTTCGGGACAACTATCCACAAAACTTTGAATATTGACATTTATTAATCTTTATTTCTATATCTTTTTTTATTTGTACTCACACATATATCACATTTCAGGTAATGATTTCAAGTAAAGTTTTTCATGGTGCACCATTAATATTCTGCTGTTAAGATTATCCTAGATCTAAGTACTCATACATCTCGACTCCTGTGTTGAGGAGTACATCATTTCATTAACGTGTAATATTATGTCACATATTCAGTGAGGAGGGTATCGTATACTGTTGAGTTTTACATCTGTGATAACCTAAGATCTATCAACGTTTTTTCATGAACTCTACCCCTATTCACGAGGGAACACAATGAAACCAGAACAGAACTAGTAGAACCTGGAAGCATAGTTCATACCAGACGAACCTGTTTTGTGAGGTGTCATCTTGTTCATGCTCAGGTTAGCAGAACAACAACCAAGACGTTTCTGTCAGAATCTCAACACTGTATGAAATGAACTAAGGTAACCTGTGTCGCTGAAGCAAATTCAGTAATAATATTAATAATATTGTTTGGATATCAACGTGTTACTTTGACACTACATTTTGTTAAATTTATTAATATATATTTTCATGAAAGATGGGCGACACTACTTGACGGAAGATCATAAAACTAATAATGAATTATGGTGGATTACGTAATCCAATCTTCCGCAAAAAACCTATACAATAGGTATGGTCGTCGGCAAGTATTCAACAGAAAACATTGCGGAAGATTGGATTACGTAATCCACCATAATTCATTAGTAGTAATATATATTTGTTTTGAAGTATTGTTTTATTGTTGCTTTGGTTACAGAAGGAAGTCAATTTATCTTATTTCAATTATCTATCATTAGGTATTTTGTACTTTTTATTCCTGTTAAATTAAAAATTACTGGCGTCCAAGCCAGTCAAGTTCTTGAAGTTCAAAATTTAAAACTCTTGCCTGCCACATAAAAAATCCGAAACTGGCAATTTAGTCAAAAGAACCTACGCCGTTCTCTGCTGAGCAGTCGAGCAATCAAAGTAACCCCGGTTACGTTACATAGCCTCCCATCAGGTAGTCAAGAAGCACAATAGAGAAGATTCCAGGCTAACCCTAGATCTGTTTCAATTCCTTATACCCCGCCCCCCCCACAGCCAGCACAAGAACGTCTGGGGACTGGAGATTGGGTTCGGTAACAGGCAGAATTCATGCAGTCAGCGAACTCATCAACATCGATGGGCTTCTATAGAGTTCTGGACGATTTCATCGAAGCACTCGGCAAGGCAAATACCCCCTTGAAAAAACTCACGGCAGCCGTGACTACTCTGGGTAACGCAGAGTTTTACAACCTTGTTAATGGGGTTGATTATAAGCGTACATCAACTGGAGATGATTTACTACCAATGGAGCGGATCGCCCTGAGGTGGTGAGAGGGGGTGGTGTGGCTATCCACGTCAGGACAAGGGTTGCATACACCAGGATTCCGGCCCGAAGAAGCAACATCGTCGGTGTCACTCTGAAGGACGAGGCCTGCGTGTGTGCAGTATACAACCATCCGAACCAGATATTCTCACAATCTGTCTAACAATGGTTACAAGGTTCTGTTGATTGGGGACCTAAACGCTAGGAGGCCGGAGTGGAACTGATTCAATCAGCCCAATGTCAATGGTGAAACTCTGTTGGACTATTCTCTGGACAGCGAGGTGTTAGTGATGCACTCAGAAGAGCCAACTCACTACCCCTGGAATGGATCAGGCCCTGGCACGATTTACCTGGTTGTGAACAAAAATGTTAGAGATCTGGGAGAACTTAAAGTAGTTCACGAACTGACCTACGACCATGACCCGGTTAAAGTGTAGGGACCGAGCCAGTACGGCTAGGTTCCTGTTTGATTACAAAAACACTTACTTACTTATATATATATATATATATATATATATATATATATATATATATATATATATATATATATATATATATATATATATATATATATATATATATAACTAAAAGTTAGGGTTGAACCGCGTCTAGAATTTGTTGAAATTCGACGTTTCGGCTCCGATTTTGGAGCCATTTTCAAGAACTGAAAAAGAAAGAAAATTAATAAATGGTTGAAACGTAATTCTACGCTGAGGTCTCAATCTGCCTACTCCTCAGGTATAATTACGTTCGGTTTTTGTGACTTGACGTCGGGGTCTCAATCTGCCTACTCCCCATGTCTCGTCACTGGTTCTCTCTAAGGTCTCAATCTGCCTACTCCTTCGAGAGAACTGAGGAATTGTGGGTTGAGGAACTGTATTTATAGTGGACGTGGCTGTAATGGCCGTGTGCAATGTATTGGCGCGAGGTGAACTATGGGCGGGAACTGAGTTGGCGCTAGATGAGCTGTGTGCGGGAACTTGGTTGGCGCTAAGTGAGCTATGTGCGGGAACTGGAAATGGTGGACAATTTCCTAATCGACAAGTCTATCCACCATCGACTGACCCGTCCTCCAAAAACGAATGATCCACTAGAGAGTATTCAGCCACACAAAGCTTTCCTACCATACATCAAAGGTGTGACAGACAAAATCAGTAATATCTTGAGAAAACACGAGATTTAAACAATATTCACGGCCAACAACCAAATATCCAAATTCCTCAGATCTCCCAAGGACACAATACCAAACGATTCTCAAGGTATATATGAAATACCATGTTCAGACTGCACCATAACTTATATTGGCCAGACTAACAGACGAGTAACTTCCAGAGTCTACGAACACGAACTTGCTGTGCATCAGGCATCTTCCACTTCCGCACTTTATAAACATCGAGAAGACACAGGTCACAAAATAGACTTCAAAAACACAAAAACAATTTCCACCGAGAAAACTCTGCAAACCAGGATCATCCGAGAAGCCCTTGAGATAGAGAAGCGCCCCAATTGCCTCAACACTCGCGACGACGGACGTAGACTTTCCAATACCTGGAAGCCTCTCATTGCACGCATCAACTCATTTCCCACCAACCCAGTTCCCGCACATAGCTCACTTAGCGCCAACCAAGTTCCCGCACACAGCTCATCTAGCGCCAACTCAGTTCCCGCCCATAGTTCACCTCGCGCCAATACATTGCACACGGCCATTACAGCCACGTCCACTATAAATACAGTTCCTCAACCCACAATTCCTCAGTTCTCTCGAAGGAGTAGGCAGATTGAGACCTTAGAGAGAACCAGTGACGAGACATGTGGAGTAGGCAGATTGAGACCTCAGCGTAGAATTAAGTTTCAACCTTTCATAAATTTTCTTTCTTTTTCAGTTCTTGAAAATGGCTCCAAAATCGGAGCCGAAACGTCGAATTTCAACAAATTCTAGACGCGGTTCAACCCGAACTTTTAGTTTTCAAATATCTGACCGCGGAAACCTATCTGAACACAATGCTAACCGTTTTTGTACGAACTTACTCATTATATTATTCATCATACATACTCTCAGTTCCTTTTAGAAATTTCAAATGCTCAAACTCGCATATCTAAATATATGGTGAATAATGACGGGATTCGATTGTCTGAAAAATTATGTTATCGAAGGAAAAATCGACATTGTATGTCTAGCTGAAACATGGCTACACTCTGGAATTTATACTGATGTGATTAATATCGAACATTATAACTTTATCAGGGCTGACAGGAAGAGCAGAAGTGGTGGTCTAGGAATCTACGTGCACAACACTCGGAATCTAAACATTCTAAGAAAAAACGTGTCCGACCTTCCAAGTGACCTCAAGAACGCTCAACGCATAAATGCGTACTTCACAAGTTTCTCTCACACAGAAAAAAATAACGAGCAATTGGCTTTATTGAGTAAATATAATGATGTACGTGAGTCGCACAATTTCAAATTCAATACTGTGAGCTCGGACACAGTGAAAAAATATATTCATGCAATAAAGAGCAAAGCTGTAGGTTCAGATGAAATCTCTCTGAAAATGATTAGGTATGTGGAGGAACATTTGATTCATCATATAACCTTTATATTCAATAAGGCAATCGAATTAAATGATTTCCCCTCTACATGGAAGAATGCATCTGTTATACCTATACCCAAATGCAAATCCCCCACTGAATTGTCACATCTTAGGCCCATCAGTATTCTCCCAACACTTTCGAAGGCATTTGAGAAAATACTCAAAGAACAAATATCCGACTTTGTCATCAGTCAAAACATAATCTCAACAGCTCAATCTGGATTTTGCCCTGGCCATAGTACAACTACTGCACTCTTGAATGTCACTGATGACTTGTTTCGGTCTATAGATAGAGGTGGATTATCGTGTCTTGTATTGCTTGACCATACCAAAGCTTTCGATACGATGTTCTCTGTAAAAAACTTAGCTACATTGGATTTCATCAGAGTTCAGTGGCCCTCATCAAAAGATTTCTTTCGTTCCGGACACAGTCAATATCACTCGATGCTGAAACTTCAGGTACACTACCTGTTGAGTTTGGAGTACCTCAAGGGTCAGTCCTTGGGCCATTACTGTTTTCGATATATATTTCTGACTTTCATGAGACAATGAAGTACTGTAATATTCATCACTATGCTGATGATACCCAATTATTCGTCAACTTTGACATTAACAACGTCAATTTAACATCAGCACACGTGAATGAGGATTTGTTCAATCTCTCAACTGCCCATAACCTGAAGATCAATCCCCGTAAGTCTCGTGCTATGATTTCGTAAAAGTCGCGCCAGGTGGAAACAAACCACTGCCTGATAATCTTGAATAGTGGGGGCAACAATAAAAAAATTCTTCACCCAGCTCTCGGCTGTCTTCTGACGGCAACATTAGTCAGAACTTGACTATAGGTGTAAGTGTACGGTATTTTTTACACAATTGTTTGGGAACCGGCAAGTTTGTCAGTCAGTATTTTTGGTTTGAAGTTTATTGGGAACAAAGTAGCGATGGATCTTGATAAGACAGGTAAGAACGCACACATTGTGAGTCATTTTTACTTAATTGTTTTTGATGTTTCATGATGTTTAAGCGAAATAAAAAAATGTTATTTTTTTGTTATTATTTAACTACTTCTCAACAATAATAAAGCAATTTTTTGTATTTCAGGGTGCGTCCCACTGAATTTTTTTGATTTGTTATAAAGATAAGAACTTGTACAAATGAACTGTAAATAAATTAGCCGCGGAAACCCGTGAATTTTGGTTAAATATGGTCATTGTGTGAGATAGTAGCAAATTTATGAATTTTTATTTTCAAATTTATTTTGGTGTAAAACAGTTTTTCTTATTTTCAGGTTCACAAGGTGGCTCGGGCGTTAGAGTGATGACCCGAAAATCAATGTATGATCAATTCCAACAGCAAAATTTACGAAGTTTTGACGCAAAACTAGAATACTTACATAACTATATTTTATCGTTGGAAGACACCCCCGAAGACCAAATTAAGGACCTTAAGCATAAATTTTCATATATTAAGTCTCAATTCTAACGAAGATGGATAAAAGCGCATAAAAAGGAACATATATTTCTTTAAAAAAAATGAAGAATGGTTACAAGGAACATTCCAAATTCCGAAAGTTCTGCAGCAACGTTCTGGTCGACCACCGAAAACATTTGGTACCTTAAGTGACAGAAGCAAAAGAAGAAAAACAGTAGAACTGCGCAGTGCTGCAGATGAAGATCTGTTGGTGCATGCTGCTCAGATAAAATTGAGAACTTCTGGAAAGAGGGATGCATCTTATTTACTAAAAGAAATAGCCAAGTCTCCTAAACGAGTTCAAAAATACAAGAAAGCATACTCCACCGCTCTACAGAGAAAGGAAACACAACTGACTCCGATGCTCGCCTTCTCAATGTTTGTGGAAGTCGATCTCTCTAGGCGACAATACGAAGTAGTTAAAAATACGAATAAAAAGTATCATCCAAGCTACAGTGTACTACAAAAAGCACAACGAGATTGTTACCCTCCTAAAGAATCCTACCAAGTGAGTGAAACCTGCGTGGAAATTAATTTACAAGATGTGCTCGATCATACCGTTAGACGGTTATTAACACATTCAGAAGAGGTCTTGATTTATTTAAGTCAAGAAGAACGACAAACATTGAAGATAATATGTAAGTGGGGTTGTGATGGATCACAGCAAACCCAATTCAAACAAAAGTTGCTATATGATGCTTCTGATGACTCCATCATCTTCCAAAGTTGTTTTGTGCCAATTCAATTAGTGTGTGGTATCAAAAAAAGTAAATTTGGCAAAATCCAACCCCATCATCGCCACGATATTGTCGTCCCATCAGAATAAGGTTTGTGAAAGAGTCTGTCGATATTACCAACGAGGAAATAAACTATATAAAAAACGCCATAGATTCTTCACATAACACCGAATTTATATTGGGGGATAAATATTTTTCCGTGAATCATGTTATGATGCTAACCATGGTAGACGCAAAAGTGTGTAACGCAGCCACTCAGACAACATCTACAATGAGGTGTTACATTTGTGGTGCTACTTCTAAACAATTCATGATCTGACTGTCAAAAAGTATGCTGCTTCAGATTCGCTTTCCTTTGGCCTGTCTGTTCTGCATGCCAGAATCCGTTTGTTTGAGAGTTTGTTGCACCTGTCTTTCAAGGGTTAAGTTGTAAAATAGCTTCAGCTGACACTTCGCCCATTCATCTATGTTACACAACATAATGTATGAATTTATATTTTTTGACAGACGAATAAAGACGATTTATTATTATTAAATAGACTGACAAAAATCACAAGTCGAATGAGTTGAAAAGATATCGAAAGAAACCCACACTCTGATATTGAATATCCAAAGAGCCAGGGATGTCACCTCAGGGAAAACCAAAATATTGTCACCTTTCATTGAGCTGTTGTTTGAGCAGAAGAATGTCGCACGGAAAAGGTGGCAAACGACGGGAAAATACGTCCATAAGAAAAAAATTATACTTATGGGCACAGAAATGAACGACCTGATCAGGAAACACACTAATAAGGTGTGGTAGGATGAATTGAAAGAACTAGACGTGCGAGACCACTTTCTGTGGCGTATGTATGAGCGCATACAAAAACGCTTCGAACCCGTGCCAGCCATAGAAAGGGGTAACGTTCTTTCAGTGACTGATCCTCAGAAGACCAAACTGTTTCGTGAATACTTCAGCACTGTACACCGGATGCCAATAAGGATCAGTTGGGATGCTCTAGGCGGATTGACAGTCTATAAGAGACACCTGCTCTTCAATAGGGCTCCGATCTGTTCACCAAGGTGAAGGTAAGCATTGAGGAGCTGTCCAAGGTCATACTTTTTAGAACATTATTTTGAGGTGTACAGATTTTATGATGGAGGTATGTGCAGCTACTTAGAATAAAGCTAGGAAAGCCATATTTTATTTCAACCATAAACTAGATACAGAGAGTCTAATTTCAAATTTTATTTCTTGTGATTTGGTGTTTATGACGAAAAGGAATTATACAACTTTTGGTATATATTTGAATTTAGATATGGCACAATTCGTTTCGGGAAAAATTATTTTTCATTTTTTTTAATATTCTGTTCATTATGTTAATTTCGCATTGTTATTGAAGCACATTGCATATTGATCACCTATCCGATATCATTTTTTCAAAAAACCTAATATGCAGGAAATATTCGGTACTTTGCATTCATTAAATTCTTTACTTATAAATTAGGTAGTCGCCCTTATTTTCGTAACCTAGAATTGCATGATTAGATCATTTCGAGTACTTTTGGCTGTGGTTATTTATGGAAACTATTCGAAAGAAATAATTTTTTTGATAAAATACAGGTTTATAACAGCCATATGATTTGGTTTTGAAATGAATCCCAGATTATTCAAAATCCTAAGAATAATGCCAGAAAGACATGAACAAAAACGAAAAATTTCTTGAAATATATTTCAGATACAAACTCCACAGTAAGATGGGAGCCTTTCCTGGGAACGAAATAAAATAATCTATAATAGGTATTCATGTATCTGGGTCGTAATATATGTGTTGAGCGCCCAATGTGACACCTTCTGGGTATTCACGAGGTGTAGTGTAATTTACAACACATTTTGAATCGAGTGTAGCTGACTGCAGTTAACACAAAGGAATGTGTCAATCCAATCAGTAAACAAATACTCAAATCGAGTGTAAATGAGATCGAGTGTATATGACACCTAGTGTAGGTTTACATATATTAGTGGAACACTGTGTATATATAAACCAGTATTTGTGGCAGACTTCACAATTACTTGCACGCTCATACCACAATTTTTTTCGAGGATTTTTGCATAGTTCAGCTGATGGCGAGTCAATCTATACCTACTTTGTAGTTTCAGTGTGTAAGATGCCATAAAAACCTTCCACGCTTTGCTATACACACCAATATTTGTGGAATACCGAATGTCACTGCTTTGAGCGCCCTCTATACAGGCTATTTTCAGTAATTTTTTAATATTTCTAGCTGCAGCTGTGTAAGCTAGGAATCACACTGACTGACCAGCATCGACCGTCCGCGACCGTCCAGCAACGACCAAAAATTGAAAGGGATCAATAAAAACTTTCAAACTCACACCAATAGATCAAAATAATTGCAATTTCAAACATAGTCTTAGAAAACCTGTTGAAGACGATCATTCAGTGTGAGTCATCCGATAAGGATACACGTTTTGGAAATGTTGGTGCCTGCTGCCTTAGTATTCTGCAGTTTCTTGCATATTAGTGGAATACCAACTGGATTATTGAGCTCCTTTGCTCGTATATTCAGAGAGAGGAACAATCAATAGTTTTTAACGCCCTTATATTTGAATTATTTGAAAATTGGCATGTGTTCATAAATCTGGTGATGATGCAATATGACATTTTTGTTTTAAAAAAATATGGCGCCTCCAAGAAGGCGGACGTGATTTGTGATTATGGTCAGATTCGATTCAAAATTGGTATGTGATGTTTTTCTGGGTCGAATTTTTTGTCAAAATCCATAAATTAAAGATGGCGGCTCCAAGATGGCAGACGAGATTGGTCATTATGGTCCGATTCGATTCAAAATTAGAGTATGAGTGTTTTCGGGAACAGAGATTATGAGCTTCTTGAGAAAATTCATGAAATCAAGATATCGGCCCAAGATGGTGAACGAGGTCGTTTTTATTATCAGATTCGATTCAAAATTGGTATACGGGGGTTTTCGAGGTCGGAGATTCCGATTTTTTAGTCGAAAAATAAGATTATAGCTTAAAAATAAAAAACTCGTTTTACCTCCAACATAGACTGAAAAGTAAAAAATAATTGTCAATATAATTACTCAAAGGTAAAAAAGCGTGTTGTGAGTAAAGGGGCTGCACTGATTCAAAAATCAATTCGATCATTTTCACATGTTAATCTCCATAAAGATTTTTAAGGTCCACTCTAGCAATTTTTGGCGCATTCAAGGTCACGCGCATTACAACCTGTCATTTGTATCTTCTTCTTCGTCACGGAACATCACTAACCCAACCTAACCTCTTATTTGTCATGTCACCTGTCATTTGTCTCTTCTTCTTCGTCACGAAACATCAGTCACCTAACCCAACCTCTGATTTGTCACGTCATTTATCTTATCTTTTTCGTCACGGATCATCAGTAACCTAACCTCTCATCTGTCATCTAACACACCAAACCTACATTTGTCATGTGTCACCACGTTGCCAACTGTCAAACGTCATATCGTCTTTCCCTTCCTCGCCATCTGTCACCCAACCAGTGTTGTGAGCGACTCTAAGATGGCGGCCGTCCTAGGCGGGAGTTTGAAATTTGAATTTGGCGTGGTCACGTGGTTACGTCATCATCATGGAGCTTGTCGTCGTCGCGGAACATCAAGTTCTCCTTCTTCTGTTATGAAAACCCAATATTGGACTAAAATTTCATGAAGACGAGACATATATTGAAATTTCCAAACAGAAAGAAGCCAGAAAATTTCTCGTCCGAGTTTTGTTCGGCGTCTGAGAGCGCGGTTGCTCAAAGCCAGGCCACGCCCTCCGGCCGACAATTATAAATATAGAGCGCTTTTCGCGGCTCGACACAGTGTTCCTCACTTACGCCTGCTAACGAACACAAACCGACGTATACTCAGCTGAGTGAAATATTAGTATTTCTGAAATAGTTTTTTAAAGTATTGAAAAGTAAAATAGTCAAGAGGTTCCAGAAAAGTCTAAGAAGATTTTCTTGAGAAATCTAAAAAAAAAAAGTGTGAAATACTTTGGGACTCAGTGCGAGCCTACTACAAGAGAATTCGTTACCAATTTTATTGTGAATTTACCAATAATATTTTTCTCTTACAGCTTAGCCTGGCCTCCACCGCCGGTGGAAGCAGCGGCTCCGTATTGCCTGGATTAGATTGCGTGGTCCCGGAATCTATGCCAGGTGATGCCTACCGGATCACTGGGGTGAGTCTTACGCAATAGACAAACCACTGCACTAACGGGAGACGGGGCGCTAAATCGCAACTTCTCTCCCGGGAGAGACACGGGTAAACTCCTTGTGTTAGGCGCGTTAAAAGACATTATTTTATTTGTATTAGATTTCTCTAGATTTCTACTAATACACTTCTCTTCCAGCTACTTGGTAAGTTCTGTTAGGGACGTTAGGGTCTGCTAGGAGTAGGCTATTATTAGAGATAAAATTATTGATATTTTTTCCTATCGATAAAATTTCTCTTTGTTAAAAATGGAGAGATTCTGGGCGGCGAGAATGCGGTCGAACCCGGAGCTGGCCGAGGCACCAGAAAATAATGAAACAATTTTTTTTGATAATTACACACAACCACATTCTCGACACTTCCTATCTTTCCAGACATCCGGTGTTTATGTTATCTGTCAGCTCTTGACCTCGTTAAAGCCACGTGCTGCTGAGCCATCGATAGTATGTTTATATTTTATTTGACAAATGATCAAATAGGTATCATTTTTGAGCGAAAAAAGTATCACTTTTTTGAGTAGAAAAGTGGTACTTTTTCACTCAAAAAGAGACACCTAAATTAGACATGGTGCACGTTTTATGTGAAAATTTTTAGTGAAATTTCAGTGACACTGAAATTTTCCACTCGGCCACTCAATTTCACTCCATTTTTGTTTGAAAAAAGAACATTTTTGCATCAAAATTGTAGCTTTTTTTTTATTCGAAAAGTGACACTTTTTTTCACACAAAAAGTGATACTTTTTTGCTTCAATCAGCGAAAGGGTTGGCATACCACTATGTGGTTTGTACAATAAATTCGTTAACTTTTCATTTAGTTATCGGAATACGCCTTCAAGTCTAACAAAACGTTTTTCTGCTAAAAAAGACGCCAGGTTTGACTTACTAAAATCACTCTTTGAAAGTGATCAATTATCCATAAATGAAGAATCACTAGTCACATGTAATGTTGATGAAAATATGGGATGATTTCTTCGCTCTGGCCTCCAACAGCTTCTTGCTATCCCGTTACTGAAGATCAAGCAATTGATATTTTATAGCACTTTATCAAATCCGTTTGTTGTTCACCTTAACGAAAAAGAGTCAAATAAGATTTGTTTCAGAAGAAATCATGTACTAATCTATATTTTTCATTTTAGGACATTTTCAGATCAAAATTTAGGTATTTTATTTGTCCAATATGGAAAATGAACTGAACATGACGCCTGAACTGGTCAATTCACGGAACGAGATGGAGTTGAACATCAAAATAAGGAAACTCTTGATGAAAATACTTGGTCAAAAGACTTGCCGAAATTCTTGACAAATGAATCCATGATAAATTGAATCAAAGAGAAGTGTCAACTAATAAATATAAACTCGGCCCGGGTTATACAGAAAAAATTTAATGGAATCAAATGCAAACAACACCCTATAGTATGTCTTTTCTCTGAAGAAAAAGAAAATTCTGTCAGTGAGCAGCGTAATTATGTCTGGTGTATTTATTACAAGATGAATCTTCTCTCGAAAAAACTTATGTTTCATGTATGTATTAAAAATAAATTTCCACTCTCAGCTGTTCGACTTTGGGTCAATGATGACGGTTCTCCGCCTGTACGCTTATTAGCCAAATAATATTTCAGTAAGACGACATATTTTGCTTTAAATGTATTGAAAAAATCTTACCTGTCCGTCTACTGATTCATAAAAATATAGGTTAGTACATGTTTTCTTCTGAAACAAATCTTATTTGACTCTTTTTCGTAAAGGTGAACAACAAACGGATTTGATAAAGTGCTACAAAATATCAAGTGCTCGATCTTCAGTAACGGGATAACAGGCCAGAGTGAAGGAATCATCCCATATTTTCATCAACATTACATGTGACTAGTGATTCTTCATTTATGAATAATTGATTAGTTTCAAAGAGTGATTTTAGTGAGTCAAACCTGGCGTCTTTTTTAGCAGAAAAACGTTTCGTTAGACTTGAAGGCGTATTCCGATAACTAAATGAAGAATTAACAAATTTCTTGCACAAACCACATTGTGGTATGTCAACCCTTTCGCTGATTGAAGCAAAAAAGTATCACTTCTTGTGTGAAAAAAAGGATCACTTTTCGAATAAAAAAAATGCTACTATTTTGATGCAAAAATGTTCTTTTTTCAAACAAAACAAGTTGAGTGAAATTTCTGAGTGGCTGAGTGGAAAATTTCAGTGTCACTGGTTGGTTGGTTGGTTGGTTTGAGGCTGACGAACCAGACGCAGGGTTTACCCGTGAGGGTGACCCTTAACACTGAGACCAACTGGGGTCTATTGTATTCTGTCGTCAGTAGTTCCTAGTTAAATAGTCCCGTATCTTTTATCAGGTTTAGTAATCTATTCACTAGGTGTTTCGGATTCATGCCTATTTCTAGGTTGGTCTGTCCGAATATTCTGTAGCGCTTGTTGTACAGCGCGTCGCATTCGAAGATGATGTGAGAGGCTATTTCCTCCTCGTCACCACAAAGTCTGCACTCCACGGTTTCTTTGTTTATTCCCATGGTGTGCAGGTGTTTCCTAAGGGCGCAATGTCCGGTTAGTAAGCCGGTAAGTATGCGTATCAAAGGTCTGTTCAGGTTGAGAATGTCAGCCGTCAGTGTTTGGCTTAAGTGCCCCACCATGGCTGTGCTGTGTCGATGCCCTTCGATTTGGTCCCAATATGTTTGGTGTCTTGTTTTCTTCCACTCATTTATTAGGTTTCCGCATCGGGTTTTGCTGATACCAAACACTGGTTCTGGGCCTGTGAATGGTAGTACAGAAGTTCGTCTGGCAAGTTGGTCTGCTTTTTCATTACCTTCGATTCCTCTGTGTCCAGGCACCCACACAAGTGTTACCCTGTTGTGTTTTGCCACTTCATTGAGGCTCTGAAGGCATTCCCATAACTGCTTTGACTTAATCTGTACTGAGTTGAGAGCTTTTATTGCGCTCTGGCTATCAGAAAGAATGTAGATGTATTTTCTTTTGTACCCACTGTCTAGATTCATCTGTATGCATGTCCTTATGGCATGTGTCTCAGTTTGGAATACTGTGGTGTTGTTGCCAAGTGGAAGTATTACGTTCCTATTTGGCTTCACTCCATGTATTCCTGCTCCAGTTCCTATCTCTATTTTGGAGCCATCTGTGTACCAGATGATGTTGCCAGATGATAGTGATTCTACTCCCGAGTCCCATTCGTCCCACTTGAGCTGTGTTCTGAATGGTTTTTCGTATGAGTATTTAGGTAACATGTAGTCTGATATCATTTCCAGTTCGGTAATGTTGACTACATGAGTAATTTTGGTGTGCCCAATTTGTGGTTGGGATCTCCAATTACCTGTTTGTATGAGTCTGTATGCGCTCATCCTCGCCTCTCCCATGACTGTGATGTCCAATGGTGGGAGGTTTAGGATGATTTCCATTGCAGCGGTCGGAGTGCTGCTCATGGCACCCGTGATACACAGACAGGCGAGCCTCTGGAGTTTTCCGAGCTTAAGTTTTGCCTGCCTTTGTCTCACTTTGGGCCACCACACCAGCGAGCCGTATGTGATTCTGGGTCTTATGATTGCGGTGTAAAGCCAGTTCATGACTTTCGGTTTCAGTCCCCATGTTTTTCCAAAAGCTCTTCTGAAATTTCACTCAAATTTTCATACAAAACGTGCACCATGTCAAATTTAGGTGTCTCTTTTTAAGTGAAAAAGTACCACTTTTCTACTCAAAAAAGTGATTCGTTTTTCGCTCAAAAATGATACCTAAATTTGATCATTTGTCAAGCACATTTCTCGTCGAAAAATAATTCATTTTTCGATGAATCATCATCATGGAAAAAATCGAGAATGATTCAGAATACATTTATTGATACATAATAATATTGATAATAATAATACGTTTTAACGGTTTTCTATTTTTATAATTAAATTTTTGGATATTTTTGTATGTTTACAGTCTTCATCTCCAGAGCCAATGAAGCGGTGATATGGAGGAGGCGTCTCGAAACGACGTCCTTTGAAATTGTATAAATGTAAGTCATAATGACACGAATCGCTCAATTTTATTGTGAATAGCACCTCATCGAATCTGTTGTGACACCATGATGAACGATTTTGGTACAAGTCATTCATTCTATCTGAATTGCAGGCAATATGTTTATGATCTCTGATGCTGTGGAATGTGTGGTGCTCCATTACCTTTTTGAAGGCTTTGAAACAGGTACAACACAAATATAATTGATATTTTGGAATATAATAGTGATTGAACCAAACGCAGTACGCATCTTCAGTGAAATGCACAGACCAGTCTTGAGTGATAAGGGCTCATGTCTATCATCCGCATCAAATTCCTGTGTATGCTCTAAATGTGCCAAACGATAAGAAGGACGTTCGCCCTGGGCCTGCTCTCTCAATTGCTCCCATTTTTCTGCAGCATACATCTTCAGAATATTTTTCATGGGTGATCATGGCAAAGAAGTCTCAATAAATTCCACTAGGGATGATTGCGTGGCTCTGATGATTTGTTGATAGCTCAAATTTTGTAATGTCTCTGCTATGTTTTCTGAAACAATAACATATTTAAAAAACTGTAATGCCCCCATGCAGAATATCATGAGAGCCGGCAAAAAAAAAAATATGTGAGAAAAAAAGTTGAAAAAACAAGTCTGAAAATAGTTGAAAAAAAAAACTGAAAAAGTTGAAAATAAAAAATGTGAAAAAAAAAAATTAAAAAAAATCTGTGAGAAATGTTGAAAAAAAAAAAAGTGATAAAAGTTTAGTTTAGTAGTATTTTTTTGAAAAAAGTTGAGTTGAGAAAATTTTGTGAAAAATAGTAGAGTTGAGAAAATTTTTGTGAAAAAAGTTGAGCGAGAAAAATTTTGTGATAAAAGTTTAGTTGAGAAAATTTTTGTGAAAAAAGTTAAGGAGAAAATTTTTGTGAACAAAGTTGAGTTGAAATAGTTTTTGTGGAAAAAGTTGAAAATATTTTTTTCAATACACGTGAAGTTTTGTTTTTTATTCACTTTGGCACAAAAATGACTGCTGAACTCATGTGAGGGGGACACCCGGTATCATGAATTACCAGAATCGCAAAACAAACGTAATTGTATTTGAGTTTTTGTTCGAAAAAAACAAGCGAAACACGAAACTATATTAATCATTGTCTTTTAAAAAATCATAATATTTCACTTCCAATATACAATAACTCACGCTTTTTCTGACTCCGATTTAAAGGACCACGCACACATCTTATGCAAAAAGTCTTTCGGTCAAATTGTCCAAATTTTCAATATGTTGTTGAACTCGGGGTTCTGAACAGAAGTTACCGTGAGCACACAAACATTCCATGTATAGTTTACGAGATACAGAGTGTTGAAGTTGTAAAATGTCACATTCAGACCATCATTAACTCAACATTATTGGTGGTAATATCACAAAATTATTTGTGGGTTTTTTATCCACACCACAGTATTACAGTTGGCCAAGTGCAACAGTATGTTTTGTAAGCTTTTTTAGAAAAATATACAGGATAAATCATGACTTTTTCAGAGTTATGAAAAATTTTAATTATTTTAGAATGAAGCATCGTACGAATCGTACGAAAATTAAAGTTTCTGTGTTGGATATATCCAATAAAATTGGCTGGATTTGAAAAATATTATGTATTTTTGTTATATATAGAGAGGAGATTGAAAGTACACGTGTATCTGTTATATATTCTTTGGAATACGTGATCTGATCAATTCAGTGCACCAGTTATATGAGCCACGTGGGCACTTGACAGAACGTAAATTATGAATATTATACAGTGTAACTAATTTTGAATCTATTGAAATGTTCGATAACAAAATGGTGATAGGCCAAAGAGAGCTTTTCTCCAATAATTTAGGTGTAATAACTCTCCCCGTATTACTGTTCGCATAAATCAATATGTTTAAACTGATGGCAGTCATGGTGTAAACTTCACATGTCCATATCGTTATTTCATTAAGTACGGTTTAATCCCGTATTTTGAAAACAAATTCTGCTTATCCATAATCTGAGAGCACTCGCAGCAAGGAGAAAACGTGGGGTCATTTTGTCATAAATCAATATCAGATATGCTTCAATACAATAATAAACGATAGTTCAGCATCTTCATCCTTAAACAAAAATCAGACATAGGAAAATTCTGTATTCGATACACAAGTTCATATATCTTCTCTATAAAATGAAAAAATTCAGAAAATAACCCATCAGTTTGTTTTACACAGGATATTTTTGTAACTTTTGGTAATATTGGAATCTCTTCATGGTACATATAGTCGGTGATCTGAATTGATCCAATCACATAATCCGATGCGAATATAACGGAGACACATATACTTTCAATCCCCTCTGTATATAAAATGAGATTTCATTTATTATGAGTTCAACCATTCTTATAAAATATATCTAACCCAGAAACGTCAATTTTGATATGAACTGGTAAGATTACGACAGATTCAAACAAAGTTTAATAATATATGAAACATAAATTTCTCGGGTAAGTGTGAATTTGCTATCTATCTTCGCTAAACCGGGCGACAGCCCAATGCCATCTATCGAGGAATAGCCTATACTCATAATAAATCCATAACCATCATATACAATACAGAAGAGATCTTGTGAATTCGAAATATGTTCCTCAATTTCTCAACCTACAATTCATTAATCAGAACGAGTACAACGAGTTTATTTCAAGCTTTGAGTTTATTGTTGAAATCTAAGGTAAGATTCCATTTTATACACTGTTCTTCTACACAAACAATAAATCTGACTATAGATAGCCGTTTTTTCTTGAAATTTTCTTTTTTACATTTTTTCATTATATTTCACACTTGCCCCAAAATAAAATGGTATTTGGGATAGTGTGACCTATTTGTCGGGGTAAGTGTGAACCTGGTTCATTTAGCCAATCTAAACAGAAATAGTTTTTCAGCTATATTACGAAATTATATACAGAAATTTCAGAGAGTCAAACAATATACCTGGCCAGATGTGGAAGACATTGATACACTTTCAGAGGATGAAATAACAACTGTGCTTCCATCACCACTCGTCAGAAGATGGGGATCAATGAAAATCCCATTCGATTTTTCAGATTTCTACTTGTAAACTCTTCTTTTCAACAAATGTGCAATTTCACCAATATTTTTTGTTTTTTTTTCAATAGGGCCTTTCAATTTCAATATTGAAGAGTTTAGAACTATGTTTTAAATAAAGATATCTCCAAACAAATAAATTGCAGTAAATGTTCCTTTACTGATTACTCACACTTACCCCAAAGAGAGATTTACGTGCATTAATATCTTTGAATTTGGCCAGAGTCACACTTGCCCCAAATTCCAGGGGAAGTATGACCTATGGACATGTATATCTAAATATATAAATAAAATTCATGGGACACGTTTTTCAACACTTTTCTGTGGCGTATTACAAAAACTGACCTTCGAAGTAAATACCTGCAAAATTACATTATTATATTAGTTCAGGTTCATTAGATAAACTTAATTAAATGCGAACTAATGAAGATCACGATCACAGTTACCCGAGCTTACCTTAGTGATATTGATTTTTTCATGTTAAACGAAAACTAGACATAGAAAAATTCTGTATTTTCCACAAAAGTTCGTGTGATATATCCTCTGTAAAATGAGAAGAAATCAGGAAAATTAACCGGCCGTTTTCTTTATACGGGGTATTTCTGTAATTTTTCTCAATATTAGTCTCGTGTATACTTGAGTCACACTATATACTATTTATATTTTACGTTCTGTCAAGTGGCCACACGGCTCATATAACTGGTGCACTGAATTGATCAAATCACGTATTCCAAAGAATATATAACAGATATACATATTCTTTCAATTTCCTCTGTATATATAAAAAAATACATATTTTTGGAATTCAGCCGATTTTATCGGATATATCATCCAACACAGAAACTTTACTTTTCGTACGGTCCGACTCATGGCGTTGATGCTTCATTTTAAAATAATTTAAATTTTTCATAATTATGAGTCATAATTTACCCTTTATATTGTTCTAAAATAGGCTTACAAACCATACTGTTGCACTGGCCAACAGTAATACTGTGGTGTGGATGAAAAATTCACTAATAATTTTGTGATATTACCACCAATAATGTTCAGTTAATAATGGTCTGAATGTGACATTTTACAACTTCAACACTCTGTATCTCTTAAACTATACATAGAATTTTTGTGTGCACATGGTAACTTCTGTTTAGAACCCCGAGTTTAACAACATATTGAAAATTTGGACAATTTGACCGAAAGACTTTTTGCATAAGTAGTGTGCGTGGTCCTTTGACTCCAAAAACACTGTAACCTTGGTATGTGTTGACTCCTACCCATGCTTTTATTAAACGTTCAAACACTTCACCAAAATATCATGCAATAAGTGATTATGCATTTTTTTTTCACTTAGATGTTATCTACACTAGACGCAATGTATTGTTATTTTGAGCAGAGTTAGTGAATGATACTGGGCTTCTAATTTTTCGATTTTCTGCATTCATCATTATTACTATCTCACTTTTTATGTTGGTGCACCTGGTATACTAGATTCGACAAGCATCCGTTATGGTTTTTTTTCCTCATGAATATTTTTTTGACACACCCTGTATACTCCACTGAATACCCATTGCGTCTATTATCGCTGTCATGTTTTTTTTCCACAAATTTTTTGGATTTTTTCAATCATCATTATTATTATCCCACTTTATATAGCTAGGCACATTGTCGGTGCTTACATACAACTTTTCACCATATATTTTCATAAGCTCTGATGGTCTAGTGGTTGGGAATCTTTTGTCTTTAATTTAAATTTAATGACTTACGAGCTAGCAGATAACAAAAACACCAGATGTCTGGGTAATTAAGACGAGTTAATATAAACATACTAGCGATGAATCAGCAGCACGTGGCTTTAACGAGGTCACGAGCTGGCAGATAACATAAACACCGGATGTTTGGGTAATAAACATAGGAAGAAGAAGAACTTGATGATCCGCGACGACGACGAGCTCCATGATGATGACGTAACCACGTGACCACGCCATTCAAACCCCCGCCTAGGACGGCCGCCATCTTAGAGTCGCTCACAACACTGGTTAGGTGTACAACTGACAGATGACGAGGAAGGGAAAGACGATATGACGTTTGACAGTTGGCAACGTGGTGACACATGAGAAATGTAGGTTTGGTGAGTTAGGTGACAGATGAGAGGTTAGGTTACTGATGTTCCGTGACAAAGAAGAAGAGACAAATGACAGGTGACAGGATGTAATGCGCGTGACCTTGAATGCGCCAAAAATTGCCAGAGTGGACCTTAAAAATCTTTATGGATATTAATATTTGAAAATTATCGAATTGATTTTTGAATCAGTGCAGCCCCTTTACTGTAGTGTTTGACATAAGTTCTCTTAAACGCTCAGTTTTGTAAAACTAAAATATGAGAATATAGGCCGAAAGCACCCACGCTTTCTTTATATTTGAGTAAAAACATTCACAATTATTCTTTACTTTTCAGTCCATGTTGGAAATAAACCGTGTTCTTCAGTTTTTAAAACTTTAATTTTTTTAATGAGTGAAATTGTTTGGATTCCCGTTGCCCAAATAAAAAGAAACCACTTCTCTTTAATTCCATGTTACGACGGCGACGTCAGGGTCCATTCTAACTGTATTGTATGAGATTGGCAGATGATGCTTCAGTTTGAGAGAAATTATTTGGAATCCCATTGCCTACATAAAAATAAACCACTTCGATTGTTTTGTATCAAGAATCATTTTCCAGTGTAGGCCAGTAGAGAAAGACATGAAAAATCGAAAATTTAACAATAATTCCAACTTTCAAACTTTCATCAAGTGAATGGTACATCGAGAGAGAAATAAATCTCATTTTGCAACCTCTTCCGAAGTACGCAACATTGTCAAAATGGCAATTAACTTGAATTTTGCTGTATACTCGTTGAGAAAATTCCAAAAGTTCTGCAAACTTGGAGTAGTATTGAATATATTATTGCATATCACGAATCAAGTTTGATATACCATTACTGGAGTCCTGGAGATATATTCTGGTAGTGAAACTGGCCCTGGACGCCCGGAAAAATTATTCTGAACATGTGTTTTGTTTTGTCATGCCATTGTAATCGTTTAACCGAAACACAAAACTGGCAGAGTTTCTAATAAGGAAGTAGTGTTTTATTGCTAGAGTGAAGCCGGCCCTGGACGCCCGGCTAAATTCTAAACATTTGATTTGTTTTCTCATGCTATTGGTATTGTTTGACCGAAATATGAAACTGGCAGAGTTGCTTATAAGAAAGTTGTGATTTATTGCCAAAGTGAAGCCGGCCCCGGATATCCGGAATTTTTTTTTTGAACATGTGGCTTGTTTTCTCATGCCATTGGTATTATCCATCCGAAATATGAAACTGGTACAGTTCCTGATGCGGAAGTTATGACTTATTTCTTGAGCTATGCCGGTCCAGAATACCTGTGAATTCAATACCAGAGCTAGAATTCCTAAAAAACACAATTTTTGCTTATTTTTTTCCTCCAATGTTTTTCTGTCAAAAAATAAAAAAAGATATTGCTGAACTTTATAGCCAAAGTAACTAACTACCTAGTGTTGTTAATGGCAAACTGATTTCAACGATCTTCTGGTATAGCTTCAACACTCGGATGATGTATCTAATGATGTTGCTAGATTTGAAAAAAAAGGAACCAGTCTCCAAGGAAAAGGACGGTGGGTCTTTTTAACCGCGAGCGCCGGGCCTTATTCCCCAACACTATCTCATAATCACTATTGTAGAAATCAACAATAAAGACTTTTTGGATTCCTTGGTACAGGAAGCAACAATGTGTAGACATGAAAAATGAATTGATGTGAAAGAAAACATTTTTCAAAGACAATTTTTTTTTTTAAATTATGAGAAATCATGAAAATTATCTCATAATATATCAGTGAGAGTTGAGATGAAGATTCAAAACAAAGTACACCAAATCCGTCCCTAATAAGGAGCTACAAGTTTTTTTCTTCTCAGGCTATGTGGTATGAGCATAGTCTTGAAGATAATCAGTAGCTTATAGATCTCAACTTGGTGGACAAAACGTGCGTCGAGTAACAGTGACGTAGTATTTGTGTTTTTTTTCCATTAAATTTTGTGTAGGGCTTATGGATCAAACATTTTCTATTCCTCGACCTTTACAGATCTATCGTATATATGTTCTCATGTTGCTTATAATTCAGAACAGCTCTTGAAAAAATTATATATTATTATTGTGTTAAATGCATGTTTCGTTATAATGATAATTGTGGTATATTTCTTAGACAAAATGCATATTGTGCTATAATAGTGGAATATCTGACACTCTCATCCCAGGGAATATTCCTCACACAAAATACATGTGCTATATTAGTGAAATATCTGATACACTTACCTCAAAGAATAATATTTGTGGTATATTCCGTACACACCCCGGTCCGGTAATATTAGTGGATCTAGGGTGCCACAAATATTTTTTCAATATATATTCCATATTCTGGAGGGTTAAGCGAAACGAAAGAGTTTTCCATGGTCCTGATTTTTTTTGGCATAACTTCAGGTATATTTCAGAGTAGTCTCAATAAACACCTTTCATACACGGAATCCACTAATATTATTAAACCTGTATTTGTGTATAGGAAAGGGCTACACTTCGATACAAACGAATAAACCCACTTTTTACAAGTGCTTCATACAATATTTCTTGACACGGCAGTATAGTAAAAACAAAAAACCTACTTGGTATAAACAATTCAAACTTTATAATCCCAGAGCTGGCAGTAAAATGAACTGCCTCATAGTTACCAAAGGTTTGAGTTTTGAATCATACTGTTGTAAGCATATTAAATATAGATCCGCTCGTCTGCCGAGCCGTAACAGTCGCCTTTAGGCACAGCAGTTCTAGAATTTGTGAAAAAAATTGTCGTACAACCACCTCGTTATTACCAAATAGATATTCGAGTCAATGAAGAGGAAAAAGTAAAGCGAACACAAAATACATATGTCGGCCTTCAGCATCGTCATCAGTTACCAGTATAATTTTTTTCAAATAATTACTATAGTGTTCAGTCATTCTTATGGTAAAAAGAAAACTCCGGAAGACAGTCGCTATTAGAAGACAGACGCGTCGAAAGTTGTAAAAAATTAAGTTACGATTGATCCTAAAAGAGTGCCCCATTATAATAATAATAATAATAATGAAGCGGCTTTATTCATCATCGGTATCTTCACATATTAAAGAGAACACAGAACATTCTAGATGCTAAGAGTGAAACAGATTGATGAAATGTCGAAGTGTCAGCTAAAGCTGTTTTTCAACTTGACCATATTAAAGAAATAAAAAAATGAGAATAAAAAAAACATTACAAATAAAGGGATCGTAAATAATTTCATATAGAATATAGAAACAGAAAGTATACTACCAATATAATGAAGAATTTTATATAATATAACTAGTACATACCTACGTATACATTTGCTTTCAGAAACTTCTAATAAATAATATGCCAAACCTGGATATGTCGTCAACGTTTGAGAGAAGATGGGGTATTTTTTATTAATCGTTTCAGTCTTTTTTCGAAATTGCTCAATGTATAAAGCCTGAATTCACTTGGTAACTGGTTATAGTATTTCGCAGCATTATATGAAAAGCTTCTGGTGAACATTGCAGAGGAATGAGGAGGTATCACTAGAACGTTTCTGTTGCGTGTTCTAAGATCATTCAGACTGGAGAACGTCTTCAATTTTTGAAAGAGATATTTTGTTGTAGTCGTCTTCAGAACTTTATGTACTATGGATAGTAGATGCAGATTTTGAAGATCGCTCAACCTCAGCCAACCAAAGTCTTGAAATTCTGCACTCAAGTGTTCGAATTTTCGGATGCCGTAAGAGAAATGAATGCAGGAGTTTTGTATTCTCTGAAGTCGAATCTGGTCAGTTTTCAGCAGAGCTGGGCCATAAATCACGTCGCAGTAAGACAGCTTGGAAGTTATTAATGTTTCACATAAAATCAGCTTCAGATGCTTAGACATCATGTGTCTGTTCGGAAAGAGTTGTCTAAGAACGTTGAAGGATATTTGACAAAGATGATTGACGTGTTTGGTGAATCTCAGCTCAGTATCAAACCACAGACCTAAGTTTTTGCTTTCATTCACTAATGGAAGTGCATTTTTCCCTATCTTTATTGTTAGGTTCTCGCGAACATCCTGTTTTTTTTTAACCGAATAACATAACCTGGGACTTTTTTGAATTAAGTCGTAAGTTATGAGCAGTCGAAAACTCGTAAAGATTGTTCAAGTCTCTGTTCATACTTCCTATAGCTACATCAAGGTGGAGGCAATTGAAAGAAATGTAGAGCTGAGTATCATCAGCGTAGTGATGAATTTTAGCATCTTTTATTGTCTCATGAAAGTCCGAGATATATACTGAAAAAAGAAGAGGTCCCAAGATGGATCCCTGAGGGACACCATAATCAACTGGTAAGGAGTCTGATTTATTATCATCCAATACGACCTGCTGGGTACGATTGGATAGGTAATTGCATATGAGTTCCACAGCTCCGTTTGAGAGACCAAAGTAACTAAGCTTCAGACCAAGTATGGCGTGGTCCAGGGCATCAAAGCCTTACTGTAGTCCAATAAAACCAAACAGGAGACTTCACCTTTATCTGTAGCCTTGAAAAGACCATCAGTGATTGATATAAGAGCAGTTGTAGTGCTATGATCTGTCCGAAAACCAGACTGCGCAGAAGTTATTATCTCTTGGGTGTATAAGTAATCAGCCATTTGATCTTTCAAAATCATTTCAAGTGCTTTGGACAGTGAGGGCAGGATACTAATAGGCCTTAAATCGGATAACTCGTTTAGCCAATGGGGTAATCAATGCATGTTTCCATTCAGAGGGAAATGTGCCCAGGTTTATTGCAGTGTTAAAAATAAAAGTGATGTGATTAATTAATTGAGATTGTACTAATTGAATCATCCTTTTAGATATCCCGTCTGTACCAATTGCATTGCTTTTTATTTTATTCAGCTATTTCTCAACTGTTACAGGAAATATATTAGTAAAGGAAAAGTTGCTTGTGTTACCATGATTTTTATATTTATCGAGGAGGGATATGTGTAGAACATTTTTATCTTGATGAGAGATAGTACTCAAGTACTCATTTATACGATTAACATTTTTCAATTGCTCAGGGAGACATGGAGTGGGTTTTTGTCGGAGAATATCGAGCGATCTGAGAGTGTTGTATATTTCTTTTGTTCTTTTTTGCGCAAGACATCTTCAAGGTATTTTTTTTTCGCGACGAATTGCTGCGGTGGTATAGTTTTTTAACTCCGTATAACTTCTTCAAGATGCGATAGTTCTCAGTTTTTTGCATCTGCTGAATGCTTTATTCCTGAGTTCAATCATTTGTTTGATATCATAAGTGCGCCAAGGAACAGGCGGTTTAGTCACTCTGATAGTGCGGAAAGGTGCATGTAGATTGAATAGATTAATGAGCCCTAGATGGAGGAAAACGATCATGTCATCTACAGTTCCTAATTCAAATATAGTATCCCAGTTATGTGATATCAGATCGTCATTGAAAAGGTTCAGGTCAAAGTTTGAAAAGTCTCTATATGAAATACACTTAGGTTCCCTTCTAAATTTCGAACATTCAACCTCACAACTAACTGCCAAATGATCCGAAATCCCATGAGTGTCTAGAATTTTAACAACCGAAATTAAATCTGGATTCGAGACAATTAACACGTCAATCAATGTTTGACTGAGGGGTGTAATCCTTGTGGGTTCATCGACCAATTGCGTGAAGTTGAATATCCCATTACAATTAAGGAGAAGATCGCAGCGATTATCATTGACTAATAAATTTATATTCAAATCTCCTCCAAATATGATATGATCGACTTCAGGCAGCAGGTTAGTTAACGTTTCCTCTAACTCATCGAGACATCCTACAATGCTAGCTGAGGGTGGGCGATATAAAACACCGAATAAGTAAGTCTGACATTCAATTGTTACGGATATCCAAATTTGTTCCAGAAACGAACTCACCTGCGAGAAATACATTTTAATTTATCGATTCGTGATTACCAGATTACTTTGAGAATTGAGATTAAAACTATTATTATATTTCAATGTTCAGGAGTCTGCCACCAGTAGGTGGTCGCAAACTCAAAACAGACTATTTTTTATAAGATAGATACGCTACTGTGAAGTTTGCATTCCCACATTACGACTGGTACGTACAAGACCTCATTTTGAATAAAATGCGACATATATTACACATTTTTTAATAAGTTACGACTGTTATAAACAATAATACACAAAGTGGAAATAAAAAACATAAATATGCGATACAAAATATGAGAAAATAATAACATATATACTAACAATTTATCAAAATAAATTCTATATATCAAATGAACTTCGTAATCACAGAATCAAGAAAGATAACTTATTTCTGAAAGAAATTTCAAATAAAATTTCTGCTAACCTAAATAAAATTTCCGCTCAAATTTCTGACAAAAATCAGCTTATCAATTTGGCTTCTGGAAAAGCTGCTTGCGAAATTACTAAAAACTGTATTTTAAATATTGTATCCATAAGAGAAAACTTACGAGACAAATTTATTGTGGAATGTAAGATGGACAATAATAGTAAGATCCAAGAGCAAAATATTCAAAGATTTGTATCAGAAAATAAGTTAAAGATTCAAAAATAATTTGGAAAAATAGAAGAAGGTAGAAAAAAACATGCTTGGCCCAAGATAATAAGATTGATTCATTAAATGTTCTTTCATATCCTTTGATACTGGTTCCATTGTCCTTGAGCCATATCGATGGAAGTTTGAACAAAACTGATAAATCAAAAGTATTCAAATTGTTAGAAAAACGCGAATGTACTATATTTGATTGATTCTACTTTTTACATAATTTATAGCAGGGGAGCCCAACCGGGCTTTACTGAAGCGCAGCAGATTAATATATAGGGGGATACCTTGTACCCGGTTAAGTAACTCCACCAAATATAAACCTCATTAATAAGGCCGCGCGTCCAGGATAAAGAATCAGAATAGTAAAAAAAAATGATCATCAGAAATTCTCAAGCGCGTCAGATTAAGGTAAAGTGAGTTAATTACATGCTAAAAAGTATATATTCTACTAATCTGACAATTTGAGAGTGACGTAAAGAAAGGAGAGGGCTACAAAGTTGTAAAAAAAACTTCATCTCGACATTCTCGAGCGTGGCTGGACTTTTTTTATTTTGAAGGCAATCATTCAAGGATAATGAAAAATATATAATCTGACGATTTCCACAAGCCGAACTATCAAAAATTCGTCGATAAAGTCTACGTTCAGCTGCGTAATGCCTATATTTTCCTCTCCGCGTTACTATTTCTCTCTCATTCTTTCTCTATCCATTTGGCTTGGCCAAACTTAGATTTTGAATATAATTTGAACCGATTCGTACCGGTAGATTTTGAGAAATGTCAAAAAAACTACGAATTTTTTTGTTGGAATGTGTTTTTTTTAAATAACTTTTAAACGGCTTTATCGATCGATTTCTAAAACTGATCAGTTCTTACTATCAAAAACCACGTCGATCGCCGCTAGTCCGGTCAGAATCGGTTGCTTCGTTCGTGAGTTATCGTTGTCGAAAGAAAACCGAAAAAAGTGATTTTTTGGAATCACTCTGAAATTTCTAGTTCGATCAATTCAAACTTATAGATTCTTCATGGAGCTTGAAAAAGTGCGTTGAATGCCGCGTGAAAATCGGTTCATTTATTCAAAAGTTACTGCGGTTTGAAAATTCAAAAAATTGTATAAAGTTCTATCAGACTTTTGAGCTCGAAGAGCTCATAATGACACAAAAATCATATTTTTGAGCTCGTAGAGCTCATAAACAAAATGAGTGAAATCTTAGGTATGGAGTTAGCGGGAAGTTGCAGGGTTGGCCTTTAGGGTCAACCATTTTCCTAATTTTTGTCAGATTAGGCGAATCCCTCTGGATAATCGTCAGCTTGGGAGACAGCACATCTAGGGCATAAAGATGAATCATATATATCTCAATCTGATACGCCTGAGTATGTCAAAATGGCGATTTTATTTTACATTATAATAATGGCCGCGAATTTGCGTCACATCGACATCGTCAGATTATTGCATGGGAGTTTTTTTTAGGTTCACTCAACATCCCCTAAGAAAATCTGACGTGCTCGATTACATTATTTTTTTCATTTTTAACCCTTACCTACGACCACCCCCATCATGTAAACGATCAGATGAACATACGTACAATATTAAAAATACGTAGGACATTGATGCTATCAATATCTGACACGCTCGAGTATATGCAACAGTTTTTCTTACAAATTTTAAAATTTATAGCCGCCTACCCCACCGTCGAAAAGGTATACATTACATGACATTTTTTTATTCTTATCATCTAAGCTTTGCAACCCAATAGGTCTCTATGACGCTCGAGTAAATCCACAATCAGCATCGTGGGCTCCCCTACTATTAGGTAATACTCCCAACACTTTCGGCCAATTAGCTATTCATATTCCTAAAAAGGCATGTAAAAGTTCAAGCAACAGGATCGATATAATTTTTGATGAATTTGTGAATTCATCAATTAAAGATATTGAAAGAGACATGCGGGATGTACAGAAAGGTTCAACGTTTTCAATATTAAGAGAAGACTAAAAAGTACCCAAAGACTTCATAAAAGCCTCAAGAAATGATTCATTTAAAACAGAACTGAAAATTGTAGTAAACTATTAGGCAACAAATAATATAATTGGAATATTAGGCCATAAAATACTTAGGGTAAACTGTGAAGATACATGTTACTTGATTTATGAGTTTGAAGGACACATTAAACAAGATCTTGATAATCTGCTTTGCTGTGCTGATAATTCAAACGTTATTATTCGTCCTTCAGATACAGATACTTTCATAATAATTTTAGGTAATATGAATAAGTTTTTAAATAAAGCTAAGATATGGATAAAAACTGGACTTAAATCAAAACATAATTTAGGTTATTTGCAGCGAATAATATTTATGAAAGTTTGGGAGAAACTGTGGCAAAAGCACTTGCAGCTTACTATGCCTTAACAGGTTAGCGATTATACTGCCTCTTTTGCAAGAAAATTTTCTTTTATAGAAAAATTTTGGCTTGTACACAAATAAATATTATTTCTCAGTAGGAATTCAAATGCCGTAAAAGAAACGAGCACAATACGAACCTGATTACTTCGATTAACAATTCTTTATTTTCATTCGATTACTTTTCGCACTAGTGCAAGAAATATATTACTTTCCACCCTGGTGCAAATATACATTTTCTACATTGAAATATCAACTGAAATCATAGGACTTTTCAGTTTTGATGTTCAGTTAGGTAAGATTTTATTTGACAGTTGTCAGATGAAGAATAAGAAATCGATACAAAAATATAACAGAAATATTTGGAAAGTATATGAAATTGTATGAAGACAAATACAACAGAAATATTTGGAATAGAGGTCTGAACAGTTAGTCACAAGTTAATATAATATCCCTGATGAAGCTGGTACTTAATTAAAAATTAAATATTCTATAGACAGTAAAATTTAGATATTTCTCTGTACTGTAGATGCTTCTGAAGGTATGCTCAATTTTTCTATTCAGCTCCTACGGCCATTTCTAATGTTTTTCCTGTCTTGAGATTAAGAACTTGATTTTTTGCATATTTTCTGTGAGTCTGTTATAACTTTCGATGCATGTCAAACACGCTCATACATTTTCTTTTCTCAAGTTTTTTTGGATAATTTAATACTTGAGTGGAAAAATGGAATAGGCAGAGACTAGTGTATTTTCAAGTAGTAATTGCAAAGGGTAATTGATATCTTGGGATCTTGGCGGCCAGTTAACAGGTCCACTGCTGCTTATCCCTTGCTTCGTTTTGATGAATTTTTGACATAAGAAATAATAATCAAAAGTAACAAAAAGATTTTTCAAACCAACAAATGAGGAAGCATCAAACTAACTGTCATATTTTTAAGAACTAGTTTTCTAAAGGAGGACATGACGTACTAGATGTAGGTAAGTGAATAATACCAAATATTTCAAAAAGGCCTGAAATGAAATATGAAGGTTAGTAAATCATTTTGATGAGGATTCCATAAAAAATGGTAACTTTAGGTTATATATATATCAAAAAGTTTTTGTGCAAAAAAAATTCACATAAAAAGTTAAAGACCCTATCGCAAAATATTAACTTCCCAGAAGAACCCCTCATAGATCACATTTCAATTGTCTTGATAATCGAGCATCGCAGGTTGACATATTACTCTGCATCCTGTTCCCGTAATCCCGAAGAGCATATGTCACTCTTCTGCTTCAGTGTTTCAAGTCACAGTAAAACATATCCGAGTAGAATTTTTCTTGAATTCTCACCAAAGCTATTTAGTCTACGTTCCTTTTTATGATGGTAAGTTACCCTGCAAAGGCGAATGATTACGAAAGTTAGTCTCGGCAATCGACTCAGATATGCTCGACGTGAAAATGGTCATGGGTAGAACACAGATAAGCATTGAGGTGACTAAGAGACCTAATCAATTTTTCTGTATAAAAAAATTTGGTCACCACCTGATTCCTTCCTCAGCATGTAGATCACTAGCTTATTCCTAAAGAATACCGGAGAAAGAAAGAGCCAATTTCCAAAATATTATATAAAATATAAAACGACCATTCAGATCATTTGTCAAAGAGAAGTTAAGAAAGTATCTTGCAGAGAGATTTATGCTGACGAAAAGTGCGTAGAAGCCAGCAGCAAGGAATACAAATATGCTTTTGTGAAAATACCCGAGGACCTGACTGAAGAAATAGAAAGGAAAATGAATTGGGAAGGGCTAGCACAGATCGAAAATTAGGGAAGTGGACAATATAGCGAATTGCTACAAATGTCAACAAGTGGAGCATATGGCACGCAGCTGTGTGAAAAAGGAAGGAAGCGAGTAGATGTTACAAATGTGAAAAACCAGGTCACAAAAGACAAGAATGCGAAAGAGAACAGCAGTGTTTCATATTCAAAGCAGCCGTATTTGAAGCAGAGTCTGTGCAGTGCACGGTATATACAAAAAAACAGAAAGTTAAAGTAATAGAGAAGAAGAGAATGATGATTATCTGAAATGTATCGATTTCCCAAGGAAATCTAGACAGAGAGAGGAGGCAATGGATCCCATGTATAAATTTGTAGAAGAAAAATAAGTGTACATGATTATCATGGCAGAACCGTACGGGAAACATGTATTGAACACCGGTGGTTTGTAGACAGTTATTTGGATGTGGTAATAAAGGTGCCGAGCACAACAGTACGAATAAAACGACTGTTATATATTCCATAACGTAGACAAAGATTTAAACAATTTCTATTATGATCTTAGGTAAGATATAAAAAGCCATACAAAAGAGATGGTCGTTGGCGGCGACTTCAATACCAAGTCACACGTCGGGCAATAAAAGGGACAGAATGTTTTCGGAATAGCTTGAAGAAGAAGACCTAACACATATGCAATGTACAAATGTACCTTTCTCTTTCTGAAAGTAACTTCAAATTATTTTTTTTTATAAATAAGTGCAAACATCGTGCATATTTTGTACTCAACCTTCAAATGAACAGAAGTTGAAATATTCTTGCCTCAATCGACTCTCTTCATTCAACAAAGAATGTGTTCAAAATAGTGTCCATTTTATTGAAGTTGAAATATTCTTGCTTCAACCAACACGCGTAATCAAAGAAAAGAGTGTATATTGGTATCAAAACATTTTCCTTTCAAGTGGTCAAAGTATTTCTTAAAAAAATCGATATATTATTCAGTTGGACCTATTCAAGAGAACCGTCTACTTGAATTGATTCAATTGTGCTTTGATGCGAACATCTTTTTCAACGATGAAGTTACCTAGTTGGTACGTTGTTTATATTACCATGATTCAACTACCTACTGATTTTTAAATGTCCACACCATCTTCATAAAATGATCAACAACTGGTTCATTTATTGGTTTCAATATCACCAACTTTAAATTTTTATGGCCACCAACTATTTGAATTAGGCGAATGTCTTACCTATATAGGTTAGGTTAGGTAGTACCGAATAGTTTTATAACCTAGTATATAATATGAGTGAAATCAAGTGATTTGATCACGCATAAGTCATGTTGAGTAACTTGATTTATTTTCAGATTATGTTTGTGGTAAATGTGGCAAAAAATACGGGAAGAAAATATCTCTCTACTGTCATATCCGAACGTATTGTGGAAAGAAACCTGAATTTATTTGTCATTATGAAAATTGTTGTTACCGAGGACATACCCAGTATAACTTAAGGAGACATATTGCTACCCTACATGAATACTAACGGCCTAGGTAACAACCCAACATGAAATTTCAAGAGAACGTTATTTTGAAAAATTATTACGTCTTGAAGAGAAACCCATCGTCAGACTATTTCAAAACCATTTCATTTTATTCACATTTCAAGTATTATTCTGTGAGTGATGCATATTTACAAAAAAAATTATATATTTTCTCCAACGAATATATTGAACATCGCTTCAGAGAAAACCACTTCACTGAAGAAGAGACATCTGGCTTGATACTTATTCATCAATGAAACAAAATTATAAAAAATATTTCCATTGACTTGTTTTTTAACCTCTTCCTGGCATTCAATAGATTCAACTATGATTTTACCATAACAAAGTTAGTAGGGAAACATGACAATACTTATATTGAAATAGATTCATATTTCCTAAAAGGACGTAAACTGGTGGTGGAAATTTATGAAAATGTTTGATGAGTTTCCAATTCCTGAAGCAGAGTTAGCCTTTTGATTTTCCTATTATTGATTAATGAATAACATAATACGTCACATAAGCAACGGAAGGCCTACATTTTCGCAGATGATACATCAATAATTGTATCTAGTACTAATGCGAAGGACTTATATATTATTCTGAAACAGTTGCAATAAAAGTCCACAAATCATTCTTGGAAAAAGTCAACAATGAAAGTTTCAAAATATATAACACCCCAATAAAATTTCACGACAGTTGCCAATTCCTTGGTATAGTTCTAGATGAGCACTTCAGCTGGAAAAACTGGGAAAGACTGTTAATACATAATTTGTTCCAAACTGAATTAACAGTACCTGCTTTGCAATTAATCACTTTCAGAGATGAGCGAAATTCTTTCTTGCTTCCATTATTTAAATAAAAGGTATATTAAATGTCTATGTTATAATTCAAGACGTGCTAATTATTCTCATCAACAATCATTTCAAGTGAGTGTTTGATTGAAAATGAACTTATTGCTATAGATACATACTATTCATTGGTCCATTTCAGCATCAATTTCAATATTTCAACTTGTGCATCAAAGTAAATTAATTATTTATTCATATTTCTGTTAAATTTTGCCAAAAAATCTAAAAGAGGGGCAAACGTGAAGAAACATCATAATTATTGTTGAAACTTTGCCACTTCCACTGATGACGGCAACATATATATACAGTGTGTCCCAGCTAATACTTGTCACCCCCCTAATATCCGAACTCATGAAAAAAATGGAAAATCGCTCAGACCCGTCGATTTGTATTTCAAGGGGGAACACTTTCACCAAATACACCATCATTGTGTTGTCAACCCCCTCAACCCCAGCACCCCCTACTTCAGAATTTTCAATGGGACTACTATACTTGTGATACATCATTTTGAAGGGAATTCAATCCCAAATACATCGGTGTACTGAAATTGAGGATCGATCAAGTGTTGAAGTTTTCATGAAAACTAATTTTTTCAAGATATTTTTATTTTTCATCACCTAACATGTTATCATCGTATGAAAGGTTCAAAATGTGAACCATTCAGTTCCATACAGAAGTATAAGCGATCTTCGAAATTTCTTCGCACATTGCTCAACATTTCTGGAGTCACTGCACGACACTCCACAATAATTCTCCTGCGTAGATCATCAAGAGAAGTTGGCTGGGTAATATAAACTTTGGATTTCAAATGACCCTATAAAAAGATGTCTAATGGTGATAAATCAGGAGATCTAGCCGGCCATTCTATTGGTCCTCGCCTTCCAATCCATCGCCCTGTGAAATTGTCATCTAAAAATTGACGTACAGGTGCAACAAAATGTGGAGGAGCTCCATCTTGTTGAAAGGTGAGCTGACCGTCAAGTAACCTATCATCGTCTTCAAGTAACTGAGTGATTCTGGGGTTCACAGTTGTATCAAGAAGTTCAAGATACGTTTGTCCGTTTAGGTTACCATCAATAAAATATGGACCTACAATATGGTCTCCCAGAATACCAGCCCAAACATTCAATTTCTGGGGAGTTTGTGAATGAGTTTCCCTGTACCAATGGGGATTTACGTCACTCCAGTATCTGCAGTTGTGCCTGTTCACATGTCCATTTAAATAAAAAGAAGATTCGTCAGAAAAGCACACATTGTAGAGGTAATTATTATCACCAATCAATAATTGACTCATGATTTCACAAAACTCTGTACGTCTGTCAGGATCATCTTCATTTAATTCTTGTACATTCTGCATTCTATAAGGATGGAATTTTGCGTCTTTCAGAATTCGATGTACGCTGCTTTTCGAAACTCCAGAAATAGTCTCAAGTTGTCTTAACGATTGAATGTTGTCCATCACTGCATGTCCTACAACTGCAACAGCGACCCCTTCATTTCTCATAGGCTTCTCTCGTTCATGTTTTTTATTCAGCACTGATCCCGACTCCAAGAACTTATTCATCAATTGAAGCACGTACTGATATGATGTAGTGTTTTCTGGATGACTTTCATTGAAACTTCGAGCCGTAGCTCTAGCACATCGTCCATTTTCAAAATACGCAGCTACAATGGATATTCTCTCTTGTACAGTATAAACCATTTTCGAATGTTTTCAAATTGTTGAATGCAGTGACTCGAATACATCAATTACCAAGGCGTAAACAAAGATATGCGTATACAAAAACACATGAGGGCAATTTTTTTTTCATAAAAACGTCTGTCTCACCTTCGAAACTATCATTTCTGACAGCATATTATTTTTCAATACAGTGGCGTACCCACAGTGAACCTTTCTTACGACGCTAACATTTGAGGTGATGAAAAATTAAAATATCTGGATAAAACTTAGTTTTCATGAAAACTTCAACAACACTTGATCGATCCTCAATTTCAGTACACCGATGTATTTGGGATTGAATTCCCTTCAAAATGATGTATCACAAGTATAGTAGTCCCATTGAAAATTCTGAAGTAGGGGATGCTGGGGTTGAGGGGGTTGACAACACAATGATGGTGTATTTGGTGAAAGTGTTCCCCCTTGAAATAAAAATCGACGGGTCTGAGCGATTTTCAATTTTTTTCATTAGTTCGGATATTAGGGGGGTGACAAGTTTTAGCTGGGACACACTGTATATATATTTTTACTTTAAACTAAAAAATTGGGTTGGCAACCTGAATTAATTATGGAAATAATGCAGAAGTTTTTTTAATTCGATGGCAAACATAAGGAATAAGTTCGTAGAAAACAGAAAATTTGCCGCTAACACAGATTTTAGGAACTTTGTCATATAAAAAAACTTCCATAAAATTATTAACAAAAGTATGAATAAATAATTCATTTACTCAGATGCCAAACTTGAACATGCATTGCGTTTTTTGGGCAAGCAGTCGAGGGCGGTAAACATAATTTCTGACAGTTCTTTTCAACAAACGCATTAAAAAATCTTCGTCATCTTGAAAAAACCTTCCCATGCGGGATACTTGCTTTCCTGCGCATTTCTACATTAAAAGCCACAGAAAGTATCCAAAATAATCTGGTGCAGCAATGTTCAACATTATATCGGATTGGATTAAAAACTAACGAGACTTGATCAAACTCAGACCCGAGTTAATATCGAGTACATTCTATAGAATGCAAGAATTCTTCACAGGTTTTTATCAATCGTCTTACTCACATCTTTGAGTATACTTCGATATATCCTTATCACAAAAATTAGTGGTACTTCCGGTCAAACATGTAAAATTAGCGCTATAATTGATTTAGTGTACCTCCTTTTAAGTTCATTCATTTTCCTTCAGATATAAGAAATCAGGGCTGCTACATGTCTCATGTGTCACCCGGAATATATTTTCAAGATTTATATTCCATGTGAAAATTTTGACTGTTTTCGATTTGTCTTAATTTTTGTCAATAAAGTACAAAGAAACTTATTCGATTTAAATCTTCAATATTTTGTCAACCTCTATTGACTTCTTCAGGAAGAGCTACAATTAAATAAGAATATAAGTTGTTGAAGGACTACATAAAAATAAAAATGATAACTTACAAAATTCACAGAGTTAGTTCTAACCTATGGAACATTTGAGAGGAAAATTGTTCTTCTCCGCTGCAGACTAATTTAGGTAATCTAGGACTAATTAAGGTTTGTTTTGGCGAATGAAACCTCATGATTGTCCAAACACCCAATTTTGGTACTTATACGAATGACAATATTTTGTGACTAAAAGCAAAATAAGACAGTAAAAAGAAAACATTGCGCTGGGATGTGAACTCCGTGATCATCATGTCGCACCACTCAATTGACACCACTGAGCTATTTGGTATCAATGTACAAAACGATTATTTCCATCTTAAAGCCATTCCGCTAGCCGCATTCATTTTGTGAATCAAAATATGTCTGCTGTAATGATAACTTTGAAGCCGTTTTTGTACAAAACAGAAAATACTGGAGGGTCATATGAATGTGGTTGTAAAAAATGTGTTTGATTCGATAAAACAATTATTATGAGCATGTTGCCTTGAACTTTGTTGAAATACTATTTGGCAAATATTCTCAAGTATATCATGACAATGTCATAAATTATTGTAACTGTCAACTACTGTTCGAATATTTTTCAAAATGCCGTTTTCCTATCAAGAAAAATGTGATATTATAGAATCCTACTTGGTTTATCAGAAAAATAGCGTGAGAGCACTCCAACACTACAGCAATTCGTTCCCCGATGAATTACCTAATCGGCGTTTTTTTGCTGTGCTTCATCGTCGATTCAGGAACAATGAAAAAGTGTTTGAGGAGAGGAAAACTAAATAACGTTTTGTTATATCTAAAGATACAGAAATTGACGTTTTATCCTACTTCGAGGTATATCCAAATAATTCCATCAGTGATTTATTTAGAGAAATACCTGTTCCACTCTCTGGAATTCAACGAAGTCTGAAGAAACACAAGTTAAGACCAGTGCAAACACTAGAACCTAGTGATCCTGAGAGACGATTGGGGTTTTCTCGGTGGTTTATGAATAAATGCAGACAAGATCCAAACTTCTATTCAAATATTATATGGTGCGATGAGGCTAATTTTTCAAATCGTGGGATGTATAATAAAAAGAATTTTCATTATTGGAGTAGACATAATCCATTTTCCCACAATCCGCAAAGATGATTTAGTATTAATGTTTGGTGTGGTCTATTCAGAGGCAGAATTATCGGTCCATTTTTCTACCATGGTTCTTTGAACGGACCCCGTTACATTAATTTATTAACAAGAATGTTGGAGAAGTTTTTCAATGATTTTGATCTGGAGGTTCGTCAGATGATCTATATTCAGCAGGATGAAGCACCAGCACATGATGACAGTGGCGTAAAAAGAATGCTGCGAGGCTGTTTTGGAAACAGATGGATTGCTACAAATGGTCCTGTTAAGTGGCCCCCTCGTTCACCAGACATGACACCTCTAAATTTTTATTTTTGGGATTTCTGAAAAATGAGGTGTACAAAATGAAACATAATAATGTAGATGAACTAAAAACTATATTGAAACTATAATTAATAGAATTGATGGCCGAACTGTGTTGAATGCCACACGTAGTGTCAATAGAAGGACCCAAACATTTACTCGATATTTTATATTGGTTTATCAAATCCGTTTGTTATAAATATTTCCTATTGATATATTCATTTTTTTTCTGTTTTCGGCATGAAGAAGGCCATTAAAAGTGCTACTAGTTTGTCCATTTAACCGAATTCGTAGCATCAATAATAACGAAGTTGGCAATGGTGCCGACTTAATTTGGAACGCCCTTTATAGCTATTCTAGAAAAATAAAGTATTGAAACCACCAAAACAACGTCTATTTCACTCGACGCGCGTTTCGCCAATAAAGTTGGCATTTTCTGGAGCTTAAAGCTTACTGAACAACGTAGGATATAATGATATGATAAAATTCCTAATTTTGTAATTTTCCAAAAGAAAAAGAATCAAAGTAGAAAATTTGATGTAGGAGGGAATAATCTTTCCGCGAATAGCTCAAAGGGGTATGCAGTTGTCGTCCAAACTGGCAGTGATGTAGTCAGTTGAAGAGATGTGAGGGGTCATAAGATTATGTGGAATAATATTAATATAATTGAGTTCCTTGTTACTCTTCTAGATCTGCCCATATCCAAGATATATCTTTCTTGATATTGTAGTACTATTGATAGTTGGAAATATTGCCTATTTGCCCCTCCCCATAATTTGTTTGCATGCGTTCCTTTTCCCTTAATACAGAAAGGTATTTCAACAAATAATATATGATCAGCGCAAGCTATGGTTGAACCAGACCCTTGAAATACTACGGTAAATAATAATTATAATTAATTGCCGTCCTTTACCCGCACAGGCTATGCCTTTGGGTACACTATAACAGTGTTTATGATGGGGTATTATTATATTATTATCATAAGCATACGTCTTTAACAGGTACCTTATCCATCTATCTATATCTGTATCTATCTTTCATAACCTTTTTCATCACAGTTTGTAAGTCTGGATTTTGTTTCAAAGTGTCTGATTCTGTAAATGAAATGTGTGTGCATATTTTATATTCTTTTTCAAGCGTATCATAAATGTACTATGTTGTTTTTTTTATTTTGTATTGTTATTGACATTTCATCAAAATCATTTTTTATTTGAAAGGAACGTTCGAGTCAGACCCTCTTGCCGAAGATCCTTTATTTTTGAAGACCATATCTCCACCTGCCAGTATACTGAAAAAACGTAAACCAAACAACCGTGCACCTGAAGAAATTAAAAAAGATGGTTTTGGGCACTGGCCGAAACTTACGGACAAGAAAAATTCTGGAAGGTGCCATTCATCTGCCTGCAGAAGAAAAACCAAATATATTTGTAAAAAATGCAATGAACCTTGTTGTCCTGATTGCATGGATTATTTTCATCGAATGTAATTTATTTCATTTGAGTGTATGATATCCATTTCGTGTTTTTTAACAACTGCAATGAAAGAAAATAGATGCCTTGAAGTTACAGTTGGCATTTTCCTTATCTGACCAATAATCAAATGATAGTTGCCTAGCGAAGATTTCTACCATCTTGCGGCACACCTCTTTGATCTCAGAATTCGATACTTGTGAAGGATTATAAGCAGATTCAAGACGGTTTTTGTTTCCCTCATGACACTCTGCCATGATTATATGACCTTGGGTCGAATTTTATTTCTGGTAAAAGTGAAGAAAAAATAATGCAGGAATAGCTGGTTATAGTTATTATCCTAACACGTACAACAATGAAATAATAATGGGTTTAAATAGATAACTCTTGGGAGGCAAATACCAACCAGTTTAGAGACCAAATCATAATAGGTACTCAATGATAATAATAACATCAATAACTTTTTTCGATGAGAAAACTAAAATAGAAATTACTATACAAATATATATATATATATATATATATATATATATATATATATATATATATATATATATATGAAAACTAGTTAGTTTTCAAATATCTGACCGCGGAAACCTATCTGAACATATATATATATATATATATATATATATATATATATATATATATATATATATAGATTCAACCGTCGATGCCAGACCCAGTATATCGAATAGACAACCACAGACACACTAGAAATAATAAAGCTTGAGGAGTGTAAACAGTACAAATATTGCATAATTAGCATAAATAAACAGAGCAACCATTGAGGGGTAGAAAAATATAATATATAAAAACTTCCATACATTCAATATCCGTTGACAAGCCCAGGCTGCTGAACCGACTTTCCAAACCCATGAATCATTATACGTATAATATTATCCACCGACGCTAACAGACCTACTGATCCTACCGCTTATGTGAATCCCTTATATTTTGCAATGCTCTTTTGGCGGGCATAATTTCTAAATGATTTTGTATATATGTCGTTTCTGAGATATGCGGCCAAAGTTTGTAAAAACGTAATTCAGTAGGATTGACAAGGAAATACACCGATTTGTTAGTCGTAACAAGACAAATTCAGGATGAAAATGTATTTATCAGAACTCGTTAACACGTTTAATTATAATCTCATTAATGATATTACATTAGGGTGTATAACGGGTCATATTAGCCAATAAAATCTTTTTTCAGGATTAATTTTTGAAGCACTACCTATTCCAAATCCAATAAGTTATGTTCTGATAAGACGTCTTTGAATATAAAAAACAATGTATTGATACTGTTGATTGAACAAAAAATAAGGTAACTTTTGACGAATTCAGTTGTTCAATATTACCTTTGATTTAGATACAGGGTGCGTTACATTTACTTTTTAGGTAATTTACACTGTATTCAAAATCTTAAAAACTGTTACGTTCATTTGAACCTAATTTTGTTCACACAATTATGAAATTGTTGATTAATACATGTGACAGTTTTGACAACTTTGTATGTTGCATTACTATAAGATATGCATTTTTAAACTGTACAGTATTACGATACATGGGGTTGTTACAACAAAACCATAGTTGTGGAAATCTTTTGATTAATTACACAACCATTCGAAATTAATTTTTGAAACCATAAACAACACAAACTTCACTCAATAAGAAGATCGAAATCAACAATACACGAAAACTCAAGAACAAATAATATCGTAATACCCTAAACTTTAAAAATGCATCTTTTCGAAACGCTACACACAAAATTGACAAAACTTTCATATACAGGCCGTTTCTTTTATCATGTGGTAACATTGCTATATTCTAAACCGTGATAGATACAAAGACGATTAAATGGGAAAAAATGTAACTATTGTGGTGAGCAGTACATTGGTCAGAGAAAATCTACGGGGACTCTCGCCCTTCCCGACTTATACAGGGAAAACTAAAAATGCTGTTTTCTGTTTTTTACGAATAGAATGGTTATTTAAGAAAATATAAAAAAATGATAGAGGAAAGTTTTATTGTATTCAAAATGTACTAGAACTACGTAATGATACATTTTTAATTAAACGTTTTGTGTCAACACGGCCAACATCAACTATTTTTTTCAAATACGGACCTGTCTATTTCGTCACAAATATTGATAAAGCGATGAAATCACAATTCAGTGGTATATAACACTTGACATTTTTATAGCGTTTCATATAAAATAACTGGCATCATCAGTGACAATAATTTTTAATTACGGTCCTATCGTTAGTTCTTTTGTAAATTGTTTTGATTTCTTCAAAACTCATTCAACTATTAGGATACTTCAGTCATTACCTAATACTTTCGATAGGAAGATACCCCAACACAACGAACATTCGTATTTTTCATTTTTGCGGATTTTTGTATTACAGTAATGCTTGATTCAAGGCTTATTTCTCCTGTATCAATTTTTACACGGATTATTTTCATAATTCTCAATCCTGGATGTAATGAAAATATCAGTTTTTGATCAAAATACAAGTAGTGTTGTCCAATTTGGTACAATTAAATAGCATCTCACTTCTTTTACCATATTTAAACACGTAGGCTTTGCTTGATTTCTATGGCAGGAAAAATAAATGAGTTTTGATATCTGTTAAGAACTGTCAGACATTTAAGCACTCGGTTGCATATTAAAGATGTATTCGAATGACGAAAGGACTGATATGCAATTTACTTATGCAAAATCAAATAAAAATCCTCTTTTGGCAAGAAATATGCATGGTGAGCTATACTCGAATCGCCGCATTTCAAACATTCAAATGATTAAACGATTAGAAAGAAATTTGAGAGACTATGGTACATTTGACAGAAATAAAACTAGAAAATGTGTTGTTACTGGAAGTATAAGTAACCAAATAAATGTTTTGGGTTAGCAAATATTACCTTATATAGACTAAAAAGTGGACAGTTACAAAAATATTTCTAATCAATATTGTTTATGAGAAATTGCCCACGAACTTGGGATATCTGTAAAATCTACCAGAAATATTTTGAAAAAGAAGAAATACAAATGCTACAGGATACGCAAAGTTCATCACCTTAATGAAAGGAATTACGGAAAGAGAGTACGATTTGCGAAATGGTTAAGACGTAGAAATAGGGAAGTTCGAAATATTTGTAAAAAAATAATATGGACAGACGAATCATAATTCACCAACAATGGTTGGTTTAACAGAAACATCCATTATAGGTGGAATAATACGAATGAACATTTACGTAGAGAAACCAATTTCCAGGAGAGGTTCGGAATAAATGTTGGGTTGGGAATTTTGGGAACAAACATACTAGGTCCTTTCTTTCACGATGAGCATTTGAATGATGAAATGTATTTAAATTTTTTATCCAATGAGTTTGATGGCTACTAAGATGAATTGCCATTAAGCACCCGCCGTGAAATACAATATTTTCAACAAGACGGTGCCCCTCCCCATAATGCAGCAATAGTAAGGGAACATTTAGATGCAATATTCCCAACAAAGTGGATTGGAAACAATGGACCAATTGCCTGGCCAGCTCGATCCCCAGACCTTACTCCTTTGGATTTTTTTGTCTGGGACTACATAAAGGATACAGTTTTTTTGACACCTAGTACCGATATCGACCATCTCAAATAGAAAATAAGAGATGCATGTAATAGCATTACAACCATCATGCTAGAAAATTGCCACAGAAATTGTAAGGACAGACAACTTATGTGCATTCAACAAAGAGGTCGTCAATTCGAGCATTTAATGTAGAATTCTTTTTCTGTATTGGTTTTATTTTCTTCCACATATTCATTATGAAATAAATTGTTTTTCTGTTTGTTTGATTTCTTCTCCTCTTAAGTAAGTTTATTTCTGGGGTAAATTGCTATCGTTCGTCTATGAAACTGCAGAAATCTTTTATGAATTTTCATATTATAAATACAATTTTCATATATACATTCATTCAAAACGTCACTGATAATTTTTATATCGAAGCGTTAGATTCTGTGGAATTCATGAACAAACTAACGACAGGACCGTAATTAAAAATTGTTGTCACTGATGATGCTAGTTATTTTATATGAAACGTTATAAAAATGTCGAGTGTGATATACCACTGAATTGTGATTTTATCGCTCTATCAATATTTGTGATGAAATAGACAGGTCGGTGTTTGAAAAAAAATTGTTGATGGTGGCTGTGTTGACACGAAACGTTTGATTTAAAATTTATCGTTACATAGTTCTACTACATTTTGAATACAATATAACTTTCCTTTTTCATTTTTTATATTTTCTGAAATAACATTTCTATTCGTAAAAAACCGAAAACAGCATTTTCAGTTTTCCCTGTATAAGTTGGGAAGGGCGAGAATCCGCGTAAATTTTCTAGGACCAATTTACTGCTCACCACAATAGTTAACTTTTTTCCCAATTAATCATCTTTGTATCTATTACGGTTTAGGATTTAGAAATGTTACCACATGATAAATGAAACGGCCTGTATAATAATCAGAATTTTCGAAATAGCGTGAGTGAAATTAGTTCTAAATTATTGGAACAGTTTTTGAGATATTCAATGAAATCATTGTATATGGCCTAAAAAGAAAGGTAACGCACCCTGTATCTAAATGAAAGGTAATATTCATCAGAAATCTTATTTTCAACCAACAGTAGCTATGAACTACTAATCCGCAGTCAAAAATGATCCATCAATTCTTATCAGTATAGAGGGTATAATCCAAAATTCTAAATATTCATATTTCAAACAGAGAAATTCGTCAAAAAACAAAACACGTTTGTATATCCTAGAATAGATGAAACTACCAAAACACAACTTGTTGGTTATAGAATAGTCTTAGAAAAATAAACGAAAATCGATTACTTTGACTATACCCCTTATACACTCCATGTACTATGATTAATAAGATTATACTTGGACGTGTTTATGAGAATTTGTCTTATTTCGACTAACAAAATAGTATTTTTCTTTGTCAATATTACCCAAATGCGGCGTTTTTACGAACTTTGGCTGCTTATTATATCTTAGAAGCGGCACATAAACTACATTATAAAATTTCAGCCAGCCAATTTGACCAAGAGACAATTTTTTTTTGTTCTCGTTTGGCGAAAATCACTTGAACATTTTCAATCTTTTTATCAATTCATCAAAAGTTACTGAATATGAATAATTTTCTCAGTTTTCAAATAAGCAATAAAATTACATTTATTTTCAAGAAATGCAGATATTCTTATAGTCTTCTATTTGCAAAATCAATTATTTCAAGTATCTGCTTGTGGACAATTAAAATTAAAGACATCATGTAACTGAATTATGGTTTAATAAAAAAAATTAACATAAATATGTGTTTAAGTGTATGGTTCAATTGAAATATCATGCCTGGAAAAATTCATTTATTATATTTATATATTTATTATTCAATTTTAATTCGCAAAATGATCATCAGAGTCAATTTACTGGTGAGAATGTATAATAATAATTTCACTTAATAAGAGCGTGGTTTGATACACCCTTTATACAGTGGCGGATACAGGGTGGGGGAGCACGGGGAAACGTGCCCCCCCTAGACCGATGAAGATTACACTAGATATCATGATGAAATAAATTCATATTTGAAGAAAAATATCTGACATATACAGATTTTTTCTCTTGTGTTCCCCCGCCTTAAACAATTTTCTGGATCCGCCCCTGCGCTGTTATTAATGCCTACAAGAGATACGAGTTATTCACGTAACGAGTTAGGAATTGCCTTATTTTGAGTAGTGTTTGCGAAATCACTTACATAATAATACACTTCTTAAGGTGTTACACTTTTCTACTAACTCTGAAAGAAAAAAATGTATCTTTACATCGAATGAATATTATTCAGTAACTTCAGTTGAAGAATCCATTGCTCATAACTTTTCGAAGTTGTTGGTATCATTTCTGATCTCAGATGCTGTCTACCCAGTATGTTGCCGCAGGACTCATTTGGACAGAGCCCCTCATCCACCACCCAGACTGTATTCAGGCAAAGCAAACATATTTATAATCGTCCTTTCCTTTGAACCAGATGCATATGAAAGCTATGTTGTGGTCAATTGTAGGTGAGTCAACAATCACAATGAGCTAAATTCCTCTGGGTTCATTAACGTCGGATACATCTCCTTATAAGAGGAGCACGTATAAACGAGGTTTGTATAAAACACTGATGCCCCCTACGCTGCAAATGCCCGAACTAAATCTATATAAAAGAGCACTTTCTACATACCTTTTGAGCCCTGCTAATTTTCAGTTAAAATGCACCCCTGTCCCCTCCCGACTCTACAACATGGTTAAACGTGGTCAGACCCGATGGCGGGTCTGAGAACGTCAATTTTGGTCTGGCAAGTCGGCAGAATATATCATTTTGGACTTGTATAATCGGTTATATATATATATATATATTGATATTTGCGTCTATACACTCCCACTTTCATACATACTACCTACGAACCCAGACCAACTCCCACCAACTCAGACCCGCCTTCGGGCTTGACAACGTTTAGCTATGTTAAACTGTCAAGGGCGGTCAGGAGCCTCATGGGACGAAGTTTTGGAAGGGTCCAAAAAGGCGGTAAAATCACCATTTTTATACAGATTTAATTCCATCATCGACCGTGTACGGGGCGCTTCTGTGGATCGTGTATATGGTATATAATGCATTGCATTTTACCGACTAATACAAACCCAAGATTTGGCAACCGCGCCGTTCGAACCATACTGTCGAAGTATTGTGATTTTATATTTTTTGGGGATATCTATCATAGTTCGATGGAAATATGTAGAAGCAGCAGATTGTTAGATTTTGCCCAATTCATTCAGAAATATGTTTCTACTAATACAAGTCAAACAATGAACAATTATCAAAATTGGTTTCATTATAGTTCAGTTCATTTATTTTGGAATTAAAAGGATATGATTCGAACAATTTTCAGTTTATGTATTTTGGAATTAATAGATTCGAACGAATACTGGTATTTGAGAAAACATTCTTAAAAGTTTTTTACTTTTATGCAACAATAAACAGATACAGAAAGCCATATTTCATGTCAGTAAATTATACTTGATGAAATACTGTAAAACTCTGAAAAGTAATCCATGGAAACTTTTCACTTAGATCACTCTATACACAACAAAACTCAAATATTGATATGTGTGTCAAACAAGTGATTTTCAAATTATAAGGTAATACTTTCAGTATGTACAAAAAATTTGTATTTTTTTATTATAAAATGGTAAAAAGAAGGTCTTCGAGCCCAGTAATACAATCACTTATGAGCAAAGAATACTAGATTCCATTGGTTAATAAAAATCCCAGCACTCAAGCAAAAGAATAAACTACACTTCTAATGAAATCACATGGATAATGATATTGAAAACTTGAATAATAACATAGTCAAAAAGGGTGACGACCCGCAGAAAATTATTTAAAAGGAAGAGGATGATGATTTTGCAACATACTTTTCGAGTATATGCAAAAATCAAGTTGGAATAGAAGAATCTAATGAATCTACAACTTCTATTGATATTCTCCAGGGATCTGTTTTGGGCGACTTAATCTTCCTCCTTTTCGTAAAATTTTGCTTTGAAGAAGATTATCTACTTACACTACAATGTTGGGAACTTTTGGTGTAGTAATATACTGGAGTTTTATCCCGATACGAAACCGCCATTTTTACTACTTGACACGTGTTTTGGTTTGAATATTTTCCACCGGAAGACGCTCACTTGGTGACTGAAACACGTGTCGAGGTTATGAGATAGCAGTTTGGTGATAGAATAAAGCTCCAGTACATTTATTGAGGAAGATGTAAAATGACATAATCCGACGGGGTCATGTTACTTGAGCAATCTCTCGAAAACATTTTTTTTTTCAATTTTCTTCAATTTCAAAATTTATTAAAGAAAGTTATTTGTATTTAGATTCAACATACGTCATGATTCCGAATGTTCTATTAGTTTTTCACGTTTATTTAATATCTACGAAGCTTCTGTTAAATAAAAAATGCAACTTGGAGAAAAGCGTTTTGTTCCACTAATAACTTCATCATGTTACTAACTTTCAATTACTGAGTCATGAAAAGGTACAAAATTGATGTATCGTTAAGCATTTAGTATAGAAATTAATTTCAATTGATTTTCGTCAGTACTGTAATGATGCCAAAAACTCATTGGACAAAAAATCATTGAACAACTGTATATAACCAAACTTTTTGAATTTTTTTAAATAACATTTCAAATGGTTATTCAAACAAAATATTATTTTCGATGAAGTGAAAGTCACATAATCTAGTCCGAGCAATACATTTTTCATATTTTTTAAAGCTACAAATTCTAAGTCCGATTTGGGTATATATTATTATTGAAAGTTTTTTCCATATTTCTAAATGATAATACTCCCTCATAACCAGTCGTAGAATGTACCCAAAAGCATAACCTGTGTAGGTAGAGGACGGTTATCATTATTATTCGACGAGGCGCTCCCGTCAATTTTTGGTGGCGTATTCATTTTCAGCTATTATGTTCAGAGAACGTCGTGAGAGCCAAGGGAAAGAAGACAGGATTTGGTATTCTTCTTAAACTTCTGCAGGCTGTAAGCCCCAGGCAACATCTCCAGAGGCTGAATTTCAGAGCTTTGCCGTCCGCTGGAAAAACGAGCACTGGGAAAGAAATGTTTTGCATGTCTCTGAAGTGACGAAAAAGGGATGTGAATACTGAATCAGAAGGGTCGGTGTCTATGAGACGGCCAGCGGTTAATGCTAGTTCAGAAGAGCATCGTCTCCATGAAAATATCTGAACCAGAGACAGATAGCCATCTTTTCCGAAGTGTTCCAGAAAAGCAAGCGAGCTAGTGAAAGAAGCATTACCGAAAAGACGAATATTTTTTTTTTGGACTGAATCTAAAAGTTTCATTGTGATTGAGGGCTGCACTCCATACGAGATTTTGAGAGCGGATTTTTCAAGGACAAAATGAGACTTTACGGTTAACATGTATCGACAAACAAATCGTTATCGATCTACAGGGCGTTGAAATTTCAAGGTTTTTTTATTTTTTTTCAATAGCTCTCTCAGTTTTTAAGATATTGAGATCAAATTTTAAACAAAGATTACGTTTCAGGGCTTACATCATCCAACATGCCGAGTAATTGTGAGAATCTACAGGGAGATATCTTTTCAGGGGTCAAGCGTTTTCGTGATGCGTCACTGGTGGATTAAATTAATTATTTGTTTCCTTTTGACATTTTTTTTGTTTGGTGTAAATTTTACGCATCTACGACCATTATCGAGAAAAAAATTAAAATAACTTTTTGTCATACGTTGGATTTAATTGATATTTCTCAACGAATCAATAAAACAAAGATTTATTGGGCTTTGACTGCTATTCTCATTTTGATGTTGAGATTATTTTGAAGTATTTGACATTATTTGAAAGTTGGTTTGTGTCTGATAGTGTATTTCTTTATTTTATTCAATTTGTTCAACATTGAAATGGAAAATGAAGCATATTCATTTGAAAATGTGGCTAACATCCATTTTGCTTATTGTTTGGCTAATGGTAGGTAACGGCTTCACGCTCAGAGGTTGTACGCGCTAAAATTTCCTAATCGGCGCCGGCTTCCCAACTATAGAACTCTCATAAATTCCTATCATCACGTTCGGGAATACGACAAATTTCAGACTCCAAGACACAATGCTGGCAGATTGCCATAAACAAGTAACACAGTAAAAGATGAAGAGATTTTAAAAGTTATAAAAAATCCTGGTATGACTACTGGACATATTGGGATTTGGATGTTTCCCCTCAAACTATCTGGAAATATGTTATACTCATATCATATCCAGATAGTCCAAGGTTTGCTTTCTAGAGATTTTATACGACGCTTGCAGTTCTCCGAGTGGATAGTACGCAAATGTAGTATGGTTCCTGAATTGTTATCCTGTATCATTTTCACCGACTACGCTCAATTTACACGCGACGGAGTAGTAGATTGCCACAACGTTAATATTTGGGCACTAGAAAATCCACACATCACCAGATAATCTTGACACCAAGAACACTTCAGCGTAATCATATGGACAGGAATAGTGGGAGATACCTAAAGATTTTACCGCGAATTTTAAATGGTGACACATATTTAAATTTTTTACAGTACGAATTGCCTGTGCCTCATTTTCGAGTCACCGTCAGCTATTATTCGAATAAAGTGTTTCCCAATCGGCAGAGGAGGTCCAATTGCTTGGCCCCCACGGTCCCCACATTTTAACCCGCTGGACTTTTTTATGGGGACATGTAATGGGCCTAGTTTAAGGCGCAGAACCAGTTCTTCCATCGAAGTTCTTACTGAACGAGTCATGTATGCCTTCCAAACCGTAAAAACTCTCGGAATTTCAGAACGCGTGCGGCAGCCTATGAGAAGAGAGAAAAATAGATAGAAAAGTCAAGGTTCGTTGGGTTTTTATTTTTTGGTATTGTTGAAGAAAACTTGTAATTTAGATTAAAAACCAAATAAATAGAGTTTCCTATTTTAATTTTGATATGATAATAATAGGTTTCCACCTTTTGTTTAAAATGTAAAATGTAGCGAATTACAAAATATATTGAAATTTTTTTCTCGATTGCAGATGTGTCAAAATTAGAAGAGACCAAAAATTTCATGAATAAAACAAAAATTCCATTCCGTATTTCAAAATCCGTCAGCAACGTATCACAAAAAAGTTTATAATAGCTCCCTCTAGATCCTCGCAATCACTCACACGTTAAGAAAACTCAAGTAAACTAAAAGAAATAAATCGAAATACAACGCTTTGGAAGAGTACGAAGCTGATACTAATTCGACAAAGAATTATCTACATGACGTTCCCAATGTTATGGATATGTCCATGCAAAAAGCGTGGCAACACTGCCGGGTCTGTAACCATTGGTAAAATGGCGGGAAATGTATTTGATGGCTTGAATAAGCGGTGAAATGTGACGGGTGTGTGAACGTCTGATGTATAATACCGAATATTTTTTTTTCGCTTTTCATTACCCCTCTCGGTTGCCCTTGTTTTATTAAGTTGAAATAGATATAGAACACCAAAAATATTGTTGATATCATCAGACTTTCTAGGGGGTCTGAGGTGGTGTCTGTCATACTGTACTGGTCTGACAACGGCGGTCATATCTGTATATATATATATATACATATATATATATATATATATATATGAAAACTAAAAGTTCGGGTTGAACCGCGTCTGGAATTTGTTGAAATTCGACGTTTCGGCTCCGATTTTGGAGCCATTTTCAAGAACTGAAAAAGAAAGAAAATAAGAAAATTTATAAATGGTTGAAACGTAATTCTACGCTGAGGTCTCAATCTGCCTACTCCTCAGGTATAATTACGTTCGGTTTTTGTGACTTGACGTCGGGGTCTCAATCTGCCTACTCCCCATGTCTCGTCACTGGTTCTCTCTAAGGTCTCAATCTGCCTACTCCTTCGAGAGAACTGAGGAATTGTGGGTTGAGGAACTGTATTTATAGTGGACGTGGCTGTAATGGCCGTGTGCAATGTATTGGCGCGAGGTGAACTATGGGCAGGAACTGAGTTGGCGTTAGATGAGCTGTGTGCGGGAAGTTGGTTGGCGCTAAGTGAGCTATGTGCGGGAACTGGGTTGGTGGGAAATGAGTTGATGCGTGCAATGAGAGGCTTCCAGGTATTGGGAAGTCTACCTCCACAACAACCCTGACATAATCATTCTCCCAGCAGACAAAGGCAACGCCACAGTAGTTCTGAATACCTCAGATTATGTAGACAAAATGAGTACACTATTAAACTCATCCGAGTATCAGATCACCCAACGAGACCCGACAACCTACCTCGAAAAGAAGACCAAAAATCTGATCAATAATTCTAAACTACCAGCCGAAACCAAGAAAGCCACTATCCCTAGAGAGAAGTCATCACGCACCCCTCGTATCTACGGACTACCAAAAATACACAAGCCTGATATCCCACTCCGACCTATCGTCAGTGCCTTTGGATCACCAACCCAGAACCTCGCCAAGTATCTAGCGAGTACTCTTCAGCCACAAGCAGAAAAAGCTTCATCCTACGTGAAAAATTCATTCCACTTCTTAGACCTTCTCAAATCCTATGGAATCCAGAACACAGATATCCTAGAGAGCTTCGATGTTGTCTCCCTCTTCACAAATATTCCCCTAACGGACACGCTAGAAATCCTTAAAACGTAACACAGAATTCCAAAAGACACACTGGACCTCATCAGTCACTGTATGAACAACACGTACTTCCTCTTCCAAGGAACTTACTACAAACAAGTGAAAGGTGCTCCCTTGGGTTCCCCCCTTTCTCCAGTCCTTGCAAACCTTTTCATGGAAGACTTCGAAACCAGGGCTGTAAAAGCATTTGACCACAAGCCTACTTGCTGGTTCAGATACGTTGACGACATTTTCGTCATATGGCCTCATGGTTACGAAATCTTAAACACGTTCTTAGATCACCTTAACGATATCCATCCCAACATGAAATTTACAATGGAGACCGAAATGAACAACTCCCTAGCTTTCCTGGACGTTCTCATTACGAAATCCAATAACTCTTTCACCCACACAGTACACAGGAAACAGACCCACACCAACCGATACCTACACGCAAACTCTCATCACCATCCAGCACAAACAAACTCCGTATTGAACTCCCTGATATACAGATCAATTCAGCTTACCGACAACCAGAATAGACCACAAGAGCTAGACAAACTGAAATCAGCCTTACTTCAGAATGGTTACAACAATTCGCTAATCGACAAGTCTATCCGCCATCAACTGACCCGTCCTCCAAAAACAAATGATCCACTAGAGAGTATCCAGCCACACAAAGCTTTCCTACCATACATCAAAGGTGTGACAGACAAAATCAGTAATATCTTGAGAAAACACGAGATAAAAACAGTATTCACGGCCAACAACCAAATATCCAAATTCCTCAGATCTCCCAAGGACACAATACCAAACGATTCTCAAGGTATATATGAAATACCATGTTCAGACTGCCCGAGAACTTATATTGGCCAGACTAATAGACGAGTAACTTCCAGAGTCTGCGAACACGAACTTGCTGTGCGTCAGGCATCTTCCACTTCCGCACTTTATAAACATCGAGAAGACACAGGTCACAAAATAGACTTCCAAAACACAAAAACAATTTCCATCGAGAAAACTCTACAAACCCGGATCATCCGAGAAGCCCTTGAGATAGAGAAGCGCCCCAATTGCCTCAACACTCGCGACGACGGACGTAGACTTCCCAATACCTGGAAGCCTCTCATTGCACGCATAAACTCATTTCCCACCAACCCAGTTCCCGCACACAGCTCACTTAGCGCCAACCAAGTTCCCGCACACAGCTCATCTAGCGCCAATTCAGTTCCCGTCCATAGTTCACCTCGCGCCAATACATTGCACACGGCCATTACAGCCACGTCCACTATAAATACAGTTCCTCAACCCACAATTCCTCAGTTCTCTCGAAGGACTAGGCAGATTGAGACCTTAGAGAGAACCAGTGACGAGACATGGGGAGTAGGCAGATTGAGACCCCGACGTCAAGTCACAAAAACGTAACGTAATTATACCTGAGGAGTAGGCAGATTGAGACCTCAGCGTAGAATAACGTTTTAACCTTTCATTAATTTTCTTTCTATTTCAGTTCTTGAAAATGGCTCCAAAATCGGAGCCGAAACGTCGAATTTCAACAAATTCTAAACGCGGTTCAACCCGAACTATGCAGCAGGCCAATAAGGGTACTCTTATACACTTGTTCCAAGCTTTCAATAACTTTTTATTATCATCTTCAGGGAAACTACAAATATGTAAAGACAACTATGAGAATTACGCCAACGAAAAACGTGGAATAACTTACACTGTTTCGAGGTTACATGGCGTATATGTTAAACATAATCATGAAATATGGACAGCACTGGGAGTAAAACATCATTAATAACAACCAAGAGTAACGTGGATGCACACTCATTACTGATGATACATTATGACATGGATTTTAAAATTGTTAAAATTATATAAAAGCACGTGTTGTCCTTGAAGAGGCAAACAACCGCGCCGAGTAATTTTATTCGACTGACTAGCCAAGACCAATGACAAATGACATGAGACAATTGATGAATGATAAATGACAGGTGACATGAGCCACACGGAATCTTAATCATGGGGAGTGACAGATGACACTACAACCTAATGATACAGATCTGTGATGGAGCTACATGGAACAATAATTATGAAATGTGAAATTTGGAATATGAGAACAATATATTTTAATGGTGTAGGTGACAAATGAGCTGAACCAACAAAGGAAACATATCCTGAAACCATGAACACTCGACCTAATGCTAACAATAATACATTACTGGAATATATGGAACAAAGATTGTATGAACGGTATTTTGACGGAGGAATTGCATTATATTGAATTAATTTGTGAAGTCAATATTCATTGAAGTAATCCGTTGATTGTCTCCAAACCTTGTATTATCTGCAAAAATTAAATAAGAGTAAATTTCACTCAAGTGATTTACGTCTGTTTTTTTATTCAGCGCATTATCCGCTTGTGCAATGTGAACCATTTCTAAAAAAAGCCTTTTGGCTGTGTTTTTTTCTGTAGATAATTTTTTTTACCGAATTATAATCCATACAATGTCCTTCCTTAGCAACATGTTCACTCAGTGCACATCTCTCCGGGTGTAGTCTATTGTCGCTCTTGTGTGACACAATGCGGTCCTTAAGTAGTCTGGACGTTTGTCCAATGTATTGTTTTTCACAATTTTGACACTGTATACAATAAACTACATCCGAACAGTTTATGCATGGAGTCTTGTCATTTAATATGGAAAAAATTCTCTTGATAGGCAAAACATTTTTATTGGATATTTTTATATTTTCTGAAAAAGATTTGAAAATTCTGGATAGTCCAGGGGTGATGTCTTTAATAAACGGTAAAGAAGCATAAAAGGAAAGAGTCCCAGTGACTTCAGCAACTTGCGTATTGACTGGAGATGGAGAAAGTGTATTATTAATATTATTACTATGTAAGTTTATGTCATCCATGGATGAGGTATTGTACAAGATCTTTTTCACAAAGGAAGCAGGATATGAATTTTGGAGAAAAATATTGTAAATTATGTCTAAATTTTTTTTGAGAAAGGAAGTGTCAGATATTTTGATGACCCTTGATTTCATTTGTTTAATCAGATTGACCTTCATGCTCTGTTTATGATAAGACCAGTAGCTCATATATCTTCCAGAGCTCATTGGTTTCCTGTACCAATCTATAAGTACGGTGTTCTCTGGTGTTCTGATAAACATGGTATCAAGGAACGGAACGCTGTTCTGTTCGCTTTCTCCCTCAATGGTGAACTGTATGTGGGGATCGTAGCTGTTAAAAATGAACAAGGTGTCATCTATGGTATCTGATGGAATTGCAATGATAATGTCATCTACATATTTCTTAAGGAAAGGTGGATTGAAAGGGAGAACATGAGTGACCATGTCTAACAAATCATCCATAACGTATGCTGCCAATATAGGGCTAATTTTTGCACCCATTCGTAATGAAATTTGTAGATTTGGAGATTGCAATATTTCTGATATGATTGTCTGAAATTGATGAGGTGACATAGTCTACATCAGCCAATAGACTTTTTAAAGAAATATCTTTCCCTATAACGGGTTCGATGCTGAACTTTGAACCTAGAGATAAAAACTTTAATATGTTTTGTGGGATTTCAGTATTCGAGAGATTTCTGATCCACTTTGTCTGAGTATTTAACTTTTCTTGAAGTTGACTCTCCTTTAATTTTTGCAGTTTGGAGATATTTTTAATCTTTACTTTATGGAACAGACTTTTGGTACCCCAATGGGTGCAAAAATTAGCCCTATATTGGCAGCATACGTTATGGATGATTTGTTAGACATGGTCACTCATGTTCTCCCTTTCAATCCACCTTTCCTTAAGAAATATGTAGATGACATTATCATTGCAATTCCATCAGATACCATAGATGACACCTTGTTCATTTTTAACAGCTACGATCCCCACATACAGTTCACCATTGAGAGAAAAAACGAACAGAACAGCGTTCCGTTCCTTGATACCATGTTTATCAGAACACCAGAGAACACCGTACTTATAGATTGGTACAGGAAACCAATGAGCTCTGGAAGATATATGAGCTACTGGTCTTATCATAAACAGAGCATGAAGGTCAATCTGATTAAACAAATGAAATCAAGGGTCATCAAAATATCTGACACTTCCTTTCTCAAAAAAAATTTAGACATAATTTACAATTTTTTTCTCCAAAATTCATATCCTGCTTCCTTTGTAAAAAAGATCTTGTACAATACCTCATCCATGGATGACATAAACTTACATAGTAATAAAATTAATAATACACTTTCTCCATCTCCAGTCAATACGCAAGTTGCTGAAGTCACTGGGACTTTTTCCTTTTATGCTTCTTTACCGTTTATTAAAGACATCACCCCTGGACTATCCAGAATTTTCAAATCTTTTTTTGAAAATATAAAAATATCCAATAAAAATGTTTTGCCTATCAAGAGAATTTTTTCCAAATTAAAAGACAAGACTCCATGCTTAAACTGTTCGGATGTAGTTTATTGTATACAGTGTCAAAATTGTGAAAAACAATACATTGGACAAACGTCCAGACCACTTAAGGACCGCATTGTGTCACACAAGAGCGACAGTAGACTACACCCGGAGAGATGTGCACTGAGTGAACATGTTGCTAAGGAAGGACATTGTATGGATTATAATTCGGTAAAAATTTTATCTACAGAAAAAAACACAGCCAAAAGGGTTTTTTTAGAAATGGTTCACATTGCACAAGCGGATAATGCGCTGAATAAAAAAACAGACGTAAATCACTTGAGTGAAATTTACTCTTATTTAATTTTTGCAGATAATACAAGGTTTGGAGACAATCATCGGATTACTTCAATGAATATTGACTTCACAAATTAATTCAATATAATTCAATTCCTCCGTCAAAATACTGTTCATACAATCTTTGTTCCATATATTCCAGTAATGTATTATTGTTAGCATTAGGTCGAGTGTTCATGGTTTCAGGATATGTTTCCTTTGTTGGTTCAGCTCATTTGTCACCTACACCATTAAAATATATTGTTCTCATATTCCAAATTTCACATTTCATAATTATTGTTCCATGTAGCTCCATCACGGATCTGTATCATTAGGTTGTAGTGTCATCTGTCACTCCCCATGATTAAGATTCCGTGTGGCTCATGTCACCTGTCATTTATCATTTATCAATTGTCTCATGTCATTTGTCATTGGTCTTGGCTAGTCAGTCGAATAAAATTACTCGGCGCGGTTGTTTGCCTCTTCAAGGACAACACGTGCTTTTATATAATTTTAACAATTTTAAAATCCATGTGCATCCACGTTACTCTTGGTTGTTATTAATGATGTTTTACTCCCAGTGCTGTCCATATTTCATGATTATTTTTAACATATACGCCATGTAACCTCGAAACAGTGTAAGTTATTCCACGTTTTTCGTTGTCGTAATTCTCATAGTTGTCTTTACATATTTGTAGTTTCCCTGAAGATGATAATAAAAAGTTATTGAAAGCTTGGAACAAGTGTATAAGAGTACCCTTATTGGCCTGCTGCATATCCCAAATATTAGAAAACTCATTTCCTAACTAGTCAGCAAACAAGACTACCCTTTTCTCTACTCTCCAGAATGGGCTTCTACCAGAACATCCGATTTACATATGGACAAGACGCAATGAGATTGATGAAAAACTGGGCCAGTACAAACGTCAAACTAGCAAAGGAATACAACAGAAGATGCTTCCTCCTCAAATGCAGAACACTAGGATTATCACCGGCTCACATACAGCACTCCAAAAAACCCATAGACGAATTATTACTCAGACAGGATCCATCATTTGCGAATGCATCCAAACAGTTCAACTTAAGGTTAGGAAATAAGTTACTTAATATTGAAATCGACTTCAATCACAAAATTATTCATAAATATGAATCTCTTTTATCAAAATTTAAAGCTGACATAATCTCTTTGACAAATGAATTGATGTTCATAGAATTTTCTAGTAGACAACGCAGGTCTTTTCAAACCATTTTCCATAAAGTAATGATTAAAAATATCTCCAAACTGCAAAAATTACAGGAGAGTCAACTTCAAGAAAGGTTAAATACTCAGACAAAGTGGATCAGGAATCTCTCGAATACTGAAATCCCACAAAACATATTAAAGTTTTTATCTCTAGGTCCAAAGTTCAGCATCGAACCCGTTATAGGATAAGATATTTCTTTAAAAAGTCTATTGGCTGATGTAGACTATGTCACCTCATCAATTTCAGACAATCATAGCAGAAATATTGCAATCTCCAAATCTACAAATCTCATTACGAATGGTTTTCATAATTCGCAACATAACTTCTCCTTTTATCATGGCTTATACAATCAATCTAAACAATTTTTAAAAAATAATCCAAACTTAATAATAACAAATTCAGACAAGGGTAATGTAACTGTCGTTATGGACAGAGATCAGTACATGACTATGTCTAACGATCTCATAGTGGGTAACGACACTTATATTGAACTGCGCTCGGATCCAACGTCGTCTATTCAATCAAAAAGTAATAAATTAATAAAGCTAGCACATATGAACGACGAAATCGATGAGGTACAAAAAAAGGAACTAACTTCATATAAATCTAATTCTCCAAAATTCTATTCACTCCCCAAAATTCATAAACCGACTTTGTCTGGTCGACCAATAGTGGCCTCAATAGGAGCTCCCACAGAATCCATTTCATCCTTTCTCACTGACATTTTAACCAAAGCATATGACTTTGATAATGATTATTATATAAAAGACTCCTTTCAAGTGAATACACTTTTTAATAAATTTAAACTTCCAAATAATTTTGTTCTGGCCAGTCTAGATGTGGTCTCTCTATTTAGTAATGTTTACTTACAGGCGTGTTTAAGGGCCATTGAAAAAAAGTGGAGCGTGATCAGTGGTTACTGCAACTTGACAAAAGAAACTTTTTTAAATTTAATATCTTTCCTCTTTGAAAATACTTATTTTGCATTCAATGATAAATTTTATAAACAGACTTTTGGTACCCCAATGGGTGCAAAAATTAGCCCTATATTGGCAGCATACGTTATGGATGATTTGTTAGACATGGTCACTCTTGTTCTCCCTTTCAATCCACCTTTCCTTAAGAAATATGTAGATGACATTATCATTGCAATTCCATCAGATACCATAGATGACACCTTGTTCATTTTTAACAGCTACGATCCCCACATACAGTTCACCATTGAGAGAGAAAACGAACAGAACAGCGTTCCGTTCCTTGATACCATGTTTATCAGAACACCAGAGAACACCGTACTTATAGATTGGTACAGGAAACCAATGAGCTCTGGAAGATATATGAGCTACTGGTCTTATCATAAACAGAGCATGAAGGTCAATCTGATTAAATAAATGAAATCAAGGGTCATCAAAATATCTGACACTTCCTTTCTCAAAAAAAATTTAGGCATAATTTACAATATTTTTCTCCAAAATTCATATCCTGCTTCCTTTGTAAAAAAGATCTTGTACAATACCTCATCCATGGATGACATAAACTGACATAGTAATAATATTAATAATACACTTTCTCCATCTCCAGTCAATACGCAAGTTGCTGAAGTAACTGGGACTCTTTCCTTTTATGCTTCTTTACTGTTTATTAAAGACATCACCCCTGGACTATCCAGAATTTTCAAATCTTTTTCATAAAATATAAAAATATCCAATAAAAATGTTTTGCCTATCAAGAGAATTTTTTCCAAATTAAAAGACAAGACTCCATGCATAAACTGTTCGGATGTAGTTTATTGTATACAGTGTCAAAATTGTGAAAAACAATACATTGGACAAACGTCCAGACCACTTAAGGACCGCATTGTGTCACACAAGAGCGACAGTAGACTACACCCGGAGAGATGTGCACTGAGTGAACATGTTGCTAAGGAAGGACATTGTATGGATTATAATTCGGTAAAAATTTTATCTACAGAAAAAAACACAGCCAAAAGGGTTTTTTTAGAAATGGTTCACATTGCACAAGCGGATAATGCTACGTCGTCTATTCAATCAAAAAGTAATAAATTAATAAAGCTAGCACATATGAACGACGAAATCGATGAGGTACAAAAAAAGGAACTAACTTCATATAAATCTAATTCTCCAAAATTCTATTCACTCCCCAAAATTCATAAACCGACTTTGTCTGGTCGACCAATAGTGGCCTCAATAGGAGCTCCCACAGAATCCATTTCATCCTTTCTCACTGACATTTTAACCAAAGCATATGACTTTGATAATGATTGTTATATAAAAGACTCCTTTCAAGTGAATACACTTTTTAATAAATTTAAACTTCCAAATAATTTTGTTCTGGCCAGTCTAGATGTGGTCTCTCTATTTAGTAATGTTTACTTACAGGCGTGTTTAAGGGCCATTGAAAAAAAGTGGAGCGTGATCAGTGGTTACTGCAACTTGACAAAAGAAACTTTTTTAAATTTAATATCTTTCCTCTTTGAAAATACTTATTTTGCATTCAATGATAAATTTTATAAACAGACTTTTGGTACCCCAATGGGTGCAAAAATTAGCCCTATATTGGCAGCATACGTTATGGATGATTTGTTAGATAAAAAAACAGACGTAAATCACTTGAGTGAAATTTACTCTTATTTAATTTTTGCAGATAATACAAGGTTTGGAGACAATTAACGGATTACTTCAATGAATATTGACTTCACAAATTAATTCAATATAATTCATTTCCTCCGTCAAAATACTGTTCATACAATCTTTGTTCCATATATTCCAGTAATGTATTATTGTTAGCATTAGGTCGAGTGTTCATGGTTTCAGGATATGTTTCCTTTGTTGGTTCAGCTCATTTGTCACCTACACCATTAAAATATATTGTTCTCATATTCCAAATTTCACATTTCATAATTATTGTTCCATGTAGCTCCATCACAGATCTGTATCATTAGGTTGTAGTGTCATCTGTCACTCCCCATGATTAAGATTCCGTGTGGCTCATGTCACCTGTCATTTATCATTTATCAATTGTCTCATGTCATTTGTCATTGGTCTTGGCTAGTCAGTCGAATAAAATTATTCGGCGTGGTTGTTTGCCTCTTCAAGGACAACACGTGCTTTTATATAATTTTAACAATTTTAAAATCCATGTGCATCCACGTTACTCTTGGTTGTTATTAATGATGTTTTACTCCCAGTGCTGTCCATATTTCATGATTATTTTTAACATATACGCCATGTAACCTCGAAACAGTGTAAGTTATTCCACGTTTTTCGTTGGCGTAATTCTCATAGTTGTCTTTACATATTTGTAGTTTCCCTGAAGATGATAATAAAAAGTTATTGAAAGCTTGGAACAAGTGTATAAGAGTACCCTTATTGGCCTGCTGCATATCCCAAATATTATAAAACTCATTTCCTAACTTATATATATATACAGTGCGGTCCAAAGGTATGGAATAAATTAATTTTTAGCGTTATTATGTATTTTATGAAAAAATCCTGAAACAGGTCAATTTTTATTGGCAATTTGACAATTTACAGTATGAAAATATTACCCCCTTCTTGCACCCCCTCTGAATTATGAGCATCCCCTCAAAAAATTTTAATGAGAAAGGGGGTTGTGTTGCACCTTTTTCAAAAGGGATTTTCATTCTCTGTTTAGCAATACTGAGAAAATTTATTCTGAATATGTCAAATGTTGATAGACTGAAGGAAATAATGTAACATAATGTTTAGGAAGTATATTTCAATTTGTTTTACAGTTAAATTAAATGTTCAAAATGACCACCATTCACTTCTTGACATTAAGCAAGGCGATCTTGGAATTCTCGTAGAACATTTTGTAGGACCTCAGGGGTTATGTTGTTAATTTCTTCCGATATCCTAGTTTTTAAATCTGCAATATTGTCTGGTCTATTGAAATATACTTTTGATTTTAAATAACCCCATAAAAAGTAATCGAGAGGAGTCAAATCGGGGGATCTAGGCGGCCATTCAATCGGTCCACGTCTGCCAATCCACCTATTGGGAAAAACTTCTGTCAAATAATCTCGAACAATACGTGTGTAATGCGGTGGAGCTCCGTCTTGTTGATACCAAATTGATCTATCTATTCCATTTGGATCATTAACATCGGGAAAAAGTCGTTTTAATGTAGGCACTAAAAAGTTCATCAAAAAACCTAGATAAACCTCACCATTAATTGTGCCTTCAAAAAACTAGGGGCCAATAATTTTGTTTTTAATGATACCAGCCCAAACGTTCACTTTTTTGGGATATTGTGTGTGAGCCTCACACATCCAATGAGGATTTTCTCTGCTCCAATATCTACAGTTTTGTCTATTAACCGTTCCATTTAAATAAAAAGTAGCTTCATCAGAAAACACAATTTTGTTTATGAACTGCAAATCTGCTTCGATTCTATCCATCATCAGTTCACAGAATTGTTGCCTTCTATCAGGGTCATCCTCATTTAACTCCTGAACCAACTGAACTTTATAAGGATGGTATTTTTCTTTATGTAAAGCTCTCAATATCGATGATTTACTTACATCATTGTCGGCGGCAAGTTGTCTACTTGTCATATGCGGATTTTCCTCAATCGCTAACAGTACATCTAACTTTTTCTCCTCATTCAATGCAGCATTTCGACCTGGTTTTTGACGAGTTTTTACATGTCCAGTTTCACGGTATTTTGTTTCTATTTTGCTAACTGTAGATTGTGATACGTGTTGACCAGGGTATTTATTATTGAACATTTCACAAACTTCCGTTTGAGTTCGTGTTTTATTACCGCATCCAAGCATAATTAAAATGTCTATTCTTTGAGTTTCGGATAAATGAGCCATAGATGAATCGAATACACACAAAAATATTTTTCAATACACTGACGTCTGCCAGCAACTCACAAATATCAAAATAACAGTAGTCTACTAGATTGACATTATATTATTTATGGGTTTTGTGAATAATTTTTTGGTGTCTTCAACGACTTTTTCCTGACTTTTTTAGCAAGACAGATAAGAAAGTATAAATTGTCAAATTGAGAATAGAAATCGACCTGTTTCAGGTTTTTTCAACGGATACATAATTTACAGTGTCAATATTTTTAAATTTTGATAAAAAAATTTCTCAGTTATGGTTGCACCAAATATGAAACACTTAGTATTGCTGAACAGATAATGAAAATCCCTTTCGAACAAGATGCCACACGACCCCCCTTCTCATTTAAAATTTTTGAGGGGGTGCTCATAATTCAGAGGGGGTGCAAGAAGGGGGTAATATTTTTATACTGTAAATTGTCAAATTGCCAATAAAAATTGACCTGTTTCAGGATTTTTTCATAAAATACATAATAACGCTAAAAATGAATTTATTCCATACCTTTGGACCGCACTGTATATATATATATATATATGTAAAATACTTGTTTCAAGGAGCAAATAATGTCCAAGTGACCGTAAAACAGTCGATAACAATCCTTTAGGAAGTGACTATAACTTTGTATAGTATATATGGCATGTGTCCGACAGAAAACAACTACTTCTCTGGCTAATACCGCGACAGATATTGAATTATATCTGTCAGACACATGTGCAAAGATCCTTACTTTGAAGGAACAACTTTGCAAGAGCTCTCTGAACAAACAGCAGGACTTCACCCGATTCAAACGGAGAACCAACTACAGACCGGTTTCGGAATGTTGTACCTCATCAGTGCAGTCCAGGTTATCACAAATCGTATACACGCGAGGTCTCGCTGCCCGTCACCGTCCGCCGAGATGAATACTGCAATTGCTTACAGGATCCACCTTGACGACAGATTAGAGAGCACTCCAGAAGGACATTTCGGATACGAAAAGGTATATGTAAAATACTTGTTTCAAGGAGCAAATAATGTCCAAGTGACTGTAAAACAGTCGATAACAATCCTTTAGGAAGTGACTATAACTTTGTATAGTATATATGGCATGTGTCCGACAGAAAACAACTACTTCTCTGGCTAATACCGCGACAGATATTGAATTATATCTGTCAGACACATGTGCAAAGATCCTTACTTTGAAGGAACAACTTTGCAAGAGCTCTCTGAACAAACAGCAGGACTTCACCCGATTCAAACGGAGAACCAACTACAGACCGGTTTCGGAATGTTGTACCTCATCAGTGCAGTCCAGGTTATCACAAATCGTATACACGCGAGGTCTCGCTGCCCGTCACCGTCCGCCGAGATGAATACTGCAATTGCTTACAGGATCCACCTTGACGACAGATTAGAGAGCACTCCAGAAGGACATTTCGGATACGAAATGGTATATGTAAAATACTTGTTTCAAGGAGCAAATAATGTCCAAGTGACTGTAAAACAGTCGATAACAATCCTTTAGGAAGTGACTATAACTTTGTATAGTATATATGGCATGTGTCCGACAGAAAACAACTACTTCTCTGGCTAATACCGCGACAGATATTGAATTATATCTGTCAGACACATGTGCAAAGATCCTTACTTTGAAGGAACAACTTTGCAAGAGCTCTCTGAACAAACAGCAGGACTTCACCCGATTCAAACGGAGAACCAACTACAGACCGGTTTCGGAATGTTGTACCTCATCAGTGCAGCCCAGGTTATCACAAATCGTATACACGCGAGGTCTCGCTGCCCGTCACCGTCCGCCGAGATGAATACTGCAATTGCTTACAGGATCCACCTTGACGACAGATTATATATATATATATATATATATATATATATATATATATATATATATATATATATATATATATAATTATATATATATAAAGCGGCAGTTTTAGGGACCTTCACATACATGTATTTTTTTCTGCATACATAAACGATATATACGATATATAGTTTATGTATGCAAAAATTTTTCAAAAATTCAATTCGCATGTAGGATTTTCTCTATATACTGGTGTTTATCGGGACTCAAGAAAATATTTAGTTCTTCCGCAAACATCATGATAATAGATTATTATTTTGAATAGAGAGGATTCGAAATTGATTTCTCCTAACATCAACATAAGTAGTCGTGATAATGAACGATTACGAATGAGTTTTTTGGTATCAAATTAAATCAAAGTGTGTAGAAAAGATTGAAATATGAACAAAATAATCAAAGGATGATCGGACACGGAAAGTTCTCCATATTTGTTCATTTCCACCAATTTTTTTATTTTCCAGAAACTGATACTCTGTACCCAATGTTTGGATATTTTTTTAATCTTTTGAATTTGAATTTCCCTTCGTATTGATTTTAAGGATTCAGTGAATTAAAGTTATGTATAGATACACTTTCGGGGTGGTGCTGTAAGTTTTCCGGGTTTTTCTACAGCAAAAATCAGTAAGATGCCTCGGAGCGCGACGGCAAATAATAATAATAGCCGTTCTCAACCCGCACAGGCTATGCTTTTGGGTATAGTCTGTGAGTGTTTATGAGGGTGTATCATTATTATATTATACTGTAAGCCACATCATTTATTTTTTCGTGAATTTCTCCATTTCATCATATGTATATTGATTAGGGCTACAAAACGAAATTATTTTGTAGTCTACAGGGTGGCTAAACAAGTGACACATATCAAAGTTTTTTTTTAATGGAACATGCTGTATTACGTTACACTTTTGAATTGGTCAGGAAAAAATAATATGATTTCATAAAAGGTACTATGACCATGTACCAACCTATAACCGTTCCCGAGTTATTCATTTATGAAAATGCTAGATACAATTGGAAACTAAATAACATCGAAGTGTATAGATATCATCCCATCGAATTCTGACCATGCATGGAAGAGGTTTTGGGCTATTGATTTTGATAAAACCCGTTTCTCAATATTAAACAGAAAATCATTATCACTGTTTTATAGTTTCGGACAAAGATATCTTTGTTATTTCAGATGGAACTCGCTCTATTTTTTTGCTCCGGGCAATAGAAAATTTGATTATCTTTCATTTCATATTGTGGTTCCTTATACCTAACCTAAATAGTTTTTCAGATATTGGCTTTTTCGAATAGTAGTTCTTATTTTAATGCATTTGAAGCGACATTTATTTGATTCGCTCACAGAATACTTATTGACAGTACTTAGTTGTTATACTTCACTTCATAGAAAATAGTTACTATTCACTAAAATTAAGTAAGTCATTCACATTCATATTCTCACAATAGTTCATTAAACAGACTATACAATTTATTTATTATTCTATTGAAACAACAATAAAATATGAAACACAAGTGTGTTTATTCGAGTGTGTACTCGAAATGACGACCATCCTGTTGAAAACAAAGAGCCACTCTCTCTTTGAAAGACTGCTTAACATTTAATAGCATTTGGGGCGTTACTGTTCGAAAAGTAGCCCTTATTCTCTCCTTCATATTTTCCAATATGGTTGGAGGAGTGTCTTAAACATCATTCTTCAAGTATCACCATAGGAAAAAATCGAGGCAAGTCAAATCTGGTGATCTCGCTGGTCATCAAAAAAGTATGGTCCTATAACTAGTGTACCTATAATAGCTACTCACACGCTAACAGACCATCTAATCTGATGATCCAGAGTGTGGAAAAAATGAGGATTCACATCACTATAATAATGGAAGTTGTGTCTGTTCACTAAGCCATTGTAAGAAAAGTAGATCCACCAGAAAATAAAATGGAATCCAAAAAATGTTCATTCTCACTAAACTTGTCCAGAACCCATAAACAAAACTCGATGCATCGATGGAAGTCTATTTCATATAATTCCTGGTGCATCTGAATACGGTAATGGCTCCGTCTGCTTATCCCTGTATCTTTCTCCATCTTACGTTGACTCGTATGAGTGTTTTCTATGATGGATCCCATAATAAGAAATTCATTCTCCTCATTTACAATGATAGGTTTTGGTCCATTTGCCTTTTCATAATCTACATTTCCAGTCCTACGAAATTCATGAAGCAATCGTTTGAAAACCAACTTGGTTGGATGATTATGGTCTGAATATTTTTGGGCATGCCCTTGACGCCAATAGGCAATTCTCTTCATACTTAGCAATCGCTAAAATCATATCTATCCGCTCTTGAATGAGAAAAGTTTTCATTTTCAACGGTAATAATTTAGTGAATATTTTGAATAACATAAAACAAAGCTGTCAATAAGAATGCTTTCAACAAGTTGAATAAATTTCGTTCCAAAGCTATCTTGATTCAAAAAATGCATTGAAATAAGAACTACTATTTTAAAAAGCCAATATCTGAAATACTATTTTGGTTAGGTATAGGAAACCCCAGTAAGGAAAGAAAGATAATTGAATTTTATATTATAACTTGAAAGTTACAATGATTTTTGAACATTCTGTACAAAATAGAGAAACAAATTTTATCGAAATCAATTGCCCACAACCTCTTTTATGCATAGTCAGAATTCGAAGGGATGATTTCTATACATTTCGTTGTTATTTAGTTTATTTAATAGTAATTGTAGCTAACATTTTTATAATAAAATCAATAAGTCGAGAAAGGTTATAGTTAAGTACATAAAATATTTTTTCCTGAGTTATTCAAAAGTGTAACAAAATACAGGTGTTCCATTCAAAAAAACACAACTCTGATTGTCACACTTTTTTGGGCCACCTTATAAACTCCAAAATAATTTTCTTTTGTAGCCTCAATCAATATACATATAATGAAATGGGGGAATTCCCGAAAAAATTAATGGTTTGGTTCACAGGAACCGTGTCGTATGGAGTGCCCCACCCCGTATGTTGAGGCAACTTTGAGAAAGTTTAATATTCCTGGAATAAATGAATTTCTCCAAAATTTCAGGTAAAATATTTTTTATAGATAATAGGCACACCCATTTCACTCACTCACTCACTCACTGTTTCGATCTTACTATACTTTTTAGCATGGTCACAAACTAGTCTACAGAATCGGATTGAATTGATGAAGTTAGTGAAATCACAAGAAGTTCAGATCCTTCCCTGTGCATTCTATGTGACGAAGGGAAAACAGGAGCATTTCTCTCCAAGTCAGTACCTTTTGTGACAGATGAACTTCGTCTCGTTTTCGTTACTGAACAGGGTGACACCAACTCTGTTACCAAGCATCTAATCCTGCAGCTGCAAAAGTATCAGCCATTACATGTGGTCTTCTTTAAAAATACTGAAGACATTAGTTTATTTGAAGAATGTGATCTTTGTTTTCCTCTGGTCAAGTGGACTGAAGTCGGTGACCGAAAATGGTATCCAAAACATCCATTGTGCATTTGCTGTTAGCGTATGCGGACTCAGCAGATATTCACATAAGAATTACTATCCATCATCTTCGATAGTCGAAAGGAATATACAAGACATACGTGTTGTGTTACGCTTTGAGGGATATTGATTGAGTCTGGTGTCAACAATGAAAAGTGTGAAATTTATTGGAAAAACCTTTGGGCAAATACAAGTTAATAAGCCTAATGTAGTCGTTCTCGACCAAAAAAAGAAGGGAAAATTCCGTCTTCGAATTTGGCTCTAGGCTAACCGAATGAAGACCAAAAAGTGTAAGAAAAACGAATACAATTTCATTATTTACTATTCAAAGTCCACAGATTTTTTCTCAAATTATTTTGTTGAAGTTGTGGTTCTGATCATAGTGGTTCCCATTGAAGTATAAGCTACTTTCTCATATCTAAAATGTTACCGGTTTGTCATGGGATGGTTGAAATCTCAACAAGACGAATGCAGGAGGCCGTTCTCTTCGCCTCACTTCTTCTACCCCAATGAATATGGGAAGTGTCTGGATGACAGCTATTGGTACTGTTGACCGTATAGAGGTCATAGGCGACTTACTGTTTAATAGCACATTATTTTTTCTGCTCTAGGAAAATCACAAAATAATCAATAGCAACTGACGGCTATTGTTTTTATTGGCCTTAGATTTCCTATGCGACTTACCTTTGATAACGCATTCTTCATTCAGCTGTACAAAAATCTTGAAACAATCTGCAATATCTGTACGCCTATAAAGTTCACTAACGTTTTCCATAGTTCACATCTACATTCACGTATATAAGAGAATGAATGCGGTGAAGAGCATTATTCCACATCATTTGTTTATTTTCATAATAATACAATAATTGCGTCAAAAAAATTATAGAATTTCCCTTTTTCAGTTCGACTTTCTGATGAATGTCATAAATAAATCACCAATGGTTGCTAATAAAATATAATGTGGTGTCATAAAATGAAAATTATGGGGGTATACTGAATTATTGTGTACCTAGGATAGTGTTAGTGTACCAGAGGTGCCCTACGTAAAACTGATTAAGATATGAAAATTGATAAAGCCATTTCAGTTGTCGAAACGCGCGTTGAGTGAAATTGATGTAGTTTTGATGTTTAGGTATAGTGTTCTACATTTCTCAATATGAGTATTTATTGCATACATATACAGTGTGTTTTTTTAATAACTTTTCTAGAATATATAATGCTACTATCCGCCTCCGTTATGTCTGAGGGTAGGTATTTGAACATCTTGACCCCATTATATTAAATCGAATCTTTAATCAAATTTGTTGAGGGAATTGGCAATTTCAACACGTTTGAACGGGTGTTCTAAATGAGACAAATTGATTCCAAAGTGAATAACGCAACACCGTTAATATTTTTTCTCCAACAAATGTGTTTCCACATGAATCCCTAGGTTTAAGATTACATGAGAAATGATTCCATGAGGAATGAAACAAACTAACATTTCGCCAACAAGTTTGCGTCAGATTCTACTTAGTTTTGTATTTCAGTCAAATGGATATTCACAGATAAAATTACTACAAAAATATGTATATGAAACTGAACGGCTTTCCAATGACTAGGTGATGGTATAAGAAGTAACGGTAATTATGAATATATAGAGAAAGGACACTTTTCGGGGAAGTGTCGGTCTTGTAAGAATATTTTATGAAATTTCAAGTCAGTCGTAACAAGTCGTAAAATATATGTTTTTCAAGTTAGATAGGTATCTAGTTTTGGAAGACGAAATGCATTACATATGCAAAACAGTCGGATAACAAACAGGGAAAGTGAAAACTGTTGCATGGTGAATGGTGCAAGAGCCCCTTCAAAGATTTTGTCATTCAATTAATACAATTAGCACTTGTAATAGTGTCTTCCGCGAGGAACATTGCACAAATAGGTGTCAAATGTAATTTAATGTCCGTAAGAAGAATTAGTTCATTTCTGTCAGATATTGGCCTCATACTTTCCATTTTGTGGAAATGTACGGAGAGCAGTGTACTTTGGCATTGTTGAAATTATTCGGTAATTGAAACATCGTAACCTCTGGAATCGTCGTCGAACATTCACAAAACTTCTAGAATTCCACAAAAGCATCTGCAAAAAAACTAATCAAAGGGATAACTCAGAACAGAGGACCACGCACACTTCTTATGCAAAAAGTCTTTTGGTCAAATTGTCCAAATTTTCAATATGTTGTTGAACTCGGGCTTCTGAACAAAAGTTATCATGGACTCATAGACATTCTATGTACAGTTTACGAGATACAGAGTAGAGTGTTGAAGTTGTGAAATGTCACTTTTGGGACATTATTAATTGAGCATTATTGGTGATAATATCAAAAAATTATTAGTAGGTTTTTCATCCACACCACAGTATTACACTTGGCCAGTGCAACAGTATGTTTTGTAAGCCTTTTTTGAACAATATACAGGGTAAATCATGCTTTTTCAGTTATGAAAATTTTAAATTATTTTAGAATGAAACATCAACGCCATGAGTCGGATCGTACGAAGAGTAAAGTTTCTGTGTTGGATATATCCGATGAAATATGTTTTTTCGTTATATATACAGAGGAGATTGAAAGTATAATTACATGTGTTATATATTCTTTGGAATACGTGATTACATCAATTCAGTGCAACAGTTGTATGAGCCATGTGGCCACTTGACAGATCGTAGGTAAATTGTGAATAATATACAGTTTGACTCAAGTATACACGAGACTATAGAAATACCCCGTATAAAAAAAAACGGGATAGTTAATTTTCCTGAATTCTTCTCATTTTACAGAGGATATATCACATGAACTTTTGTGGGAAATACAGAATTTTTTCTATGTCTACTTTTCGTTTAACCTGAAAAAATCAATATCACTACCTTCCAAGTTATGTTCCAAATACTACTAGACTTTATTCGAATCTGTTGAAATCTTACCCATATCAAAATTGATGTCTCTGTGATGGATATATTTTATAAGAACGGTTGAACTCATAATAAAATAAATGAAAACTCATTTTATATACAGAGGGGATTGAAAGTCTATGTGTCTCCGTAATATTCGCTTCAGATTATGTGATTCAATCAATTATTCAGATCACCGATTATATGTACCATGAAGCGATTTAAAAAAAACTTTAATTTCGAGTAGTATAAAGTATGACTCAAAAATAAACCAAACCAATATTACTAAAAATTAAAGGAATATCCTGTATAGAAAAAAACTGATGACTTATTTTCTGAATGTTTTCATTTAATAGAAAAGATATAATATGAACTTGTGCATCGAATACAGAATTTTTCTGTCCGATTTTTGTTTGAGGATGAAGATGCTGAAATATAATTTTTTATTGTTTTGAACCATATCTGATATTGATTCCTGACAAAATAACCCCACATTTTCTCCTTGCTGCGAGTGCTCTCAGATTATGGATATGCTGAATTTGTTCAAAATTCGGGATTAGACCGTACTCAATGAAATATCAATATAGACATGTGAAGTTTACACCATGGCTGCCATCAGTATATAAACATACTGATTGATGCCAACAGTAATACGGGGAGAGTTCTTTCACCTAAATTATTGGAAAAAGCTCTCTTTGAGCTATCACCTTTTTGTTATCGAACATTTCAATAGATTCGACAAAGGTTTATTGGTATTTGAAACATAAATTGTTTTCTTTTATGTTGAACGAAAACTATACATAGGAAAATTCTGTATTTTTCACAAAAATTCATATGATATATCCTCTGTTAAATGAGAAAAAATCAGGAAAATTAACCGGCCCGTTTATACGAGGTATTTCTATAATTTTTCTCATTATTTAGTCTCGTGTATACTTGAGTCACACTGTATAATGTTAATAATTTACGTTCTGTCAAGTGGCCATATGGCTCATACAACTGGTGCACTGAATTGATCAAATCACGTATTCCAAAAAATATATTACAGATAATATAATAATGATAATAATAATAATACTCCCTCATAAACACTCGTTGAGTGTACCCAAAGGCATAGCCTGTGCGGGTACAGGACGGCTATTATTATTATTTGCCATGGCAAATATACACGAATACTTTCAATATTCACTGCATATATAACAAAAATACATATTTCCCGAATTCAGCCGATTTTATCGGATATATCCAACACAGAAACTTCACTCTTCGTACGATCCGACTCATGGCGTTGATGTTTCATTCTGAAATTATTTTCATATTTCATAACTCTGAAAAAGTCATGATTTAGCCTGTATATTGTTCAAAATAAGGCTTACAAAGCATACTGTTGCACTGGCCAAGTATAATACTGTGGTGTGGATGAAAAACCTACTAATAATTTTGTGATATTATCACCAATAACGCTAAGTTATTAATGGCCACAAAGTGACATTTTACAACTTCAACACTCTGTATCTCGCAAACTATTAACATAGAATTTTTGTGTGCCCACGGTAACTTTTGTGTAAAATCTCGAGTTCAACAACATATTGAAAATTTGGACAATCCTACCGAAAGATTTTTGATACTGAGCACTGTGAGAAAACGATCGGAAACAATATGAAAACTGATCATTCATAGCGCTATAAAATTTGAAAAGAGGGTATATCTAAACAATAAATTTCATAATTGCTGCTCGAGAAAAAAGTAATCATTGAATATTATGAATATGTGTAAAAAAACGCATTCAAGTTTTTCTGGATTCTGTTGAGGAGATAAACAACTGTTTTTTAAACTTCAGATTCCACTTCGTAAATGAAGAATGAATAATATTATATATAACACAATTATATAACAATTATCGAACTCGTGTGGTATTCGATAGATTATTTTTTGATGCTCCAATCATAGACGTATTCTCTAGACATATAACATTTGTATTTCAACAATTAACTTGAATCACTATAAACAGAATGAAGTTTGGAATTCGAAGTTCTCATCATGAAATATACAATTATTATGGATGTTTTGTTCTTGGCTGGAGGATTCCGTAGCATTGTTTTGATCTGTTGGATTGAAAGCTATTGCTTTCTCTCTGTCCCTAGGTTATCAATTGAAATTGACACGTTACTCAAAATAGTATTCTTATATGCATTTTCGTTGATTTTCTTAAAATTTTATCGAATGATGATGAACTAAACCGTTTTCGAATCATTTTTCACTGACAGACGTCAGATCAAAAGTATCAGTTGTCACATAATAAAAACAAAATGCCACAAAAAATTCCAGCGGCAATTTTCAAGGTAGGAAACTCCCACTATAAAAATGCTGTGATTGGCCTGAACGTACATGAATGCTTTCAATTGATGGTTTCGATTGGTTGCAAGAATTGTCAAAAAATAATCATAATAATGTTATTCTGCTCACTTAGTACTGGTTTTTCAACGTTCAGTTGAGAGTATCAGTACGCTGGCTGACGGCTAATAGTCCTCGGGCCCGGTAGGTACCAAAGAAAAAGAATTATTTCCCAACTGTTGAGATTTCATATATCTGTTCTTCATGTCTAGTTGGACAACGTACTATTGAGAATTTTTCTCAAATAACATGTCCGAACCAAAATGAAGAGCAGATATATGAAGTCTCACAGGTCGGGTGGTGATTATTTTTTCTCCCGGTACGGGGCGCAACGACTATTAGCTCTCAGCCAGCTAACTGAGGCTCTTAACTGAACATTGAAAAACCGACCCTAAGTAATACCATCATTTTAATGAAAAAATATGTTCTTTCCTCACATCTCAGTGGTAGCCAAAGCTGAGGTATCTGACAGTGAAACTTCTGGCTTGCATCGGCAGAGGTTCGAGGCCTCAGTATGCGGGAAACTTCTTTCTCAAATGTATCAGTCTCTTCAGTCGTTCACATGCCTTGTTGTGACGTCTGGTGCTAGCTTGGATTACGCATCGACCAACCGGGTGGTGATGTAGGTTTTCCATGTTTTTCTACAGCTGGAAAGTGGATACACTACCAAGCATCAGTGAGTCACTCCGGAGCGCCATGGCAAAAAATAATAATAGCCATTCTCTACCCGCACAGGCTATGCCATTGGGTACATTCTATAGGTATAGGTAGGTATAGCCCTGTACTCACGATTCAAAACTAAATTTGAAAAAACAGTATGTAGTTCACACAACATTAATAGGAATTATTAAATACTTTGAAACTTTTACTAAGCCACAGAGGTGGTAGGAGGAAGTAATATTGCATTGTAGAGTAATGGGTTTTTTCGTCCTATCCTGCTGTGGTGTTCAGTGGGCGGATAAAACCAACCCTTGCCTGCACGTGGGCAGTCTCTACCGCCGTGTTATGTAGACAATCGAATGCTGTAGGTACTAAGTCTCCATGGGGTTGTCTGCTCTACCTCCCTCAAGTTATGTGGAGGCTTTGTTTCGCTTATAAGTAAGACATTAGGCTATATTGATCATCTATTATTGAATTTTCAGTGGGCTTCTGGAAAAACGATGGAAAAACAAGGTACGATTCAACCAACATATAATATCTTTTATGTCTAAAATTGAATCTTGAATCTTTTTTTTTTTGTTTGTTCTCTTTTCTCTCTTATTCCTTTACTTTTTCTTCCAGTCTTTTCTTCACCAAAGTTACCGTATCATCGCATCCAAAATATTATTACTTTTCAATATTGTTATTATTCTTCTTTCAATTTCACTGGCACTAGTTGATGAACAGGGGTGGACACCTCTACAAGTGGGGCCATTTATTACAAGTATCACCTCGTAATATTTGTTTCATTATTTTTTTGTGATTATAAATGCATCATATTTTTTTTCCGTCAAGAATATCACAGTTGTGCCCTGTTTCCAAAGATCCCACAAATCTAGAGGGTGCGCTGGTGTCATTTACAACAACCACCCCTGAAATACGTATTTCAATTAACGAATAACGTTTTTAAAAACACGAAAATTATTTATTTAGACAAGTTTGTACTTCAAAGATTACATCAAGACTGAATAAAAATTCCATTTCGCAATTTGAATGTAAAAATATAAAATTAGCAATTCTGGAATTGTAAGATATATGATTCTGCTGAGTCAGCGCTTCCTGGATGGGTGAATGTACGGAGCGGACGGTGACCGGTACGTAACTCCTCCCTCCTAAGATGAAGTTTTGGTTGGGACAAACAAAACTTCTGAAGACGGCAAGGGTTGTGTGGCTTCTTTGGTCCTTCCCTTGGATTTGCTGAACTTATTCAGGCTGAATATTACGACTCCTAGGATGATGATTATGTATGTTATGTCGATAATTATATGAGAGACTTTTTAAAAATTATACTGGGGTGGTTTGTACCACCGTTACAAAATACGACTGGATATAATGAAGAGCTTTATTCAACTGACTTCGTGAACTAGAATTCTTCCTTTTATAAACTTACAGAATGTTGATTCAGCATCAGCGGTTCACATCGTAGAACTTCTGCGGATGCTGATGACAAAGATCAGCTTTTCCTATAGAATTGTTATCGCTTGTAACCTGATATTTATGGGAAGGCCATACTGCCATAATATCGCATATAACAACTCCCTCTTATAATAAAAAGTTGGTGCAAAAGCAACAACCTTTGAAAATAACAATTATATTGAAAAATAAAATAAAATTTGAATTTGAGAAAATAATGAAAATTGAAATTGTATTTAAAATCCTTTGTTGCTGGATGAGGTCAGCTCTAGTTGTTCTTCTATTGGTTCTTCGAGATGGACGCTTGGACGTCTTCGAGGGACAAATCTGCTGAAGGGACTTCTTATTCTTGATGGTCTGGGTGAAGGTGGAGGTTGATTATCCGGTGCCGTGATACTAATTCTTGTGGACTTTCTGCGTCTACATTTGCAGAACAGGTTCAGAAGAATCAATGAGATGATCAACGCAATTGTGAGATATGTGAACCATGAAATGTGTTTGTTCACATAGGGTTGATTGATTAGTCTGTCTAAGTCTTCAGAGTATTGGTTCAACTTATGCTGGGCTATACTGAGGTCGTCTGTATTGATTTTGTTCAGTTTCAGCGGTTTCAGGTCTGGAAGACTGTGTTTTTCAGGTAACTGATCGCAGCATTTGAATGGTATCATTACTGGTTGGTTTCTGTACGTGATATTTTTGTACTTGTGTGCGAAGTGCTTCGAATGGACTCGTGTACTTCCTATAAATGCATTGCATTCGGGTTGTAGTTTGAGAAGTAAGTTTTTGTTGATGATTTGGATGACTGCTTCTCTGTCGATGCATTTGATGGTTACTGGTAATGGATTGGACAATGATATTAGCCACAGATTTGTTGCTAATTCGTAGGCATTGTAATTTTTGGCGAAGATGACTGATGATTGGCATGTCTTCGGTACATCGACCAGTTGTCGAAGGAGCTGTGCCTCGCATATGGCATTGTTGTCGATTGGGTATGGCAGAACATCGGAACAAATTAAAGAGGTATCCAAGTTCTTGCATTTCTTCAAATCAGAGAGTGAAACGTATAGCATTGAATCGCCGTCTCTCGCGATACACTTTTGTGAAGTTGTCAGGATGTGATGGAATCCTGTTCGGTTATCCAGTATGGGAATTGGAAAAAGGCGGTATAGGGTATAAGTTTCGGGTTCTACGAAAGGAATTTTGAGAACGAATACTATTTTTGAATCAGTTTGATAAGCGAGGAGTTCAGTGATTTCCAAATATTGGGCAACATTTGACAAATAGATTGGAAGTGGTAAATTGTTTTTTGATAATGATTGGGATATTTCTTGAAGAGAGTTAACTAGGGCTCTTGGAGATATGATCGATGTGTGAATGATTTTAAGACGAGCAAAGGTAATTGAATTCAAAATGTCATCAAGACTTGATTCAAGGAACGTATAACTTTCCATTAGTGCTTCACACAATTCCGAGATTTGTAATTGTGCCTGAATAAAAGCTAACTCATCGGAAAGACTGTATATTGAACGTTCGATTTCTTTTATATGATTATTGAATGTTTCTTCGTCAATTTATAATTTTTGTATCGTGCTATTGAAACTCTTTATAACTGAAGTTGTAACCGATATTTGATTTTTCATGAGATTTTCAAGTTGATATTTCTTTAGTGATTTTGTCTATACATTCATTGAAATATTCCCCATCGGAAGCATCTAAGCTACCGGTGATGGCTTTCCAAAATGTTCCTACACTGTTAATTAATCCACGTTTCATTCTAGTGTAAGATCGAGTGTCAGCAAATACTTCACGGTATTTTAGATCAAGTGATTGGGAAAGCTGGGAGATGAGGCTTATATGGGTGTTGAACTGAGATCTAAAGGCTTCCATTCTAGCATTGTTTGTTTCCAGAAGATCCATCATGCCTTCTAGGATTTTGTTATTTTTGTCCAAAGCTAGTTTGATTGGTTCTAAGTCTTTGTAAATCAGTAGAGTCCATTTTTCGTTAAAAAGTTTGAGAAAGGATTCTTCATGATAAAAGATGCCGATTGTATTATTGATTGGTTCAAGCTTGTACTGGCAACTGACTGCCGAGATCAGCAGGATGAACCTGTAATTAAATTATTCGTCTTCAAAATAGGGTTTTAGTCTGTCGAAATTTACTTTTGTTTTTTGTCTTGTTTTCCAATTTACTAAAATGGCGGAATTTTTTAGTATTTCCAAAATTTCAAATGGGCCATTGAATTTATTTTGCAATTTGTCCTTTATTTGTGATTCTTTTACATACACTTTGTCACCTACTTTGTACTCATGTATTTTGTCCGAAATGTTTTTGTCAAATCGATTTTTGGCTTTTTCTTTCTGAGTCTGAGTTCTTTCGCGTGCAATTTTATAGTAGTGGGATATTCTATTATTTAAATCTCGCACATATTTGGATATTAGGTCTTTTTGGTTGTATAGTGTCTCCGGTGGTCTACTAGAGGTATGTCCAAATACGAGTTCATATGGTGTGAAACCGTGGGTCTTATTTTTGGTGTTGTTATAACAGATGACTGTATAGGGTAGTATATTGAACGGATGTTCATCGGGATTTTCTGTTTTTTGTGCCCTAATCATTTCCATTAATGTAGAGTGAAATCTTTCTAGTGATCCATTGGACTGAGGATGGTTTACACTAGAGTAGGTCAGCTTAATATCGTATAGGGTACATAGGTCTTCAAGCATGTTGTTCTCGAATTCCCGACCTGAATCACAATGGATTCGGAGTGGGGTTCCGTAATGTTGAAAGTATAGCAGAAGGGTATTGACAACAGATTTTGCTGTCTTGTCTTCTATTGGGTAAGCCTGGGTAAATTTTGTCAGTTCGTCCCTGATAGTAAGAGCGTAATTTCTTGAGGGGATTTCACAGATGTCAATGTTAATTCTTTCAAAAGGGGTCTTTGGTGTTTCTGTGATAACCAGGGGACTGTTTAAATTTTTCCTACATACTTTCACCTTTTGACAGATTTCACAGTTTTTGATGAAGTATTCTACATCTTTGGTTAAGCCTTGCCAATTAAATTTCTGTTTAATTCGTCTAATCGTTTCATTTATGCCACGATGAAGGTTGACTTTTCCTGAGTGGTAATGTTCAAGAATTACGGGAATTTCATCCGGAATGGGTGTTCTTATTATATTTTGACAAATTTTCAATTTAATGTCTCTGTCATTGTAAATGAAGCAAAGAATTTCTAGGACAGGGAGTTCTAGATTGTTTTCAACAAAGTATGTCTTCGAGAGATCGAGTTCATTTTGATTTTTATAAAGAACATAAAACAGTTGTTCGTTGACTTCATCAGGATTGTAAGGTATTGCAATAATATAGTATTTTCTGTCTTTTACAGACTTGCTACTTAGAACATTTATTTTGTCGTGAGTGAAGTCTGCCTGTTCTTCGAAAATATCTTCAATGATGTTATAATGGAATTCTTGTAGTTTATTTTGCCAAAAGAATGTAATGATATTTATATTCGATTTGTCCAATAATTGAGTATTGACGAATTCAATTTTTGAGTAGTCAATTATCGATTTTGTTTTGTAAAGATCGATGAATGTTCCAAATTCATTGGCCATTCGTTGCAAGTCTGGTTCGTCCGTTTGGTTGTCTAATTGATTGTCTGCCTGATTTTCTGCCTGATTGTCTGTCTGATTGTCTGCCTGATTCTCTGTCTGTTTGTTCGGATTTTCTTCCTCCAAATGTAAGATTTTGGATTGAAATTTTGCGCAATGATCAAAGTGATTGATTTTGATTCGCGAAAGTGCGTCCGCATTTTTATTGACTTTCCCGGGTTTATAGATGATTTCGTAGTCGTACTCTTCGAGCTTTAGGCGCCAACGAGCAAGTCTACTGCCAGGGTCTTTGATGGAGAAAAGCCATGTCAGGGGTCGATGATCTTTCACTAGTTTGAACTTCCGTCCGAAAAGATTCGGGCGGAAGTGCTTCACTGCCCAAACTATTGCGAGTAATTCCCTTTCAATTGTCGAATAACGGGTTTCAGCGGTGCACAAGGTTCGAGAGGCATAACCAATGGGAAGGTCCTTTCCGATAGGTCCTTGAGAAAGAACGGAGCCAATGGCGAATGCGCTTGCGTCAGTGGTGAGAAGGAAGGGTTCGTCGAAATTCGGGTATATCAAAATTGGAAAGGTTGTTAGTGCCTGTTTGAGATTTTCAAAGGCTTCTCTACATTCTTGATTGAAATCGAAGGTGATATCTTTTTGTAATAGTTTTGTCAGGGGTTTTGAAGTTTTGGCAAAGTTCGGTATGAACCTTCTGTAATAGCCTGAAAGCCCTAGGAAGGATTTAATGTCCTTGGAGTTTTTGGGTTCTGGAAAATTTTTGATGCATTCAATTTTAATAGGATTTGGTTTTACACCATCCTGGGTTATTAGATGTCCTAGGTAAGCGACTTCTTTGCGAAGAAATTCGCACTTATCCGGCTGAATTTTGAGATTGGCTTTGCGAAGACGTTTAAAGACTTCAGATAATCTAGAGATATGTTCATGAATTGTGGGGGAATAGACGATGATGTCGTCCATATAGACGAGACATCTTTCGTTCTGAATGCCCATGAGAATGTTGTCCATGGCGCGTTGAAAGGAGGACGGGGCATTTTTTAAACCGAATGGCATACGAACAAATTCGTAATGGCCATTTTCGATAGAAAAGGCTGTTTTCTGAATGTCTTTTGGATCGATCTCGATCTGGTGGAAACCAGAGGCCAGGTCGAGTGTGGTGAAATATTGGCACTTCCCTAGTTGGTCTAAAAGGTCAGAGATATTAGGTAGAGGATATTTGTCGCCTATTGTGAGTTCATTGAGTTTGCGGTAATCAATGACTACACGCCATTTTTGCTTCCCTGAGGCATCAATTTTTTTTGGGCACAACCCATACGGGAGATGACCAAGGAGATACCGAAGGTTGAATGATACCTTGATCGAGCATTTTGGATATTTGATTTTTGACTTCCTCCTTGTGGATTTGAGGATAACGGTATGATTTGGTGAAAATTGGTTTACTGTTATTTGTGTCGATCGAATGTTTGATTTCGTTGGTAAATGTCAAATTGTCGCCTTCTAAATAAAAGATATCTGAGTATTCTAAACAAAGGTTTGAAATCATTTCGCTTTCTTCCTCGTTCAAGTGTTCAAGACGTAGTTGTTGTATGATGTTGCAACTAAAGATAAACACTTATCCTAAGAATTCAACTTTACAGTGAAGCTCAAATTTAGTAATTTCTCAAGTAGTGTTAGAGAAGAGTTCAATCTCAAGCGAGCATTAGAAAAAGATTTTCATAAAGATATTGTTTTCTATTATTTTTCAATTAAATAGTCAATTTCCAACGTTCAGTGGAACTGACAAGCAAAATAATGATAAGAAACCTGATCTATCTCATCAAGGATGAAAAGGAAATGTGTATCTCCTGACTGAGGAGAAACAGAGAGAGAGAGAAAGCAAGAGGGTTGAGATAATGCTTTCTTATAAAGTCACATAGAAAGCAGATGGCTTTATTTGTGTCCAGAACTACTGAAAACGAAAGGTTATAAAAATATATCAAACTTCTTTTGGCTAGGCATCTAAACATGGGTAGTGATGTAGAAGAGAGCGAAAGATCTTACCAAGAGCTCAAAGCTTCATGAGTGAGTGTAGCTTCTTCTGATTAAAATAAAGAAATGAGGAATTCAAAGCATTTACTCACTCATGAATCCTGTTCTCCAAGCTGCCAGATCAGACTTTCTCACCGATCACCATCCAGGTTCAGGAATTTAGATCCTAGTTTACTGTTCTTGCCTTTTAAGCAGATTGATAACTTCTGAACATTCAGGAAAAACTTGTGGAAACACTTGTATCACTGAAAACCATAAAGCACAAACAGAAACAGATCTAATTCATAATCTTTTAACTTCAAGATTGATACAATTAATGAAAATTGTCTCGACTTTCACAGGTTAGAATTCATTTCAGCTGTGAGCTGTGACATTTCAGGATTCAGGACCGACTCGTCAAAAGAGGGTACGAGTACAAAATGACATTCGATTATGATCACGCATAATACTCAAACTTTGAAGATTTTCAAATTAATCATGAAATTCATGAGTGACAGAGTGACGCACATGCGGCCATTTTACAATGTATCAAAATTGAATTTTCAAAGTTCAAATTAAACGTACCAAAAGAATATCGATTCGATCAGTGAAATAGATAAAAGTTAATTGTGTTTAAGATAATTATTTGAAGTTTTGGAGATTTCAAAGATAATCATGAATGACGCACTTACGGCCATTTTGCATTCATGTTAGAAAGTAGCAAAAATGAATTTTAAATTTCAAATAAAACGTGCCAAAAGAATATCGATTCGATTAACGAATCAGATAGAAGTTAATCATTTTAAAGATAATAATACTTATATACGACCTTTCATTTCCTCGCTCTAGAAAAATTTTAAATTTCCGGATGGGAAAACTGAGAAAACAAACCACCGCTTCGAATGCTCACTTCAGAAAGGGGCGATAGAAGTTCTCTAAGGGAGGAAGTCAATCTCTCTCACTCTGTCTATCGTCAGTGTTACCAATCGCATAGCACAATTGAATAAATTGGAACAGTTCAATGAGATGATGTTACCAACATGAAATTCAACAAATCGAAAAAAGTGTAACGCAATGTTTTACATTTCGTTACACCCTCCCCAAAATCCGGTAAAAAAAATTATGTTAAATAATTTTTTTTTATCTACAAAGAGAGAAAGTCAAGAAATTAAATCTGTAAATTGTAGCATTTACATAGCTGAAATTTGCTTTAATGTTTAATGAGGTATATTGCTAATTACCAATATCCAGAAATTAAAATCTGTAAATTATAGCATTTACAAAGCTGAAGCTTCCAACTCCCTGTATTTCACAGTTCTGGGGTGAAGATACAAAAAGGGATCCAGCTACTGACCATCTCCTAAGGCAAAACCCGGCGCAGTCGAAGCCCTCCCAGACAATCTGGCAAAGATGCCCTCATCGCTGCAAGATGTTGATTGCGGCGCCGGTGAGTGAACATCTTCAACCACTCGCCTCCAGATTACCCGAGACAACCACCACCAACCAGAGTTCAACCCCAAGAAACCACCACCAACTGCACCCTTGGTGAAACAAAAAAATTGAATTACACTCATAAAAAAAGGTCCAGTTGTCACCTCAACTGGGGTGAACTGTAGCGTTCAAATAAAACGTGCCAAAAGAATATCGATTCGATTAACGAATCAGATAGAAGTTAATCATTTTAAAGATTATAATACTTATATACGACCTTTCATTTCCTCGCTCTAGAAAAATTTTAAATTTCCGGATGGGAAAACTGAGAAAACAAACCACCGCTTCGAATGCTGACTTCAGAAAGGGGCGATAGAAGTTCTCTAAGGGAGGAAGTCAATCTCTCTCACTCTGTCTATCGTCAGTGTTACCAATCGCATAGCACAATTGAATAAATTGGAACAACTCAATGAGATGATGTTACCAACATGAAATTCAACAAATCGAAAAAATGGTAACGCAATGTTTTACATTTCGTTACAATGTGGTGTCGGTCTGTTTGTACACTTAGATTTTGAGGTCCTCCATTGAGGTTATTGATTGAAAATTCTTGGATGGGTTCCAGTGACAATTCAGAAAAAACTACAATTTTTGGGATCGCATTTACATTGATTATTGAAGTTAAAAATTCACCCTTGTCATTTACTTTGACAATGGCATTCGGTAGGCGGATTTTTTCAATTTCTTGTGCTATCAGTATAGCATCAGTGTTTTTCAGATTACATTTCAGTTTGAAGACTCGTTCAGTGCGAGGCTCAATTGAAATTTGATTTAGATTTTCAGAAATCTGTTTTGGCTCGACTATTTGTGTTTGTTTACTGTCGTCTGTCACTTTAAAAAGAGGAACAGTTTTGAAACTGGTTATTAGTTGTTTGTTCTTGAGATCCACTATACAATTATAGTGTTCTAAGAAATCAGAGCCTAAAAGTCCGTCGAATTCAATATCAGGATTATGAATGTATATCTTATGGGGATCGACAGGTATGAAGGGGATCAGTGTTGATTCCTTGATTATTATTTTCTGGTCGGTGATGCCTTGAATTGCAATATTTTCTGGGAAACGTGTTCGATAATTTTCGCAAGTTTTTGGTTTGAAAATGGAGAGTCCTGCTCCTGTATCTATCAGAATTTTGAAAGTATTGGTAATATCATTAATGTAATAGAGATTTTTTGAGTTTACTGATAGAAGTGGTTTCATATAAACTGTTGTTCTGGGAAGTTCAGTGTCGGATTGAAATCGTCCAAATTCATTGTCTGAATTTGGGTTTGAAGATGAGCTACGGTTTGATCTGGGGATTCCTCTTGGAAGTAGTTGGGAGGATCGCCCTGTATTGGGTCTGACTGAAAATTTTGAGTATCAAAGTTCTGGGGAAAATCGTCATAAGAGTTTTGATTTTCAGTATTGGTCGATTCGTGTTGGGTTTGACCATTATCCGTATAATAGTCTGGTTGATAATCGAAAGGTGGTTCGGAGCTACTAGCAGTATAGTAGTTTTCTTGATTCTGATCATAGTCATCATAGTACTGAGTGTCAAATTGTTGGTAATTCATGTGATACGTCTTTTGGTTATTTGGTCGATAGTTTGGATTGGGTTGTATCGTGGAGGGTCTTTGGTTATTGAAATTTGGGTTTGGTTTGATAACTGGAGGTCTGTTCTGTTGAAACTGATTTTGATGATATTGATTTTGGAAGTGTGGTGGTCTTTGACTAGGACCAGGTTGTTGGAATGGTCTTTGATCATTCCTGTTCTGAACTGAAGGTCTCTGGAAGGTTGGTCTTGAGAAGGATTGATTATTTTGAGTCGAATTTTGTCTGGTGCGACATTCGTTTATCAAATGTCCCATGCGTCCACAGAAAGAACAATTTTTTACAGGTTGGTTTGAGTTTGGTTTCCGAATAGGAGCTTGACTCTGATTGCGAATGGGTTGCAGTTTTTTATTTTCAAAGTATGATAATTGGAGTTCGCGTCTGATTCTAATGATAGCTGAAAGCATATTCGGAGGATTTCCTGCCCTAACTATTTGTCCTATCTTTGGTTCAAGTCCAGTCAAAAGGGTATTGAGTGTCATGGTTTCGACTAGATGTGATTGTGCTCTTTTCTGTTCTCTCGACATGAGTTGTTTATTGATTGATGAATGCATTTTTGCATTGTGTGATTGCAAACGAGAAACAAAAGTTAATGCTGACTCACTTGGTAGTTGACGTATTCTTTGTAAGTCTTGAATTAATGCTGTGAGATCTCTAGAATCACCGAAATGTGTTTCCAAGAGATGTTTAATTTCGTCCCATGTCGATGGGTTCCGAGAGTTTACTAGTTCGGCTGCTTTTGAACGGAGTTTATTTTTTATATGTAAAACAACTAAAGTTTTATGATCTGCCACTGCCATCGCGTGAGCAGTATCACACGCTTGTAAAAACGTACAACGTAAGGAAAATTTGATTTCCATCATACTCGGGTACTATGGAGAATATTTCACTGAGTTTGTATGGCTCTAGAGGTTGAGGCTGATTTTCCTCGTGAGTTTCTGAATCGTTAGGCATTTTATTTAATTATTCTAGTAATAATCGATCAGTGCGATTATCGGGATAATCAAAAACAATATTTGTTCACTTGTATTGGTTGAATGGTAGAGATTGGGTGGAATATTGGGATTAACTGGATATTCGAACAGATAAAATATGAGAAAACGAAAAGTACGAGACAATTCAATATGTGGTTTCTTACTTTGTCTGTTGAAGCATCGAGTTCGCCTCGTTCTCGTCGACTTCTGCCAGGGGCTTCACCAGGTGTTCCTTCCACAGATTCTTTGAGTGATGACTTCCTCAGGTTCGATTCCGGTAAAGGATTGGTATCCACCGCCACTAGTGAGGAGTTGCCGTGTTCTAGTAACGTTCGCGGAATCCTACAGCGACTGCGCCAATTTGTTATGTCGATAATTATATGAGAGACTTTTTAAAAATTATACTGGGGTGGTTTGTACCACCGTTACAAAATACGACTGGATATAATGAAGAGCTTTATTCAACTGACTTCGTGAACTAGAATTCTTCCTTTTATAAACTTACAGAATGTTGATTAAGCATCAGCGGTTCACATCGTAGAACTTCTGCGGATGCTGATGACAAAGATCAGCTTTTCCTAGAGAATTGTTATCGCTTGTAACCTGATATTTATGGGAAGGCCATACTGCCATAATATCGCATATAACATGTATAAAGGAATCGTCCAAGGATGATGGCTGGAATACCTCGGGGATTCAATCTGCAATGGTTGAAGTCGGTTCCCTTGTACTTGCAAATCGTGTAGTTGGTCTAGTGAAATATCATCTAGTTGAAGTTGGCTTTTTTCCATGATCCGCTTGGGTATTTTGACTTCGGGGAGGAACAGTGGCTTCCCTTTGGCATCGCCTTTTTCGTTGGTGTATCCCTGTCCAGAGGTTAGGATGCTGCACTGGTATGGGATTTCGATGAGAAATGATCCGTTGAGCATCACAAAATCAGTTTCGTCACATCTGGTTTGGACTTTCTCTTCGTGAGGGAAAATTGCGATATAACTGGATTCACTAACTTCCTCAATTAGGGGCTTATTTACAACTATATTAGCCATTTTGCATTCGGCTTTGTTGTATTTTACTTGAAAAATTGAGAAAATGCAATCGCTTTCTTGGGTACCATCAATCAGGTAGTTATTCTGACATACGTAGTTTGGATTCAGGTAAAACCATGGCCTGGCGTCATATTGAAATAGTTCATTACTCATTGTGAAAAAGGTATTTTTGGGAATAATTCTTGTGGAATTCTGTGTGGGTATTGAGTAGAGGTGGTAATGGGTGAAGACATCAGGGTAGACTAAGGGGATATACAGCGCAAAAACTAGTTTGGTATTTGAAAAATATGCATCAACTGGGGTTATATCAAATTGTTTATACGTGTCTTTAGTATCTGAGTAAACTAACTGATCTCTGGAATGATGTTCGAGAAGAGAATTGAATATTGATTTCATGTCATCAGTAGATATTATGCTATGATGTAAAGTACCAAGCTTAGCAAATGATATAGCATTTTCAATACTTGTGAGAATTGAAAGCAGTGTATCCAAATTGAATTTTATTTGGGTGTATGTGTCTACAAGTGACAGGAAATATTTGCTGTTGTTATTCAGTTGTTCTATACTTTCCCTGATTACATTTTGGTTATGAACCATTAATGAAAATGTTTCATTATTATTCTTTAAAATTTTGTGGGTCAACGATATTTGCTGATTTAGAGAGTTGACAATTTGTTCTTGATTGTTTTGCAATTTTTCGATTGCGGCATCATAGCGTTCGGCATCTTCTTGATCTAAGTTGCCAGAAATAGATTTAATGATATTCCCTAAACCATTGATTAGTCCTCTTTTTTGTCTGTTCATTAAAGGATAGACTGATCGAAATTTTTCCTTTACCGATTTCATCTGATAATCAATGTGTTGTTCAGTATATTCGTGTAGAGATGTTAAATATTTAGAATTGAGGTCATAGTTCGCAAGAGATGATTTTAGTACATTATAATTTTGAGCTAATATTTCGATTTCATCTGATATTGGTTTGAAATCGATGTAGTGTAAAATCGTATGGGTGGCTACTTTGATTTTTGCTGTCCCCATCCGAAAGGGCAAGATTCCTGGGTTGTTCTTCAAATTAGTTATTCGTACTTTCTTGGGGATCGTCAGATGAACTATCGTCAGGAGTAGGAGGGTCCTGTAACAAATTTGGTTTTGTTACTGAGGCTCGAGGTTTCTTGAAAATGTTTTTGTGATAGGTATTACGATTGGTTTTCAGTTTCAGTCCTTGATCAGTTATGACAGTTTCTTTAATAAATGGGGGGTTTAATTTTTTTCCACGTGTTTTGACATCGTGTCGATAAACTTATTTTTAGTGTAATTTGCTGGTTCTTCCCGAGTTAGATTTTGTTTTTCAATATTTTTTTCTTTCTGTTTTTGAGAAATGTGTATGTGGATGAAAATCTGAAGTGTTTTTTATTTATGTTCTTGTATATAATTGTTTAAAATTTCGTATTGTATGTCTAAGTCGAAGGGGTCTTTTGTGTCGAGGTGTCCTCCCACAATATCGATTGGGTTCTGTTTGGTGACAGAGTGTATGGAGTGGTTGTACCCAAAAATAGCATAGGGCATTAGGCTCGTTACTTCTGCACGGGGGTTTTCAAGTTTTAAAACCCTCAAATGCTCGAGTAAAGTTGAATGAAGCCGTTCTACGGGGGCATTGCTAGTGGAATTTTTTGGGGTTACAAGGTGAAGGTGACTATGATAGTTAAAATCTTTTGGCTATTGGCCTGGAAAACATCAATATGTACTACTTCAAAGGGTTTCCTAGGTGTTGGTGTAATTTGAAAATTGATTTTCGGTGGGCTTCTGTCATATTTTGTTCTTTGGCAGATATCACATTTATTTATATAGTTTCTAACATCGTTAGCACAATTTGGCCAATAGTATTTTCTTTTTATTTGTTGTAAGGTTTCTTGAATACCACGGTGATTTGTTTTAGTCTCATGATTGTATACTAAAAGTTCTTTTTGTCTGTATAGTTCTGTGATGTTTTCAAGTTTAGTGTTGCATTTTATCAAATTGAATGTCGAATTTTTGAAAGTTTGCATCATAAGGTTACTGAGACTTTCGTACAGTTTGTTCGAATCATCGTCATTGAAATAAAAAGCGTACGTCTTTTTAGGCTGGCCAGAGTCTTTGAAAAATGTGATATTTGGGGAAAGGTCATTGTCCACTATATAAATGTTCCATAAATTCTTCTTGTTTGGTTCCCATAAACATTTTTTAGTAGTCCTTCTGGGCAATACCGAATTAGAAATATGGATTTGATTTTGAAATACGTTAATCGGTGATTCACTTGCATTTATTTCTTGCACAGGGTCCTCGGCATTCGTGTGGACTGTTTCATTATTTTCTTCGTTTGGGGTTGGGGTGATTTCTTGGACTGGTTCTTCCTCGTTTGAAGTTGAAGTTTCAGTTTCCACTTCGATTTCGTTTTCGTCTGGGGTTTCGTCGAGGTTATTGACTAGGGATGAGGTGTCCGGGTCCCGTGTACGAGTTTGCTCTACGTTGAACTTTTTCATATATTGGAGGAATGGAGATGTTTCATCTATGTCTTCCGTTCTGGTCTTCGAAGTGTTTGGTTGTGGTTCTACTTCGTTGGCATGGATTTCAATTCTCGATAGGGCATCTGCATTGGTATTTTTTTTCCTTTTTTATATCGAATCTCGTGGTCGAATTCTTCTAACTTCAGTTTCCATCGGATTAGTCTCGAGTTTGGCTCCTTCAGCGACATCAGCCATTGTAGTGGTTTGTGGTCTGTTAAAATAACGAATTTTCTACCGAAAAGATACGGTCGAAAATATTTTGTTGCCCATACAATCGCTAAAAGTTCCTTTTCAATATATAGTTTTGTTCAGCATCGTTAAGCGTCCTTGATGCGTAGGCAACAGGGCGGTCAGACCCAACAGGACCTTGTGATAAAATAGATCCAATGGCCGAATTTGAAGCGTCTGTGGTTAGGTTGAAGGGTGTGTCGAAGTCTGGGTATTGTAGTATGGGGTCATTTGTCAGTAAGGTTTTGCAATGGTCAAAAGCTTTAAGGAAGGTGGCGTCGTGTTTTATTTCAGCGCCTTTTTTCAGACAGTTTGTGAATGGTCTTGTGATTTTTGCAAAGTCCTTGATAAATTTACGGTAATACCCTAAAAGTCCCAAAAATCCCTTTATCTGTCTTGTAGTTTTTGGAATAGGATAGTGCATTATTGCTCTAATTTTATCTGGGTTTGGTTTTACGCCCTGTGGTGTTACAATGTGTCCGAGAAAAGCAATTTCCTTCTTAAGAAATTCTGATTTATCAATATGAATTTTCAAGTTCGTATCGCATAGTCTTTGAAACACTCTTATTAAATTAACCATGTGTTCCTGCAAAGATATTGGGTATACAATGATGTCATCCATGTATACCAGGCATATTTCGTTTTGCAGCCCTTTCAAGACGTCATCCATCACCCTACTCAGAGTAGCTGGGGCATTCTTCAAGCCAAAGGGGACCCTCAGGTACTCGTAGTGACCGTTCTCGACATTGAATGCGGTCTTTTGAACGTCTTCCGGAGCCATCTCTATTTGATGAAATCCGCTCGCCAAATCTAGGGTGGAGAAATATTGGCACCTTCCTAGCTTATCTAGGATGTCACTGATGTTTGGCAGGGGGTAGCGATCGTCGATGGTCTTTTCATTTACCTTACGGTAATCGACCACGATTCTCCACCTTTTCTTCCCACTAGCGTCTGCTTTTTTTGGTACCACCCATATAGGTGATGACCAGGGCGAGTTACTGGGGCGGATGATATTTTGTTCGAGCATGGAATTTATTTGTTTGGCAACTTCCGCTTTGTGAATGAAGGGATACCTATACGACTTGGAATAAACGGGAATTTTGTCTTTTGTCTTGATTCTATGTTTAACCTGATTAGTAAATGTTAGTTTTTCCCCTTCATAATGAAAAATATCCGAGTATTTGCCGCATAAGTTTTTTATGCGTGTCTGTTCTTCTTGATTAATATGTTCTGTACAAATGAGGTTACGAATGTCGTTTTCGTCTGTGTGAAAGGTGTTTATGTCCGCATGATAAAGTTCAAAGTTTTGAGGTGAAAATGGATGAGTACTGAGTGGCTCAAATAGTTGAATTTCGCAATTATAGTCATTTCCAATTTCTAACTCGACCCATGCGTATCCGTTATTAGCTGTAGTTAGTGTTTCTCTTATCAAACATTCGTTTATTTTTGTTGGAGGGACGAAGATATCGCCCGTGGATTGACTTACAGGCACTTTAATTTTGGTTCCCGTATTGGGTTCTATTTCGACAAAAAATAATAACCTTTTCTTTGTTTCATAGTACTGAATGTAATTTTGCGAAGATGGAGTATACAATATTGAGTTTGAAAAATCAATTTGAGCATTCAGTTGCTTAAGTATATCAAGTCCTATCAGTCCATCAAAGTATTGGTGAAATTTGAATAAATGAAATTTCAGCATTTGTTGATGGTTAAATTCATCGAAAGAAGGGATGTTTGCAAAGTGATCACGTTTTGATTGTTGAAAAACTGATGTGACTGTAAATGGCTCTTTGAAAATATTTTCGGGGTAAAATTTGTTTGCAATATCGGGGTTCATGAATGATTTAGTTGCTCCTGTATCTATTAAAAGTTTAATAGGTGGGTTTTTGATTTGTATGTAAGGGAGTTCTGTTTTGTCGTATATAGTATTCAGTTCAATTATGTTTCGTCCCTGTTGGACCTCATCTCGTGAAAATTTTGTTGTGTTTCGTCATAGTAATCGAATTGTTCTGTCTCTTCTACGTAAGGTTCGTTCGGGTAATACTCTTGTGGGTGGAATTCGTCGGGTGTTTCGTAATTTTGGTCATATTCAAAATTATAGAGTTCTTCAGAAACGAAGTTACGTCTCAGATGTGGGTTTGATTGGAAATAGTTTCGAGATTGTTGTTGATAGGGGGGTCTGTTGGAATTGTTTTGAAGATTTTGTGTTCTAGTTACAATACTCATAGGGGTAGGTTTGGAAGTGGATGATCCATTATGGGGTTTCCACACGTTTCGGGGTGCACCGAATACTTCCTTGTTACTGAAATATCTTTGGGGTGTACCACTTTGGCGCGGTTGTATCTGAATTGGTCCCCTAGGGAATTGAGGCTGAATTGAGAAGTTTTGGTGATTTTGAAATTGTCGGGGAATTCTTTGTTGCAATTGGGGTCCATCAGAGTGGTAGTTTTGGGTGTATCGTTGTCCAAAATTTTCAATCTGTGGTCTTATAGTAGGTGGAAATTTATGAAAATTATTTACTTGAGATTTTTGAAGGTATCTAATATGGTTGTCTTCAATTATATATTTTTTGGCTTCAGCCAAATTATTTGGTTTCATTGACCTTACCATAGAACTTTGAGGTTCTCTTAAACCAACAAATAATGTGTGTAGTGCGTGTGAATCATAGAGTAATTTTTTGCTCACTTTAATTTGATCATTAATTTCATGTAAATTGACAAAATTATGGAGTAAGTTGAGTGTAGACACTACCCTTGAAAAAAAATTCAATGAATTTTCACTGGGACTTTGTCTCAATGAACCTAGATCTGATAATAAACTGCTTTCATTTCTTTGATCACCAAAATGATTAAATAATAAATTTTTAATGGTATTGAAATCATTGCTACCACTAAGCGAAAATACTTCTTCAGCTGGTCCAGTTAGCTTGGAAAATATTCCATTCAGTAACAATTTATTCTGAGCACACTTTACGTTTGCCGGGGTAGCGTCCCAATATGTATTCAATAGATCGGTAGACGTTGAAATAAATCTGTATAACCTGCACGGGTTACCGTCAAATTCCAGTACGATTTGCAAAAGTTTTATATCAAATACTGGTGTTGCCATTATTATTGATTCAACTATTTTTTCTAATTCTTTTGTTTTATTACTATTTAAGCTGAGAGCTTCTAATGATTCAACTAAATCTATCTCAACTTTTGCGCCAATATCACTCATGGAATTTGGAAAAGTTGAGGAGTCTGACATATGAAACGAAAAAGGGATCAATGAGTAACTCACAAAATAGCCTTTTTCATCATCTGGTGGTGGTGTCTCCGGAGCTGAAGTTCTGCAACCTGCCCTCGAACTGCGGCTAATCCAATAATGGTACTTTCACAGTTTTAACTATGTTTTTCTCGTTCCCGAACTTTTTCTGCCGGTTCTTCTCGATGAAGAGTTGAGACTCAAGGATATCTAAGCGGTAGATGCCTACAACGACTGCGCCAAATACGTATTTCAATTAACAAATAACGTTTTTAAAAACACGAAAATTATTTATTTAGACAAGTTTGTACTTCAAAGATTACATCAAGACTGAATAAAAATTCCATTTCGCATTTTGAATCTAAAAATATAAAATTAGCAATTCTGGAATTGTAAGATATATGATTCTGCTGAGTCAGCGCTTCCTGGATGGGTGAATGTACGGAGCGGACGGTGACCGGTACGTAACTCCCGCATCTGTCTGGATTGAAGGATGAGGGCCCTCTGAAATTGTCATGTTAAGATTTCTGCCTTATCACGACAAGCCGGTATGATTTTTATATTCGAAAGCAGTTTGTTCATCATTCCACCAAGGACTCCTATGATTATTCCATCAGAATAGTTTTTGTGAAGTCTGAGGAGTTCCGAAAAATATCTCGATAATCAGTCAGATGATTTGAAGTATGTAAGTGTATAAGCAATTTTACCTTATGATGGGATGGATGAGTTTGAACATAAAATGGCAGTACCACTGTACTTAAAGCACGATGGCTCTTCTCATTTTGAACAATTTTTTAAATATCAACAATGTTTTGTCCCCATATTTGTGTGATTTGCTATCTAGCTTCCTCTCTGACAGATATTTGCATGTAGTGGTCGATAGAGATTCATCTGACAATCTACCTGTAGATGCTAGTATCTAGGAGTTCATTCTAATACCAACACTATAAATTCATCAGATTAATGATTTGTTGAAAACAACCTGATGTCCAGTACAAAGCTTCACGGATGGCGAGACCATGCATGCTGCTATCTTTTCCAGAAAAGCGATATCAGCTCGTAAACCAAAAACAAACCGAGTAGGAATGTGAAAGATATGAAACAATACCAGTTTTCGGCGTAATCATGTCCTTGCGAATGAAGCCATCCATTTCGATACTCATCATTTAGGATTCCTGTCAGCTGTCTATCATCTATAAGGCACACATCTGACCAGTTTTGTTTCGATTCATGCAGCTACCCGAAATATAACCAAACGTTTTTTTCTCAGAACTTTTTATTTTAACAAACGGCAAGGCGTTGGAACCTCTAGTCGTTTAACATCCAAAACTTGACGGAAGCAAACACCAATTTCTACCTTCGTGTGATAAACTTGGAATTACTTCAATTTGTGTCTTTGAATAATACACATGTGTTCGGTTTTGATGTTTACTTATGAATGAATCGATATTGCTTACAAATTACAATACATAATAATATGATCAATTGTTAGGGTTATTCAACTCAATATTGTGAATTCCTAGCTATATTGAAAAATGCTTATTCTATAATAATATATACCATCACATTCGTTCCTTTAGTTCTCAATAATAAAAAACTAGTGAATGCAAACGATTTGGGAAATAATTTGTTGATAAAGAATGCATGGGGCTCCTTCAACAAGTGATGAATAATGATCCGACCTACAGAATGATTCACATCTTTCATTTCACTATCAAATGATGATAAAAAGTGAATTGTCTCAGTACTAACTATATGAGGCTGTAATATAGATAACATAATATTAAATATCCAGTGAACTGAATTAGATGAAAATTAACGTAGGTACAAATGACCCCGCTGAGGAAGTCGGAGATATTAGCCAATGACGCTGGAAAATTAATAGTTCATTGATGTTAAGCAGAATGTCGGATTATTGGTATTTCACGAAACCCGAAGAATGAAATGGGATACTGTGCTATACAAATTCTTCTGTGTTAACAGTAACCCCTGTTTGGGTACTATTCCAATATGATTTGAATTATTATATATCAAAAAATGAAGTATAGAGTAGATGTAGATGTAGTTCGTCACTTTTCATCAGCACACAATACTCGTTTCTTCATTAAAATGACCTCGGAACATGGAATAATTCCAAAATAATTACTGAAAGTTCTTTAAACTAAAGTCCTCATTAGAACCTATGAATCTTATGAAGACTGTCCTCATAGTATACGATGATGCCGATGATAACCAAGGAGTTTGAAACAGCTGTCCACTGTTTATGTTTTTCGGTGAGTATGATTTGAAATTGAGAGCATTATATTTTTGTTTTTTCTTATATCTTACATGTCTTCGAGACGAGAACTCTAGTACTCTACTTGTCCCACAATTCTGTTTTCAATTTCGTGTTTCGATAAACCTCGATGAATATTGTTTCGTACCTACAAATAGTAGGCTGTATGGAAATATCAAATAGATATGCCTACATTAAAATCGGGTCAATGTTTGTTGTTGTGACAATTGTACCAGGTACAGTGTACCAGGTACAGAGGATTGAACCCAGATAGCTAATTGGTGTTAGCGATAATTTTCGGATATAAATGCTCTCAATTTTATAATTTTTATTAATTGTTAATTTGTATGCACAGTGCCGATGATAACCAAGAAGTTTGAAACAGCTGTCCACTGTTTACGTTTTTCGGTGAGTATGATTTGTGAAGTTGAGAGCATTATATTTTTGTTTTTTCTTATATCTTACATGTCTTCGAGACGAGAACTCTAGTAGTATATATATATATATACTACTAGAGTTCTATATATATATATATATATATATATATATATATATATATATATATATATATATATGAAAACTAAAAGTTCGGGTTGAACCGCGTCTAGAATTTGTTGAAATTCGACGTTTCGGCTCCGATTTTGGAGCCATTTTCAAGAACTGAAAAAGAAAGAAAATTAATAAATGGTTGAAACGTAATTCTACGCTGAGGTCTCAATCTGCCTACTCCTCAGGTATAATTACGTTCGGTTTTTGTGACTTGACGTCGGGGTCTCAATCTGCCTACTCCCCATGTCTCGTCACTGGTTCTCTCTAAGGTCTCAATCTGCCTACTCCTTCGAGAGAACTGTTCTCTTTGTAACTTTGTATAACAGGAGCAATGAGGTCGACTCCAACAGCAGCAATAGAGGTCATTCTGGACCTCACTCCTCTCCACATAATGGTGAAGAGAACTGCTTGGGAGGCAAACCTCAGGTTGGCTAAAGTCGGACTCATAGGGACAGCACACGGCGCGAGGGGCTTAACCCCTACCAACTGTGCACACCTTGCCGACCTCCCAACTGACGAAATTACCAAGAAATTTAGTTTCGAGAAACTTTTTCGAACGGAACTAAACACCAAGCGAGAATGGAACATAGAATCGATTCGAGCACTGGGGAAGAATACCTTAACATGGTATACGGACGGGTCCAAAACTCCCGAAGGAACTGGAGCAGGGGTCTTTGGGCCTCGCACCAAATACTCTGAACCCATGGGCCAGTTCCCCAGCATTTTCCAAGCGGAAATTCACGCCATAGAAAGGTGCATTCAGTTCAACCTCAATAGGAAATACCGGAACCAGGAAATCGTGATCCTCTCCGATAGTCAAGCAGCCATCAAAGCGTTGAGCTCCTGCAACATCAACTCGAAGATGGTTTGGGAATGCCTAGACAAACTTAATGATCTGGGCAGGAACAATAAGGTGACCCTCCTCTGGGTGCCAGGGCACGCCGGAGTAGAGGGCAACGAACAAGCAGATACCCTGGCACGGAAAGGCGCAGCAACGCCACTGATCGGGCCAGAACCATTCTGCGGACTTGGAAAATATTACTTCCGAGAAGAACTCAATAAAGCTGAAGAAGCAATGAGAGCAACATACTGGCTAAGACTTCCAGGGCTGAGGCAGGCCAAAGATCTCCTCGGAAATTTCAACCGAGCAAGATCAAAGACACTGATTAACCTCAGCAAAATTAGTCTAAAGACAATCACGGGATTTCTAACGGGGCATTGCAGACTCAAAGAACACCTGAGGAAGCTAGGCTTAGAGGAGGACAGCACCTGCAGATTATGTGGGGAACACCCAGAAACACCCCACCATATATTGATGGAGTGTTACGCTGTACATCGCAAAAGATTGAATATACTGGGATCACACCAGCTGACCGTGGGAGAAATACCACGAGCAGACCCCCTCAAAATCCTAAAATTCCTGAAGGAATTGGGACTTGAAGGGCTGCTGTAAACAAGAACATCTTGTGACAGCAGAAGAAGATGGGGCACAATAGATCTAATCAGGTCGCAGCGCATCAATCACCATCCATACTCACCAATACCAATACCAATACCAAGTAGGTATTGTCGAAAATGAAGTTAATGAGGTTCAAAAAATGATTTTTTGAGATAGAAGTGTGATTTTGCACTAAGTGCCATTTTTGTTCTAGAATAGTGTTGATAAGTTCTACGGGGATATTAGTGAAAAGTGAAACTACATCTAAAGAAATGAGTACATAGCCTTCGGGTATTTTTCCATTGGAGATTAAATTTACAAAGGTGAAAGTGTCTTTTATGTTGTAATCAGAATTATCCTCGAAAGAGAGCTTGAGAATGTTTGCTAAATATTTAGAGATATTATATGTAGTGGCACCAATAGAACTAACAATTGGACGTAGTGGGGTATTTGGTCCACGTCCAATTGTTAGTTCTATTGGTGCCACTAGATATAGAGATTGTATTAGACCACTTACTTGACTCCGTTATTCCCCTTCCAATTGCCCTTCATCTACAAATATGTAGATGACATCATTTGTGCAGTACCGGCAGACACTATACAGATGACGCTTGATACTTTCAATTCGTTCAATAAACATTTACAGTTTACTGTCGAAAAAGAAACAGATAACAGTGTCCCCTTCTTAGATACAAGGTTGATACGTACTGAAGACAACAGTATTTTGTTGGATTGGTACCAAATAGAAACAGCATCAGGACGTTTCATCAACCATCTCTCACCATCCCTTAAATCAGAAATACAACACCGTCATTGCTATGAAAAATAGAGTCACCCACATCTGCCATGAAACGTTTTTGAAAGCGAATCTGAGAAAGTTATTCGACATTTTTACACACAACGGTTACCCAAAACATATACTAAAAAAACTAATCTATAACTCCAACTTTTATGACGGACAAACTGATGACGTTACAATACAATATAAGTACAAATCAATCCCATTCATCGACAAAGTATCCAACCGCATAATAAAAATTTTCAAAGACTTTCCACTAATCAAAATAGCCAAGCGTAATAATACAAAACTATCCAACTTGTTCTCCAAAATCAAAGACAAAACACCAACTCCACTCCTTAGCAATGTAATTTATGAACTACCATGCCAAGGTTGTGAAGGTACTTATGTCGGACAGACCTCACAGTGGTTAAAACAACGGCTAGCTTTGCACAAGAGTGATGCCCAATTGGGAAAAAACTCCTGTGCAGCAGTCAACCACACCCAGAAAACAGGCCACCGGTTTGATTATTCAATATCCAAAAATTCTAGACAAAGTCAGCAATCAAAAAAACAGGTTATTCCTTGAGATGGTCCATATCAACAAAAATCCTAACACAGTTAACTACAAAACCGATACAGGACAACTTAGTAGTATATATTGTAATATTTTAAATTCCATTCAACGTTGTGTGTAGGTTGACAGTTGGTACCAATGGAATACCTATACTGATTAACACCATTGTATTTAAACGAATCCTTATTCAAACCATAGTAACACTCCAGTCAGGTAAATTAAGCGATTAGTCTGCAGCGGAGAATAACAATTGTCCTCCCAAATGTTCCATAGGTTAGAATTAACTCTGTGAATTTTGTAAGTTATCATGTTATTTTTATGTAGTCCTTCAACAACTTATATTCCTTTTTAATTGTAGCTCTTCCTGAAGAAGTCAATAAAGGTTGACGAAATATTGAAGATTTAAATCGAATGAGTTTCATTGTTCAACAGACCGCTACCCGAGAATTCATACTTAGTTAATAGAGTTCGGTAGACAATACTTTGTTATTATATATATATTATATATATATATATATATATATATATATATATATATATATATATATATATATATATATATATATATATATATGAGTTTTTTTTTAATATTTGGGATATGCAGCAGGCCAATAAGGGTACTCTTATACACTTGTTCCAAGCTGTCAATAACTTTTTATTATCATCTTCAGGGAAACTACAAATATGTAAAGACAACTATGAGAATTAAGCCAACGAAAAACGTGGAGTAACTTACACTGTTTCGAGGTTACATGGCGTATATGTTAAAAATAATCATGAAATATGGACAGCACTGGGAGTAAAACATCATTGATAACAACCAAGAGTAACGTGGATGCACACTCATTACTGATGATACATTAAGTTATTCCACGTTTTTCGTTGGCTTAATTCTCATAGTTGTCTTTACATATTTGTAGTTTCCCTGAAGATGATAATAAAAAGTTATTGAAAGCTTGGAACAAGTGTATAAGAGTACCCTTATTGGCCTGCTGCATATCCCAAATATTAAAAAACTCATTTCCTAACTAGTCATCAAACAAGACTACCCTTTTCTATATATATATATATATATATATATATATATATATATATATATATATATATATATATATTACCAGTGGCGTGGTAACAACTGAAAATGTGTTTTCTTTCTCGAAATAAAACACCTATTGAACACAAATACTCCTTAAATTTATTTTCAGAAATTTTCAGAACTCTGGAAGTTATGAATAAAAATAACTTTTAATTTTTCATATTCAACACCCTGTATTTCTGCAACGAACGACATTTGGGAAAGAAATATCAGGATAGTCCTATTTATTTTTTAAGGGGAATCTTCTGTTTCAATTTAGCACCATAGTTTCGGGACACCCTGTATATAATCCATTTAATAAACTTTAGTCACTAATTCATATTGTTAACATGGAATTGATAGTTCCGTCAAATAAACTCTATATGTTCCATGAGTTCCGTGGTAGAGTACGTGATCGATGAAACTGTCAGTCCTATGGATCAATATAAATCATTAGTCAGTTGTCACTTGTCAGATGTCACTTTTCATTTATCAATTAGAGCACGCTGCAGTCGCTGCACGTGGTGAACCTAAAATTAATTTTCATAATTGAACCATGCTGTCCGGCACAATTAAGTTTTTAAAGATTTTGATCAGCATTTAAATGTTTTTACACTGTTTTCTGCATAAGATGACCGATAAGTTTTGACTGTTATGAAGAAACTAGCTTCTTTCAAACTCACGATAGTAAGTAGTTCATCCGATCTACAAAATTGTAACTGTGTTTTAATTCATTCACAATTTTTAAGTAAGTCCTGAAGAAGGAAATAAACATTTCTGAAAGCTTGACGCAATACCAAAGAGTTTCTTTCTTACTCCCTGGCATCCTCAAAATTGACTGCAACCTCACAAACAGAAATCACTTAGTGGTTTCGAAGTTCTTTTATATACAGTGTGTTTCACTTCTCATAGAAACACCTCCGTATCTTCCGTAATTTTCAACGTAGAACCATGAAATTTTCAGGATTGATAGATTCACTATTAATGAACTCGCTGCACAGAAGGCGTCATCCTACGTGATATACACTGCACGAAAATAGCGATGGAACCACCCATTTTTCCATAAACTTATATTAGGGGTCAAAATTGGCCCAACATTCCTTCGGATTCGTGTTTAGGATCCCCGAATTACTACTAATACACCTGTTTCTTGAAAAATTTTCAGTCCTGAAAAATTCAAATTTGTTTCACTTCTCATGGAAACGCCCCCGTATCTTCCGTAATTTATGACGTAGAACCATGAAATTTTCAGGATCGATAGATACACTAAAGATGAACTCTCTACACGAAAGGGGTCATCATACGTGAAGTGAGTGAAAAAAAATTGAATTTTTCACAACTGAAATTTTTCCAGGAGACAAGTGTATTAGTAGTAATTTTGGGATCCTAAACATGAATCCGAAAGAATTTTTGACCAATTTTTCTCCCTAATATTACTTTCCGGAAAAATGGGTGGTTTCATCGCTGCTGGCGAGCAGTGTATATCACGTAGGATGACCCCTTTCGTGCAGAGAGTTCATCTTTAGTGAGAATTTCATGATATTTCGTCAAAAATTATAGAAGATACGAGGGTGTTTCCATGAGAAGTGAAACACACTGTATATACGTAAGGTTTTCACTGTATTTTAACTATTTATTTTTTATTTCTATTAATTTTTTTTATGTTGTCTATGTATTTTCGGCGTAAAGTGGGAGTGAAAAAAAAATTGTTTATTACATTTTTAATGTTTTAGGCTAAGAAATTATTTAAGAAATATTTTTTTAGATTTAGTGAGCTCTGTTGAGCATTTAATTTTAATTTTTTTCTTTATGCATTCTTGGAACAAGTTTTACTTACCGAGTATACTTATTCACTATTTTATATCTTCAATACATTGTAGTTTTATTTATATATTGTATCGCTGTCAATGTTATTCATTGGTCCTAGTCATTATTGTGTTTTATATTGTATTGAATTATGTTGTATTATGATGATGTGATGTGTGAATAAAGTCAAGTTCAATTTCAATTCAATCTTTATAACAGATTTCGTAAAAATTATATTTTGATGGTGAGATGAGAAATTGTTATTTTGCTTACTTTACCCGTACAAAATTCAAGTTTCTAGATAAATTTTGATCTAAGACCAATACTATCAAGACCAGGACATCGAGACCAAGACCAAGACTAAGCCAGTCTCGTCTTGGTCTTGAAACATCAAGACCAATACCAAGACCAAGACTTCATTAATTTTTGGAAACCAAGACCAAGACTGATCAGTATCACGAAGCCCTAGAATTTAATAAGTTAACAGAATCTAGAGGAGTATTTATTGGTTTGCATTCACTCATTTGAAACCTCTGTAATGAATTATTAATGTATGTTTTTTGACTCAGATTGATTCTATTTTCAGTTTGTTTTATGTTGATTCCTAAAAATGTTTCAAGGTTTCCCAAGTCTTGCATTCAAAATACTTGTTCCAGTTCAGCTTTTGAGCATTAAATTTCTGTTTCATTATCACTACAAATAAATATATTATCCACATATAACAGTAAGTAGATTGGATCATATTTTATATAAAGACAAGGATCAAATTTGGAGTTGGTTAAATTTTCTTTTTCACCAAACTCCTCGAAACGTTTATTCCAACAATAAGTAGCTTATTTCAACTCATAAAGACCTTGCCATCATCCTGAAAACCTTCAGAAATGTCCAGTTATATGTTTTCTTTTATTCTTCCATGTGAAAAGGCAGATTAAACATTCTTCTGTTGGATTTTGAAATTTTTTGAATTGGTAACAGCGAAGAAAATTCTTAAAGTAGTGTGTCTTGCAACAGGGACATAGGATTCACTGAAGTTGAATTTCTTTCTTAGCATGAATCCCTTTGCTACTACTCTAGCTTTATTTTACTTTATTACCAACAACATCGGTTTCGATACGAAATACTCATTCACACCCAATGAATCGAATATTTTCAGGTTTTTCTAATAATGTCCAAGTATTTTTCTTATTGAGAGAATTTATTTCCTCGATGATAGCATATTTCCACATGAGATAATCAGGTCATTTTGGACCTCTCTAAACTTTCCAGTATGTCATCGACAAAAGTTAAAACATTCAAGCTGTAAATTTCATTGTCTAGTACAAAATCATTGCAGCAAGAAGGAATGTTTTGAACTCTGTACTGATCTAAATTATTATTGTTTGAGGAGTTCAATGTATGTACCACTTATTTCATTATTTACACCATTTTCGGCATCAAATACTCACAAAGAAGTAGTGTTACATTTTAAATCACTTAAATATTTGTTGATTCATCAAAAATTGCATTTTGTACAATACTAACCTTTTCCTTGCTAGAATCCCACAACCTGTATCCATTATTTGCATAGCCTATCATTATTTTAATTTCACTTATAGAATCAAACTTTGAATTTTGTTTATCTTTTGATACATGGCAGTAAACTAAGATACCAAATTTTAAATTTGGTTGCATTTTATAAAATACCGTTTTAAAAATAGGTGATTCAGCTGGAGTGCTATTTAAATTTACTGTAGTAAGTATGTGGCACAAAGTATAGATTTCCCCCATAATATCTCTGGTAGTATTGCAATAACAATGCCCTTCCTTTATCTAGTGAAGTTCTATTTAGACATTCAGCATTTCCATTTATTTCTGGATTATAGGGCACTGAGTATCGAAACTGTATGCCTTACGAATTTCTTTAAATTAATTTGGTCGGTATTCAGAACCTTTATCACATTGAAAAGAACCAATCCTCTAACCTGTTTGATTCGTAACCCAAGCCTCATATTCTTTAACACATTCAATACCTCCACTTTTATTTTTCAAAAGATACACTATGCTGAAATGAGTATAATCATCTAAGAAGGTAATAAAATATCGCTCATTATCAAAAGTGGTTGGGGTTATTAGACCACATAATATGTCATTATGTACAACCTCTAGTGGTCTTTTTGTTTTTTCTGGGTTTACTAGCAAAAGGTAAACGTGTTATTTTGGCTTGGGTGCATGTGAAAGATATTCCTATTTCTTTTTCATTTATATCAATTTCAAATCCATCTACCATTCCCCAATTTAGTGTGCTAATATGACCCAACCTTACGTGCCAAGTTTTAGAAGTTTCTGTTTATTTGGTTATATTTATTTCTGTATTGAGAATATCGAATTCACCTCCCTTCTACCTTTTGCTACCGAACTTTTATTAAAAAAAATGTGTATTCAATTATCATTGAAACAAATCTTCAAACCAGATTTTTCAAGTTTTTGCACTAACATAAAGTACATCTTTGATCTCACCTAATACATGTTCATTCAGTTTTACCTTGATATTACCCATATCACCCGATGATTCACAACTCTTTGCTACAGAAATTTTAAGTTACCCTGCTTAATGTTTCTCACTTCAGAAGTGACTATCGTTCTTCACCATATGGTCGGTTGCTCCGGAGTCCACGATGAATTTAATTATGATTTTATACATAGGTAATTTACAATTTAAGGCAGTCCCAATTGGGTTGTCTTCATCTTCCGTCCTCGCTTCATTTGCTTACCTCTCAAACGTGTTATTTTTATCTTTGTTGTACCAGCACTGGCTTGATAATATCAAAGTTTTCCGCAAATGTGGCAGTTGAACTTTGTCCATGTGTTCAGTTCATTATATGAAATTCTATTTCCTTTTTCAGTTTTGTTATATCCGCTGAAGTGGCTGTTGTGGGCTTTGTTTATTCGTAGAAATTTTTCTTCTTAATTGCCTTTGACAAATTCTAATGTTAATTTATTTTTATCAACTGTTTCTAAAGAAATCAAACGAATCCTTGCAGGAATTTGAAGCCGATATTGCACGCTTAGTTCGTCTTGCGTACCCAGCTACACCGGAAAATGTAATGGAGAGACTAGCAGTTCAGGCATTTTTGGATGGGCCTCGTGACCAAGAAACGAGGCAAGTATTGACATCAGCTAGCCTTACACATCTTGTAGATGCATTGGCACGCGCCCTAGAATTCGAAGCGGCAAAGCAATCCTGCAAAATCCAGAGTAGAGTCAGGATGATCGAGAAAGACCCACAGGAGCCTACTAACATGGAAGCTGTCATGCGAAAGATGAAGTTATGCCTGAGAGAAGACTGATACGATGCCGAAATTGTAGAAAACTTGGGCACGTTCGTAGCAAATGTTCAACATTAAAAAAATCGACAACAAAGAAGGATAAGAAGGAGCAATTGTCAGCCCGTATCCAACAAGCCCCAGTTAAAAAGGCATATGTCGCTGTCCTTCAAAGGCATGACAAAAGGGTCTTCATAGACGGTCTCATTAACAACGAGCCTCGCACTATGCTCCTAGATACGGGTGCGACTAGGGCGATTCTTGGGCCTACATTTGCCGAAACACCGGTAAGAATAGAATCATCGAATTGGAAGCTACGCACAGCAACAGGAGAGCCGGCAACTGTGTATGGCGAACTTCCAATTGAACTGAATTTGGGCAGTACTAAACTGAAACACCGGGCTCTAGTAGTGAATATCGAGGATGATGCGATCATAGGGATGGACATGAGGAATTCCAGAGGGTTCGAGTTGAATTTCAGAAATGGCGTCCTACGAGTAAATGGAGAAGAGTTGGTGCTTCAGGGAGAAGTTAAGAAATGATTCGAGAAATATAACTTTCGGAAGTCAAAGTCCTTTTTCAAAAACTAATTTTTCTGGACAAAAATACGTCTGAACAGTACAAGAGCTAAATTATGACTGAATAATAAAATAAATGATCTCATAAAGATGGAGATGCTTGCGCATCAGTTTCTTGGAATCGCGAGATTCTGCCTCAGCGGTTCACACGGGAATGGGCGATATAATTCCTCCCCCTCAAGATTCAACGTAGGAGGGTTAGCGAGGAAGTTGAACCCTAGACATCTCAATTTCTTGTGGTTGTTCGTTTGGTCCCTTGGTTCTGCAGCCTTTGAAGTCAATCTTTTTGTGCACCATGTATACACAAATCGTTGCTATGACCAGGTAGACGAACATCGTCCAAAAACTTGGAATTTGTGCTACGTCTTTGAAGGATATTGTCGGTTCGTTCTCCATTATTGCTGTTTTTATTGAGTGGAGTTCATCCAGGTTCAAGTCATCAAGTTGGATCCCTATGCTTCGTTTGGGTGGCTCTGACTTCCTCTTGTCTAAGTCTGGTAGGATGATTGGTTCACTATTGGTGACTTGGTGATCGTTTATTATAATTTGGTCACTACAGGATAATTGGCATCCAATTGGAATGTCAAATAGGTAACTTCCAGGTAACAGGTATTCAATTTCATTTTGGTTTTGGCACCTGAGTTTGGTCGTTTGTTGAGACGGTAGGAGAACAACCCATTTATTTGAATTTTCTAGTTATCTGATGGCTGGTCTTGATAAATGGATGGTTGTTTTCTTGCAAGTGAAGGTGTTTTGGACATTGAGCAACTGGATTTCGCATGGATTATCTTCTGTCAGCTCCCTGATGTTAGTGGACGGGCAGATATACGTTTGGTGGGAGATCTCCAAACAAGGATTACTCAAAAAAGCATACAATTTCTCATTTTTTGTCAAATACTCATTTTGAAGTACAACAGCCTTAAACTGACCCTTATTTAACGTTGGAATAGAAAATAGATGATAATAATCAAATTTTGAAGAATGGGTAATTGTAATATGTAAAATATTGGTTATTCTGAAATTTGATATATAACTTTCGAGAGTTATGATTCTTTCGAATAGCAAAGTATTATCGAAACTTATTTCAATTGGTAGTTGGTCTTTGTTGATGATTTTCTTCAACTTTTGCAGTTCATGGAACAAATCTCTCGTTTTTATAATACTGGGATGAAGAACGTTCAATCTGGAAAATTGTATCAAGTTTTCGACATCCTGTAAAATTTAATTTATGATTTCATATGTGTTGATTATCTGGTTCATGATATCTTTGATGAACATAGAGTTTTCTCTATACGTTTAATTTTCAACAATTTTGGCAATTTGATATATTTTTGATTCTAAAAGCTGTTCGTTATGTTTCACTTGCTGAACTGTACTATTGAACTGATCAATTAATGAGATTGAAAGTGAATTTTGTCTTTTGATGTTTGTTACTAGATCATTTTGATTATTTTGTAATTCATTTATCAGACGATCGTATTTTTCTCCGTCACTGGAATCTAAATTTCCTGTGATCGATTTGAAAATTGATCCAATACCATTTATAAGACCGCGTTTTGTTCTGAGCGGATGTGGTAGAATGTTGGTAAGTCTGTCAGTCACCCTTTCTTCCTAAAATTGTAATATTTTCAAATAGTTTGATGTATCCCATGAGTAGTCTTTGTGTCCGCCTACAAGTTTCCTCACGTTTTTAGAGTGGAATTTTAATTTATTCACCTCAGTAATTATTGGATTCAAGTCGTAATAATGAATAAGTGAATACGCGTGTGTTTCTACCTTGGCTGTTCCAAGCTGGAGTGGAATAAGTCCTGGGTTCTTCTTTAGGTTTTGTTTAGATATGTTTTGTTGGAGTCCGAGAGTTCCAGATAATCTGAAAAATCAATTAATTTTCAATGGGAGATGGGTATTTTTTGAGAGGGCGTTTTAAATTGTCCATGTGAATTTTTTGCTGGTTTTCCGTATATACCGTTTTCATTGTACGATCAACCATTTTGATTTGAGTTGGTTTATGAAATTTATACGCATCTTTCTTCCTTATATGTTTTTTTACATAAGCTTTTTGTTTTGTTTTGATACAATGGGGTCGTCGCATTTTTTATTTTCTCGTTCCACTATCTTTTCTTTTTGCTTAATCAGGTCTCAGTTGATCTTCGAATAGAGGAGTTTAGATCGTTCTTTATGATCGTTAGTGTAATCATTTAGTAATTTTCGATCAATTTCGATATTGAAAGGGTCATTGGTTGAAATGTAACCACTAATGATATCATTTGGTTTGAACTTTGTGACCGAATGTATGGAATGGTTGTTTGCCAAAATTGCATACAACATTTTCATTTTTGGAGGGGTTTTAAAAAATCCTCGAGTATTGAGTAAGCGAATGTGTTCTAAAATAGTAGAATGGAACCGTTCTATCATTCCGTTGGACTGCGGGTGATGTGGTGATATGAAATGGACTTATATTTTGTGTAAAGCCAGGAGTTCCGAAATAAGGAAGTTATTGAATTCGGTACCATTATCAACGATAATTCGCTTGGGGATACCATGATGAGAAAAGAATTGAATGAGATTATCAGCTATTTCTGTACCTGTCAATGAATTAACAAGGTGTGCCTACGCGTACTTTGAAATGCTTTCTATGATTCTGAGGAATTTTGTGTTTTCAATAGTGAATGTATCTTGATGTACAATTTCGTGAGGTTTTGTTGCTGTGGGGGTGATGTTGAGCTTCATTTTGAGGGGATTTCGCTCGTATTTACTTTGTTGGCATGTAACGCATTGATTAATAAATGTTTGAATAGATTCTTTTATGTTCGGCCAATAATATTTTTATTTTATTCTTGCAAAAGTTTCGTCAACACCCCGGTGGTTTGATTTACCTTCATGATGGTTTTAGAAAACTTCCCGAATGTCATCTTTTTTGTGACGTCCAGAAGCTTTTTGGTACACCTCTTAAATTTGATAGAGGGCCACTTGAAATATTTTTGAATTGTTGCAGAAAATGGTTCATAAAATTCGGTGTTTACGAAATAAACATGATAGTGCACCCCTGGGGCGACATATTTTTTTATAAAATTCAGAATATCGTTTTCGGTATCATTTTGCGATATTTGAATATTAATTCTCATTTTTTTCTCGAATAAAATGGTAGTTTTGGGTTTAGCCGGAGAATGGAGAACCGAGCTTATAATCAACTGATTGAGCCCTAAGTTCACGGCTCATTGCGCTATCGGAATTGCTACAACAGGACTCTGTTCAGCATTCGAGTGAATGGTGTCATCATCGTCGTGGTTTTCGGATTCTGGTGGGGGTTCATTACTTGTGGTAGGTAACTCAATGTCTTCCGTTGGCAGGGGTTCATCTCCTTTACGTTTGGTATCAGGTTGTACTTGTAAAGAAAGGTTGTCACTTTCTTCATTACTTCTGGAAGGTTACTCATTATCTTTGGGTTTTCTTACACTTCGTTGGAAGGTATGTATCATGATAGGAGTTTATTTCAGCATCTCGATTGGGTTCTCCAATGATCTGAATATCAGAAGAGGGTTGATATTCTGAGGTTTTAAGGCAACGATATACTGGGTTTCCTTGACCACCAAAAGCAACACATTGATTTATTAGGCGTTGTGATTCGTCTAATATATCATCCAATTCTTCCCAAAAGGTTTTTGTATCCTTAGTATGGATTTCATCACGGGATAAAGCATCGGCATTGGTGTTTAATTTGCCTTTTTTGTAGATTATGTTATAGTCGTATTCGCCCAGTTTTATCCGCCAACTCAACAATTTTGAGTTGGGGTCCTTCAGGGAGAAAAGCCACTGAAGTGGTTTATGATCGGTGACGATACTAAACTTTCTTCCAAAAAGATAGGGGCGGAAGTATTTGGTAGCCCATAAGGTCGCGAGAAGCTCTTTCTCGATGACTGAGTAATTTTGCTCAGAATCGAGTTCGAGATGCGTATGCAACTGGCAAATCTTTGCCAATAGGGCCCTGAGAAAGGACAGCTCCTAGGGCGAATTCACTTGCATTCGTCGTGAGGTTAACAGGTTTTGAAAAGTCGGGGTATTGCAGAATTGGGTCGTTGATCAACTGATTCTTGCATGTATTGAAACATTCCAAAAACTCTGCGTTGTGTTCGATTTTTGCACCCTGCTTCAGGCATTTCGTTAATGGTTTTGTCAGTCTAGCGAAGTTATTTATAAATCGTCGATAATAACCTAACGCACCCAGAAATCCTTTGATCTGTTTGGTGGTTTCTGGGATGGGGAAATTTTTTATGGCTACGATTTTATCCGGATTTGGTTTTACACCTTCAGGGGTCACAACGTGACCCAAGTAGGCTACTTCCTTTCGTAAGAATTCAGATTTATCCAACTGAATTTTGATGACCAAGGGGAATTGCTTGGCCTAATGATTTTCTGATCAAGCATTTTTTTTTTAATCTTCGACTTCTTGCTTGTGAATGAATGGGTACTGGTATGATTTTGTATATACTGGTACTTCATTAGATGTTCGAATTTGGTGCTTCACACGGCTAGTGGGGTATTTTCATAGTAAAATATATCAGAATATTCTTTGCATAACGAAAGTATCTTGGATTTTTCCACTTCATTCAAATGGTCGCAACGAATTTTTGAAACGTCTAAATTTTGTTTTTGTGATTCATCAAAATTATGAAAATCAAATTTTTGAATTTCATTCTCATCAAATATCTCAAACATAATCGGTTCTGAAAAATTCAAAGTAACTGGTTTTGTGGTAATGTTTAAAATTGTAGTGAGAGCTTTGCCTTTGTTCGCGACCGTCAGAGACTCTGGCACTTCACAGTTATGAAAACGTTGGTGAGGTATTATAATTTCACCGTTCTGGATTTTAAGTTTTATCTTCGCGTAAGGGGTAACAAGATATCCGTTACCAAAATCTAGGTTAGCTTGTAAAATTTTTAAATTGTCAAGGCCAATCAGAAAAATTTCAAATATTTTTGTTGTGGTAGATTGAATAATTTCGAAGCTGGCATAGACGCACTATATTTATGAGCTGATTTCTGAAAGACTGTCGAAACAATGAACGGTTCGTATTTTAATTTTGTAGAGCCTGAATCAATGAGAAATTTAGCATCATATTCCGAAAAGGTAATGTATGATAATTCACTAGAACTAGAATTGTTAAAAGATATTATTTGCGAAACTAGGTTTGGTTTTTCGTGGTTGACGTTTCCTGAAAATTTTCCTCGGAATTATCAAAGTCAGTATCCTGATTTTCGATTTCGTAATATTGAAGATCGTCAAAATGTTCAGTATAGTCTTCTTCAGAATAATATTCTTGGTCGTTATAGTTGGGTACATTTTGGGTGTCACTAACTACTGTATTAAATAATTCTTCGGAAATAAAATTTCACTGAGGTTGACTTTGAAATGAATTCGAGGGGCCTGGTCAATAATTAGGGGTGTTTCTTGTTGAATCACTCATTGGAATTGGTTTGTATTGGTTCGTGTTCCTAGTGTAGGTTTTAAAAAAATTTGGTTTTGATTTTGATTTGGTCTAATAACGTTTCTATTTTGAAATGGTTGCCTGAAAACTTGTGCATTAGTAAAGAATTGTTGGGGTTGGCTTGGTGTCCTAGGTTGAATTGGTATTGGTTGCGAAGGAAATTGATTTTTTTGTCTAAAGAAGTTATTTGGTGTACTGAAGTGATTTACTGGAGAAGAATTTGGCTGTCTGATTTGAATTGGAGGTCTAGGTTGTAAAAATTTTGGTCTAAAGGTATTTTTGGAAATAATGTGCATTTTTTTCTTGTAAGATGAACTGTAATGCTTCACTTAAAGATCTGGGTTTCATACAACGTATGGTAGTACCCAAAGGTTCCTTCAACCTAGAAAGAAAGGTTTTCAATGCCAAATCACTACATAGCTTTCCTTTACACGTTTTAGATTCTTCAGTTATTTCATGTACGTCAATATAATTGCACCAAAGGTTCAATATATTCAGACATCTATCATAAAACTGTTGAGGTTTTTCATTGGGGGCTTACCTGAGCATAACCATATCTCTGTTCAAGCAAGTTTCATTCCTCTGATCAGCAAAGTTTCTTGTTAATGTATCTTTAAGTTCTTGCCAATTTGAAACATTTTGAATATTAGCTACTATTTTAGGGTTTCCTGATAACTTCGAAATAAGACAGTTCAATAAGTAAACATTTTGAAAGCATGTCGGCTCAGCCGCATTATAAAAACTTGTAGTTATTGAATCACAAACTGAAAAATATCCATTGAGATCATTAGGATTGCCATCAAATTCTGGCATTCTGAATTGAATTGATTAGTAATTTTATTGTTTGAATTACTAGTACTAGACAAATAAAGTATAGAGTCAGCTGAAGGGTTTTCGATATTCAAATTTAAATTCTCAAGAATTTGTGACAAACTATCAATGTTCATTTGAAAATAATAACTTGCATTAAAATTGTAAGAACTTTGAGCATCCTTTTATAAGTTAGACGACTGGTTCCTTGATTTTTAGTTTCCAGAAAGACTTCCTTGCGAAACCGGACGATTCTGTTCCAATCTCCGATGATCTGCCTATTGAGGATAGTTAGAGGTCCTCGATGGACTGGGTTTCTTAAAGTTTGAAGAGCCGCTCCATCACAAACACCTCCACAGGACAAAACAACAAGTTCGATACCCGATTAATCGTTCGAAAATAGCACGTTCGATACGTTACAATTTCGAGTATCCTACCGACTGCGCCAAATATAACTTCCGGAAGTCAAAGTCCTTTTTTAAAAACTAATTTTATTGACAAAAATACGTCTGAACAGTACGAAAGCTAAATTATGACTGAATAATAAAATAAATGTTCTCATAAAGATGAAGATGCTTGCGCATCAGTTTCCTGGAATCACGAGATTCTGCCTCAGCATAGTCACCGGTTCACACGGGAATGGGCGATATAATTCATGCTCTGCTGGCTGAAGATATAAGCGTACCGGAAAGGGCTGAAACCATTTTGGAGGCCCGCCTGGATGGGGGTGCGAGCAATGGAAACGTGGTGATGTTCGAGCCCAAGCTCCATGATGAGAAAATTGGACGAGGAATCGCACTAGGGAAGACCTTGTTGCGAGTTCATAAATTTGTGCTGGTAAGGGTAATGAATGTCAATTATTACCCGGTGACTTTGAAGAAAGGAACAATTTTGTGGCATTGCTCGTCTGTTTCCTCTGTGATTAGGAGTATACGCGGCACTGTTAGCAAAGCCAGTAACTTGCCAGCAGAGTTGGAAAAGTTGGTTACCATCTCGTCCAAGGACATGGAACCCGCACAGCAGCCCAAACTGAGAGAATCAGTCAAACAGTATCAGGACATCTTCGATACCGGAGTAGGCAGAGGCGGTAGAACAAAGGAGGTTCAGCATAAAATTGACACTGGATATGCCCGACCAATCCGGCAATCAGCCAGAAGACTTCCTCCCGCCAAAAAGAAAGAGGCTGACAACAAAGTCAGTCATATGGAGAAAGACGGAGTCATCGAGCCATCCGAGAGTCTTTGGTCCTCTCCAGTAGTACTGGTAAAGAAAAAAGAAAGTTCAACCTGATTTAGCGTTGATTATCGTCAACTCAACAACGCAACGAAAAAGGACAGTTACCCTCTCCCAAGAATAGACGACAGACTAGACACGCTGGCTAGATCTACGATTTCTCGACATACATCAGCCTCGAAGTTTTCTTGGCCTGTGCACTTACTATCGCCGATATGTGCTGGGATTCACTAACATCGCTAAACCACTGATCCGGCTCACGGAAGGACAAACGAAGTTCCAGTGGTCAGACGAATGCCAAGATTCGTTCAGGAAGCTGAAAGGAGCTTTGAGCAACGCACCAATCCTGAACTATCCTCTTCCAGACGGGAAATTCATTTTGGACACGGACGCAAGCAATGTGGGACTTGGAGCTGTCCTGTCACAGATCCAGAAAGGACAGGAAAAAGTCATTAGTTATTTCAGTAATACCTTGAGTAAACCGGAGCGCAATTACTGTGTCACCAGGCTGAAGCTGTTGGCCGTGGTTAAGGGAGTAGAGCACTTCTACAAGTACGTGTACCATGCAGCTCTAAAATGGCTCCTACAGTTCAAGAATCTCGAGGGTCAAGTGGCACCCTGGACTGAGAGGCTCCAGGAATTTGACTTTGAGATCGGACATCAAGCGGCCATAAGGATGCACATGCCCTATCGCGAAGACCATGCCTAGATGACTGTTCACACTGCCGACGAGAAGAGGAGAAGGAGTCGACGCTCTGTAGAACTACGACGGTACATGATAACTGAAATGACAACAAGATCCAGAAAGACCAAGAGAAAGATCCAGATCTTGGTTTAGTCATCGGCTGGAAGAACAGTGATCGAAGACCCTCGTGGCAAGAAATAGCCAGTTGTTCTCCAGTCGTTAAATCTTATTGGTGCCCATGGAACTCTCTCACCCTGAACAATGGAGTCTTGAAGCGTGTGTTGGAGTCTGAGGATGGCGGAGAAGACAGACGACAGATAGTAGTACCCGGAAGCAGGAGACAGGAATTGCTCCGAGAAATTCATGATAGGGTCAGCGGAGGACATCTGGGAGTGATGAAGGCCCTTCAGAAAGTGAGGCAACGGTTTTACTGGGCCAATTGTCAAGCCGACGTTAAGGACTGGTGCAGAAAATGTGCTGTATGCGCTGCCAGCAATGGGCCTCGAACAAGACGCAAGGCCCCGATGCGCCAGTAAAATGTGGTCAGCCCATTCGAAAGGATCGCCATTGACATCGCTGACCCGTTCCCACAATCTGATCACGGGAACAAGTACATCCTTGTGGCGATGGACTACTTCAGCAAGTGGGCCGAAGCCCATGCCCTGCCCAACCAAGGAGCCATCACCGTTGCGAAGTCTTCTTGGTGAAGGAGTGGATTTGTCAAATCGGCGTTCCGTTGGAGCTGCATTCGGATCAAGGCAGGAAGTTCGATTCAAACCTGTTCCAGAGATGTGTCAGATGCTGAACATCCAGAAGACGAGAACCACAGCTCTACATCCGCAGTCAGATGGAATGGTGGAGCGGATGAATGAGACGATGAACCGCCACCTGTCCAAAGTAGTCTCTGACCACCAGAAAGATTGGGACCAGTACTTTCATGTGTTCTTGATGGCGTATCGTTTCGTAGTTCATGAGTCAACCGGCCAAACCCCTGCTAGTGTTATTATGGCCCGAGAGCTGCGACTTCCACGTGGCCTGATGTTTGGGACGCCACGAGGACACTGCGGGGAATGACTACTTTAGCAAACTACGACAAAGAATGGACAACATCCACGAACGAGTCCGTTTGAACATTCAGAGTGCCAGCAACAGAATGAAAGAGACCTACGACGTCAAGGCCGATGCTGGTGGATATCAGATAGGTGACCTTGTCTGGCTGTACAATCCTAAACGTCGCCGTGGACTATCACCAAAGCCTCGGAACTCGTGGGAAGGTCCATATAAGGACATAAAAAAAGATAAACGATTTCGTCTACCGAATACATAAGCCACCACGAGGAAAACCTAGAGTAGTCCATTTCAATAGGTTGTCCCCTTACGCCGGAAACCACGACCAAGTCCGTACCGTCAGGCCACCGGAGGATGATATGACGTTCCAAAGGTTCATGTCCCTGTACTCTAACGGACAGAAAGTTGAACAAGGGGTAACCCGAGAGGAGCCACGAGATCTTTTCAAAGTGCCTGCCGATTACGCGTCAGCTTACTGTGTGGCAGAAAATCTCCAAATGACCAAAGAAGTTCTGTCGACTCCAGGAAGTGCGAGAACAGAACCTGGAAGTTGAAGGGGTTCAGCTGAGGAAGGGCCAGATAAACATCTACTATTTGGTTACCAATAAGCTTTCTCGATATAAGCCGTCTTACGAAGATATCTGGAAGAGCCTTACCAGATTAGGAGACCAGAATCTTGTGGATCTACAATCCCAAAATTGGCCTGTGGACTGAAGATGGGCATAAATATGCTCGAAAACATGTTTTTGATGTTCCAAGTTTCTTTCCTTTTATGTTACATTTTGTTTCTTTTCTTTTATTTTCATAGAAATATAATTAAAAATACTGTTCTTGCACGTCCAGAAATAGATATTTGTCGTTAAACACACTTCTACATGCTTTTAGTTCGGTAAATTCCTTTTAAGGATATTGAGTACCGTAATGAAAAATTTTACTGGACTAGTCCTGTAAATTTTTTTTAATGAACTAGCCCTCTGAAATTTTTCTAGTGGACTGGACAGGTTTATGCAATTATTAGGTGGTCGGTGGATCAGCGGTCTAATGCACAGGCATTGCGATAGTCGGTTCGAGCTCGATGTAGGTACAATAGAATTTTTCTCATCTTCTATATATCGGATCGATAGGCGACCGCATGCCTTGTTGAAAAGCAAGTGTATTGTGAGTTGTCTAGATACCAATCTCGTCTGGTGCTAGCTTGGAGTGCACACCGACCATCCGAGGTGGTGGGTTTTCCTACAGTTGAAAAGTGAATACACCACCAAAAAATCAGTAAGTTGCCCCGGTGCGCCACGGCAAATAATAATAATAGCCGTCCTCTACCTGCACAGACTATGCCATTGGGTTCCCTCAACGAGTGTTTATGAGGGAGTATTATTATTATTATTATTATCAATATCTTCAAAAAGTAATAGTTTAGTTTTAATACAATTATTACAAAGATAAAACCATATCATTAGTTAAAGTTGGAATTTTGTTGTAGTGGCTCATTTACGGAACTACAGTTGTTGGTACATTTTTACATCTTTGTAACACTTCAACAAAATGTTATCCACTTTGAGTCATGCGAGATACCCGGATTTTTCTCTGTATTGGTTTCTCAATGTATTACTCTGCAACAGAAGAACTTTTCCATCCCCTATGTCTTTAAAGTTTTAAGCAGCGAAAGATCGGATCCAGCTTTACTGGCGAATGTAAAGTGACAGACATTCTTCTATAACAATGCCTCGAGTCTTTATTGGCAACAGACAACCACAGAAATGTTGCAATTTTTTTTGGAAACATCTCTAATTGAATGCATTCGTACTTTTTGCGTAATCAACTCACCTTGATAATATCGCATTGAAAGAAACCGATGTTGAATATCCTTACATAAATTATAAATACATTTTTTCAGTTTCATTCATAACGGTAAACACTGTTCTTTGTTTCGTTTTTGTGTTTGGTTATTGTAATTACCAGCTGGGTACCAGTATATCTTCAATATATTCTAGACCATATCACCTTCAACAAAAAATATTCCTTATCAGGTGTTTCTGCCTGAATCGGCTCATGTCTTCTCGTATCATCGTTTTAGACTCAATCGCCTGAAACCATCTGATTGTTTTCGTAAACTATCATCATTGCCTCATCCATAGAATATTTGGTCCAGAGAGATGAACTTTTGAATTTATTTGACACTAACCAAACAACTTGTACTCTTTGTTGTAACGAGATTACGATTTTTTGGGTATCAGGTGTCCCGTAGCTTCTTTCATTCTCCGCATAATATTGTTAGGAATAAGTAATTTTTCATGATTCATGTTGCCATTATTAACTTGCGGTTACAGTAGTGTCAAAATAATTGCTAGGAAAAATTGCTCGCGTATTTATGGAAGCTATCTAACAACTAGACCATACATTTCAATCAAATTCCTAAATTAATTATTTGGGGGTCGATTTGGCTGAAAGGAATTCGAGAAGTTCAGCTGGGTTCTTTGTCTCTGGCGACATTCATTGAACGAATGGCCAAGACGACTACAAAATGTGCATTTTGGGGTTTTTTTAGGTCGAGTTCTTTTTGAAATACGAGAGTTGAAGTTCTCTTCTTATTAGCATTTGTACTTCGAGCATGTCTCTGGGATTTCCAGTGCGTTTTATTTGTCCTAGTCTGATTTCAATTCCCGTCAGTAGGGTGTTTAAAGTCATAGTTTCCATGAGTCTTGATTGTGCGTACACTTGTTGTACAGTGAGAGTCGTTTCTTGAATGCATGCGTGCATTTTGGCATTAGCTGTATGTATTTTAAAATATATCCCAATCAATATTTTTGAAGAACAAGTTGCTATGTTTTCGATAGCTCCAATAAAAAGTTTTAATGTTCCGTAACTTATAACGGAAACATTAATTCTGTTCAAAAATTGATAATGAGCTGGGTCTTGAACAAGTCCAATAATGAAAAGTTCTAGTAAGGATTCTCCGTATTTCGATGTTGTTTTCCATGAAAGTGTTCCATAATTTATCATCTGACTCAGGTTGTAGCTCACTGAATGCATCCATTATTCTATTAATTTCATAATATGCAGAAAAATGAGCAAATTTTTTAGCTTCATTTCTCTTTCAATAAAACTCCTTTGTTATCTTTCTTCTTTTTGATTTTGAACGATGATTTCGAAATATTAAATTTGATTTCTTTATGTATACCTAATATTTATTTTCTTGTCTTTCTGATTATGCGACTTGTTTTCACATATATTTGGCCTTCCATAATAACATTTTTGAGAATATTATTCCAGCACTCTACTGGTGCGTTACTGAATCTTTTTCCTTTAGTGAGCATTCCTGACTACAGTGGAGAATAAGGAATGTATTTGATTGAAACTTCATTCAACGGCTTAGGAGCATAGAGGGGTTTTCATCTCCCTCATTGTCTTTATCTTTCATTTCCTCTAAAACGTCCATGTATATTTTGTGGAACTCCTGATAAAAACGATTGATCTTGTATATTGCTTTATAATCATTATCATAAAAAGGAGAATATGTTTCCAGATCACCTGTACTCGGCCACAAATCGTCCTCGCGGTTTTTTATACATAATGCAAAAAAGATGACTATGAGTTTTATCAAATAAAGGTGACTTGAATTCAAAATTCAAAATAACCACAGTATCATTGAATCATGTCTTCATCAAATTCAAATCATCTATATCGAATGGAGCAGCTAAAATATTCTTCCGAGCAGTTTTGGAGAAATTTTCAACACATTATTCAGTGACATTTTTTCCGATACATTTATTTACGTCATTGGATATCATTTTCATGAAATGTAAACAACAACTATGACGTTTTAGATGTCTTCACGGAGAATACTTCCTTTTATTAAACTTTCGAAAGTTTTGTTGAGGTTATTTTCCAGAGTCATCTCATTACAAAAGCACATGACAGTATTTATCATCGCAAAACTGAAATCCGTTACAATCCTTTCAGAGGGAGGCCATTAAAGAGCATTTTTGACACAAAACTTCTTGAAGTTCAAGAGTCCATATCCGATAGAACTACTGTCATGTTGACAGAGAAGAATTTCCAACATTGAACATATTTGTTCATTGAACTCCAATTGTATAACTTCAAAATAATAGCATTTTTTTCACTCTTTCAAGCTCGCGGTAGAGTTCCCGTGGCATCAAAGCACAAAATTTGTTTACTGTGAACTTTCTCAACAGCTATCATTTTCATTTATTTGGTACTTAACAAATTAATTTGATATGGTTCACCAATAAACTGTATATATTCGGGATGTTCTCCTTTCATTTTGATTAGGTCCATAACATCATCTTTTATCTCTGTCCAGACGAGACAATGCTTCACTAATCTTTCTGTAGACAACGTCTGATATCAGATCTTGTAAATTTCCTAAATATAAGAGATCCTTTTCGCTTTTAGCATATTAGACACTCAGTGTTCGAGAGGTTTTTGTTTAAAAAGTGCTTTTCGAGCTAATAACCTTTTCACTCCTTGAACCTGCTCTGTTTTATTAGAAGTGTGGTTGAAGTTTCGACTAGTTGGATAAACCGAGGCCAATCCTAAGTATTATATTTTGATTATAAAGAGTTTGTGTTCCCTATGTATGCACCTCCCTTATACTATGCAGTTTGATTTATTGTAACGTTAATTTTTAAGTATTAGACTGCATACATTGTTAACCTTTCTGATATTTTCTCGATAATATAATTGAAATTATCGTCGGAGAAAACATTTTTATATTGTTTCCCTAAATCAATAACACTTTCCAGAAACTTAAATTCATTATAACGATGACAAGTTTTATTTGTGATGTTTGTAGTTCCTGTAGGTAGAACACTATTAGCATCACTACTTGAAGATATGGCCACTTTTGGAATTTTTTCAACGGAAGTCACTATGGAGTTATTGAAAAATAACGAGTTATCATTCGTGTAGGTGGGGGTTGATATTCTGTTTATCAGTCCATTTCTCTAAATATAAACGAAGTGATACAAATGGAGTCTGTAGCACTCTTCAATCCCAAATATTTGCACATTTTATTAAAATTAACTTGTCCGATCGAATAGACATTTTCAATTCAGGCTCGGTCACTTGGCTGATCAAAATGAACTTTTCAATTAGTTGAATTTTTTTGGTCTTAGATTCTGTGAAAATATATTTTCAAGCCATTTTTCTACAACTTACAGAAACTATTCAGTACATATTTGAGAAAAAATTCAACTTAGAAGAAATTTCAAAACTAAAATCAAAATAATTTTTGAAGAATCTGAATGAATAAGGACTGAATATAATAACAATGAAAACCCTCACAAAATGAATAGTGGAATACTAAAATGAAAATCTGAAACTTCTAAAACGAAATAATATAGGTACCTAATTTAAATTGAACTTCATTAGTTCAAATAGTTGATAAAATATTAACAAATCCCAAAACTAAAATAAAATAATTGCTTAAAAACACAGAGTAAACTCAACCGATAATCAGCCCTAAGCTGTATCACTTTCGGTTAAAAATAACGTCACCGTTATTCGCCATTTCCGTTATTTTGCTATTGCTTGCTGCCCCTTCACGTAAACCAGGCCGTCCTCGGCGATGGTGCAGCACACTCTCGGAGGATTCGGCAAAATCGGTGCACTGTATGTCAGTTTTCATGATAGGCGACGTACAATCTCGCTCAAGGGCAAGTGTTCCATGATACAGTCGTGTATGATGATGCAATAGGCTCGAGTATTGGCGGGAAATCCAACTCTGGCCTCGATATCAAGCTTAACATCGACTGTGGATGATTTTAAAAATCCCGCTCTGCGGGAACAGTCTATTACGAAAATGGCGGCGCGATCCTTGAATGCCGTGTAATCCAACAGAGGGCGCTTCATCGAACAATTTGCAAAGCTTGGATAAAATTCCGTATAGGCTTCCACAAAGTAGTTTCTGTCAAATTCCAATCGCATGCGTTTATGTGGGTGATTGTCACTGTTCAAAGTCAGACGTATGTCTCTGATGTCGACGTGGTCGAAGTATGTTGCATCTCGAGCCAAGTTATTCATTATATCTGTTTGAAATGCGATAATGACGAATCGAGGACTCTCCAATGCTGTACAAGTTTTGATAGCCCAAATTTCTTTGGTGGAACCTGGCGTGAGTGCAGGCAGTTCGTGCATTTCCCAGTTGCGGTAAGAAATGACACCAGGAGCGTAATTTTTTATGGATTGCAGCAACTGCAAGCGAATGTCATCATTGAGTACGACGTGTTTGACTCTTAGCACGATGCTGTTGATCGTCATGGCGGCCGTGGTCGCCACTTGCAGATTCGCGATTTCCTTTATCACCATGCAGTTGTCATCGTTTCTGTTTCTCACCAGACAAATGCACTGCCTTCTGATTGTGGCATATCTGTAGTCATGGAATATTCCAAACAAATGCTTAAGCGGAATCCACATGGCGAACGCTCCATCGTTTGCGTTGCGAATAGCTCCGGCGGGATACGTCCATCCAGCAGTGGCCAAGTGTCGAGTGTCAGCATCTGCATGACAGGTGTAGCCTCGTAAGGTGCTTACTATACCTGGAGAGCGAACAGAGTCCACCTCTTTGCCATTGATTTCATAGTAGATGGAATCGAAGAAGAATGCGCCGGCATTATTGACAAATCGAACATTACCCTCTCCCGCGGTTCTGGTTAGAGTGCCCTCTATGCATATCATGGCGTCGTTCATCAGTATCCATGTGTCACTCTGCTGGATGACAATTTCAACAATGTCATTATTTTGGAAGGACTTGACATATGGGTGGTGCGTTCGTGTTTCCACTCTTTGGATGGATTCGTCAAACTTTGGATGATTATACATGTCGAACACTTGTTTTGACAACATGATGTCCTTCAGATTTGAGGAACTGTAAACTTGACAAAGAGAGAGTATGATTATGAAGAGTGTGTTGTGCTCTCGATGACTGCGTCTGCGCGACTGAACTGACACCTGCGTTCTCGACACTTTTATGCTCATGATCTTGATCCTGATCCAATACCAACCCCATTTGACAGCTTGCGCAACACCAGTCTCATGATGCTGGTTTCTCCGTGGAAATTCACGCTGCAGAAGTCCTGATCGAAAATATTCAAGGTTATGTTGTGTATTTCGCTCTTGTTCACAGGCAAGTAAATCAAATTTGGTGAAGTTTCGTCGATGGCAAAGCCGGAGTTCTTCCTAACGGTGAACTCGTATATGGTGTGAGATGGACGATTGTTGAAGAAGGCACCCGATGTGACGTTACTGTCAATATGAACTTTTCGAACTTTGACTATGTTCAGACACGTGAACGATTCCAGCTTCCAGTACTCTAGGCGAGAAACTCAATAGCCTTCCGATGGAATCTTCGAGACGAAAGTCCTTGCCCTAGTACTTGCTGTAAATTTTGCATTGTAGCGTATTGGTATTGGGTTTGAGAGAGAACACTGCCTCTTCGATGGTGTTGTTGTCTCCCTCTACGTTCGCCTCATTTTTATATTTCTTCTTCTCTCTCGGTTTATCGATGTGCTTGTGAATAAACTTGGCAATGTTGGAGATTTCGTAGCAGCCTGTCTGTATATGGATGATGCTAACAGATGACGCTCCGTCGGCAAAATAATAGAAATTTCCACCACTTATGTTCGGTATACTGTTGTACGAATGTAAACCAATCCAAGCCAAGCCGTAAGTGCTGTCTTCGTCCAATTGAATTGGCGCAGCGAAGTCTGCAGTCAGCGTAGAAGTGTGACCTGTCAGGGTGAACAGCAAAGACATGATTGACACTGGAGAGGTTATACACTTTCTTTTAAAGACTCCCAAATGCGTCGCCTGTGCTCCACATCCAAAATCTGGTCAATTATATGGGAAAGGTTCGCGATTCGTCTGGCGAAACGAATCCTGTCCAAGGCCAGGCGTTCCCAATCCGATTTGCTTGAAGCGTTGTATGCAAATCGCCACACGACCATATGATGAACACTCTTCATTAAAGGTCACAATTTTTTTATAACCAGTATTGCTCATTTTTGACGTGTTTGGTCGTAGAGAAATCTTAAACATAAATGACCGCAATTGGCCTGATCAAATGCCTGATAGCGATCGTTATTGTATTAGATTTTCACACTTCCACCACTACTACTACTACTACTACCAGCATTCAAGTATCGCACCAGATCCACAGGCGGCTTCAAGTTACCGAAACTGTCAAAATATGTTACTGTTTTCCCACTCTTCACGTAAGCTACCTAATGCGTTCCACGATTTTTTATCGAGTCCAGATTAATAATGGCGCACTCTTTGCACATAGGTAGATATATTGAGGTAGGTTGTCGTGTATGAAAACCCCAATGAAATGAGGTATTTTCAGGCGTTTGGCATACTTGACCAAGTCCACATCGTACAAAGGTTGCTTGCTATTGGGCAGCTTCACTGGGAGTTTTTTGCAAACTTCTTTAGGAAAAGACCATAGCCTCCGCGACTTGTTTTGCGCATAAACAGGCCAGATCCCTGCTTTCCGATGTCCTTCATCGCAGTATTGTGGCGCTTCTCTTCATACAATTTCTTCTCAGCGTTTTTCGAGGAGATGATGGTCCTGGCACCACCAGCCAACGATCCCAGTGCGCCCAAAGCTGCGAAGATGGGAAGCAAAGGCAGCAAATCTCCACTCTTTGCTTCGAAAGGTATTATTCGAGGTACTTTGATGTTTTTGGGACCACTCAATTATTTGACTTGGGCTCGGGCTGCATGCAGTGCTACCAACGAAGATTTTTGTAGAGCCTTTGCACCCAAGTCTTTCAGTTGGCCAGGCTTCAGGGCCTTTCGCAAATAATTGGCGATTTTCGATACCACATCCTTCTTGAACGACCTTTATTTCCTTGGAGGTTTTGCACCAGAAGCCTTCATTGCCATGCACAAATTACGCTTCGCCTTCATAGTTGTGGTGACTAGCCAAGCTGCAGCTTTCTCGCCGACTTTCACGTCTATGGACTTGACACGTTGCCAAGCTCGATTTTCCAGCACCCAATCAGCCTTGTGTCTGTCCTTTAGAGAGTTGCTTTGCGAATATGCGATATCGTGGGATCTGCAAGCAGCGTCTAGGGGGTTCACACCAGAGTCTCCACGTGCTAATCTTTTATGCAGTTTGGTACCTGGTCCGAAGTATTAGTATCCAGGCAGATGTAGCTCGAACGGTAGATGATTGATCAGAGAGTTCACCACTCCACGACCTTCGTGTTCGACTGTCATCATGACACTGAAGCGAATGATGTTGCATTCCTACTTACATAGCAATACTCCACTTCAAGAGTCATTCGAACGCCAGATGTGGGCGTGGTCACATGTAACAAATAGCTAAAAAATTAAAGTGGTGCAACAAGAGCCGGCTCTGGAAATAGTCAATTTGGATTTCGTTGGTGGAAACGTCTTCAATGGTGTAATACGCAAACACGGTCTCCTGCTACCGAATTCATTCCGAGCGATATTTTGTGGCCCCAGCAGATGTGGCAAGACCAACGCTGTACTCAGTCTGCTGTTCAGCCCGAATGGAGCACGCTTCGAGAATGTTTACGTTTATTCAAAGTCGCTGTACCAACCTAAATATCAGCTACTGCACGATGTCCTCAAAGAAGTCAGGGGCGTGGGCTATTTTCCATACAGGGACAATGTCGAGATAATCAAAGGCGAAAGAAAACTCAATATTTATATTTGACGATGTGGCGTGTGACAAACAGAATAAAATTAGAGAGTTCTATGCAATGGCACGTCACAAAGGGATTGACAAAGCCCTTTATGTCAAACCCACTCAAAAATACCCAAACAGCTGATCAGGGACAATTGCCATATTATAGTACTATTTCGAAAGATGATATGAATTTGAAGCACGCTTTCGAAGAGCACGTATCCCCGGATTATACCTTTGAGGAATTTCGCCGCATGTGCGCCACCTCTTGGAAGGAAATATTCGGATCTTTGGTGATTGTCGAAGACTTCGATGTGAACAAAGGGCGCTACCGTCTGGGCTTTGACAGATATATTCAAGTGTAATGCTTTGAGTACTTCATTCTTTCCGGAGCAATGGCGCCGACTACATCACATGTCGACACTGCAATTGCGAATGCTGAACGAAAGCGTCAAGTCAATCAGTTGTCAAAAATTGTTCGAATAAAGTATCTGACTCTGAAACTCGGAAAATCCGAACAGGATGAAGCACTGAGTAAAATATTCAAACCCATTACGGTGCAGCTGAACAGATTGAGTGCGGCAGTGCCGCCACTCATCAAGCGATCACGGCTGACAGTGAAAAAAGAATTGAAACAAGAGCCGTCATCGACTCCAGACATGAAGAAGGAAAAAGATGAAGAAAACTACCACACAGATGATGGTGATGACGATGATGATGAATATGACTACTTGGAAGTGAACCCTGAGGTAGCATCTCTGTTCGTAGATGAACATCGTGCGATGTCCGGCAAAATCAATGTGAATTACGGACCCATTTACCAAGGCCAAGGGCTCAATGGTTACTCGGCACTAAAGTGATGGAATTCGACAAAGATACGGGTGACATTCGCATCGATGGTGTGACTAACATACGAGGGCACTCCGGGACTATATAGTTTGATTTTCTACAAAAATCCCAAATACGCTAAAGCCGATTTCGTGGCATACAAGCAAATTTTGACAGCTACAGGTGCGCATGTAGATGCGCGAGGCAGGTTGAATCCATCTCAGACTGCCAAATATGAAAATTTGATTCGACCAATGTTCAAAGACCCTCAGTCAAAAATAGGTGATGGAGGTGGTCGAGGTCGTGGTCATGTCGGCGGCAATGGAATCCTAGATCAGTTGACATACAACACGAAACCTGTAGAATACGTATACTGGGATGACGTCAACGAGCTAGTTGACAGATATAGGTTACTGGTTGCACCTCTACCGACAACGAGATCGTGGCCATCGTCAATGAGCTCAGAGAAGCAGGCTTTATTCGATAAATACAAGCGCAGACGTTTTGCACGCCACAGTACCATCATGAGCATCAACAAGTTCGGTCAAACTTCGTCAGCTCGCCGTGCACAGCAGCAGCAGCCCTACCATTTTTCTGGCGCCATACTTAACTGTACGGCCAATGGGGACATTGATGCTGCACATGTGAAAATTTCCAATGTTGAAACTCCAAGACAAGTGCACTCAATGATGCTGCCAACAAAAAATACGTTGAAGACGTCATACAGAATTTCAAAGATGACGTCATACACAAGCTCAAAGACGAGCTAGACTCCACCAAAAACTACCTAACAGCCTTGGATATTCGAGTGATGAAATTCATGTCACTTTCGATGAAAAAGCACGAAAATGCCAAGAAACGCTTGGATAAATTGGCACTGGATATTGTTGATATTCCAGCCTCTTAACTAAAAGGTATAACGCCCAGTGCAGTTAGTGTATTGGCCTCGCCATTAGCGAAATGACGTCATCATCATCTGAGAAAAAACAATTGGTTAATGAACTCCATGCTCCAGCCAGAAGGAATTTTCCTCGCAGACGTACCATCATCAAAGGACTCGACGATCTGTGGCAGATGGACTTGGCTGATCTTCAAAAATACTCCAAAGTCAATTAAAACTATAATTATATCCTCGTGGTGAATGATACCTTTTCCAAGTACCTGTGCGTGCGACCTTTGAAGACCAAAACTGGTCGAGACGTCACCGAAGCGATGAGTGACAGATTGTCGAAAGCGAAAATATGTCCCAAGCTCCTCCAATCAGATCTCGGAACTGAATTTTACAATTCCAGCTTCCAGACTCTCCTGAAAAAGTACAACATCAAACACTACAGCACGTATACCGTGAAGAAAGCTGCGATCGCGGAGAGGGTTATACGTACTCTTAAGGAGAATATATTGAAGTATTTCAGTTTGAATGGCACCTACAAATGGCTGGACAGTTTGCCGGACATTGCCAAAAACTACAATCAGCGCAAACATCGAACGATCGGCATGAAACCGTGTGATGTCACCAAAGACAATGAAGAAAAGGTGTACAAGTTTGCGTATGATTATGCGGGACGTGCTGACCGAAAAAAGTTCAAAATTGGGGAATTTGTGCGAATTAGCAAGGGCAAACTTGTGTTCGAGAACGGGTATACACCCAATTGGACGACGGAACTTTTCAAAGTTGTCAAAGTGAAAATCACCCAACCGATCAGCGGCGCTTACAGGAACTACAAAAAACAAAAAATCCCGAAGTCTATCTAGTGGAAAAAATCATCAGACATAAGGGGCGTAAGGTTCTAGTGAAATGGCTTGGGTTTGACAATACACACAACAGTTGGATCGATGTCGAAAATCGCTTGTTATTCAATGGAAAAATGACACAGCTGCCACTGGAATAGGGGGCCTTATTCACACCCTTCGTCAGAGTGAAGAATCCGCATGCGCCGCTGTGAATATTTCAACGGAAATGCTGTGCGTTGGTGCGTCAGTCTGTCGCTATGCTTGGTGGAATGCAGTTCGAATCTGAGGAGCTAACGTCTGATTACGAGTCAATGTCTTCTTCACTAGTGTCGGTGGAATACGATTCCTCATCATCTGCATCATCATCAGAGTGGGCAGAACGTACTGCTGAATTAGATCGAGTTTGTGACATGTACAGAGAAGCCATCAAAACTTAACGTTTTTATATGTGCAACGCCACGTACGAGTTCCGAAACACTGACATTCTCACTGTTCAATGCGAAATGAGTTTTGCTCGGAGTTTCGTACCTGCAGTGAAACTCGTGGGCAAGGTCCACACCATATGCTCCAGCCTGTCTTTCAGCATGTTTGAATGGGGCACCTTCGTAGGGGCCATTAATCATCTATACAATAGCCGAACTGACCCGAATGCAGCCAACAGCACCCGGATCCAACTCGACTGGGATGATGTCATGGATTTGGAATTACACATTTATGAAGAGACAACAAAAATGCGAGTTTCCAAGGATGACACCTACTTCTACCTAATGGAGCTCGAAATTCAGGAAATCCTGCATCTGGATGCGGCAGTGTTGGCGGGAAGATTTGAATATTTACTTAATATGAACTTTTGTCAATTTTATCATGATATATTAGCTAGTGCTGAAGATCTTGCAAGAAACAATGATTTGACATTTGACTAGGCTATAAACTTGTGCACTGTGTTATTAAAAGACAATAAACATTTATGTTTCCGCGAATGTTTATTTTATTTAAGGGACAAAGTATTGTTTGATTACGAAATGGTTTCAATTCAGTATGCAGTGTGCAGTGTGTCTGTGTGTTTGCAGAGAGAGAGAGAGAGAGAGAGAGAGAGAGAGAGAGAGAGAGGCAGTACGAAACAAGACTAGACCCGTTTCGATGCTGGACTTCAGCCTTTCCTGCAAGTCAGTTAGCCGAAGCTGGTTTTACGTATACCAGCTCGGAAGATATAGTTGCATGTCTTTCGTGCCAAGTAGAAGGGTTCAGATGGCAGCTTAATGACGATCCTATGGCTGACCATCGTGAATGGAGCCCCCATTGTGATTTCGTCCGTAATTACTCTGAGCACAGTCAGGTGATCAGACACAGACCGACGACAGATGGCGCTGATGTCCCTCCAGAACCAAGAGCGTCAGATGTCATTAGCAGAGTGACAGATGACACATTGATGACACCACCAGTGACAGATAACACACATCCTCAAAATGGCGCTGTTGATCTTCCTTCAGTAGTGACACTTGACAGTCGACCACCGATGACAGATTGCGGCGTCGCAGACTCACAGAACACTTTGATTTGTCGTGTGTCTTGTGAATGAGCTCTGTGTATTGTTTATGCCATGTAGACACTTGGTGTGCTGCTCATGATGTGCCGCTCTGTGCGACACATGCGTAGTTTGTAGAGCACCTATTACGACACTTCTCAAAATATATGTATCTTGGCTAATTTTTTGTTTTATTTTCTGTTCGAATAAAAATCAATCTTTTCATCCTCAAGAATGGATCGTTTTTGATCGTAAAAAAGTACTCATTTTTAGGCTCAAAAACGATGCTCTTTCTGATTGAAAAAATGCTCATTTTTAGGCTCAAAAATGATGCTCTTTTTTAGCGAAAAAAGTGCTCATTTTTAGACCTAAAAACGATGCTCTTTTTCAGTGAAAAAGTGCTCACTTTTAGACTCAAAATCGATGCTCTTTTTGAGTGAAAAAACTCACACCAAAATTGACATGGTGGCGGTGCTTTTTTTCAAAGGCTGAGTCGCTGAGTCTCAGTTGAGTGCCACTGAATTCAGTGACTGAAATTTCACTGAAATTCACTGAATTGTCAGGCCTCATAAAAAAAGCATGGTAAATTTCAGTTGAGTGAAATTTTTCAGTCGCTGAGTCTTACTGAATTCAGTGACAGAACTTTGACTGAATTTCACTGAACTTTTTACTCAGTTCGACCACCATGTCAAATTTGGAGTCTGTTTTTGATAAAAAAAGGCCTGTTTTTATACTTAAAAATGGGTACTTTTTTTTCTCAAAAATGGGTATTTTTTTTAAGTGTTGTTTTTTAACACAAAAATTTACTTTTTTGATCTAAAAACATGCTGATTTTTACTATCAAAAACGATGCGTTTTTTTTGTTGAAAAATTAACACACACTCTCATTCGTCCAACAAAAGAAAAGTCGAGAAGATTAATTTTATACGTCTATTGATACAATAATAATAATAATAATCACAATATAATAATAATAATACATTTATAGTTTTCCACAATTCCACCATTAATTTTCGGCATATTTTTGTATGTTTTTGCATTTATTCAATCGAGATTAGAATCCTCATCGCCAGAGCCAATGAAGCGGTTATATGGAGGAGGCGTTTCGAAACGATGACCTTTGTAATCATATGAATGTAAGTCATAATGACAGGAATCGCTTGTTTTCAGCGTGAATAGTAGCTCTTCAAATCTGTTGTGACACCATGATGAAGGATTTCGATACAATTCACTCACGTTATTCGAATTGTATACGATGTGTTTTTGGTCTCTGATACTGTGAAATGTATGGTGTTGCATGGCCTTTCTGAATGCTTTGAAACAGGTATAACACAGACGTAATCCGTAGTTCGTAATATAGTACTGGTTCAACCATACGCAATAGACATCTTCAGTGAAATGTATAGATCAGTCTTCGGTGGCGAGTGCGTCTTTTCTATCTGTGTCATCAAGTTCTCGTGTGTACTCTAAATGCGCCAAATTGTAAAAAGGTCGATCGCCCCAAGCCTGGTCTACTAATTCTCCCCATTTTTCGATGGACCACATTTTGACAATATTCTCCGTGATGGACCACGGCAAAGGTGAAGTCTCAATAAATTGTGATATTGATGATGCGGCTCTGATAATTTCTTGATAACACAAATTTTGCATAGAGTGTGCCATGGTGGGGGTCTGAAACAATTTTACATATTCATAAAACTGTAATGCCCCCATGGCAGAGTATCATGAGAGCCGGCAATCAAATACCGTTTGTCGTCATGTGGATTTTTGTTTGCCCAACACTAAAAACGTTGTGCGCAAAAGAGCGAATACAGCGTTGAGATGTGATTTTCTAAACATTCTACATAGTCGTCAAAAGTGATTTTATTTTGGACAACGCTGTATTTCACTCCCTTGGATTTTTTGACGCATTTCCCACCCTGTATCTTATAGGTGTACAGCTTTGAACGGAGTCCCACGAAATCTGTCATAATTTGGTCAGTCGCTTCGTCTTTCATCAAGCCGGAGACTTTTTTGTTTGCAAGGGGAATACCATAAGGGTTGTTGGTGGGGTAATGACATGTAACGAATTTTCCAATGTCTAATTTCAATAAATTTTGATAAATGTCATCAGATTTGATCTCATAAATCAGCGAATCAGTATCCGTGTATATCAACTTGCACTGATCGCTCATGTATTTTTTCATCATGAAGCCGTGATGGAAATCATACACACACACACACCTTGGAAATGTCAAGTATCGCCATTTCGATGTATACAGGCTTATTGAACATCAGATCCGTCTTCGCCATCTCGATAGCGACGAGGTCCTCATCGAAAATAGTGCGATTCTTGAAATTCGGGCTGGAAATTAAATTTTTCGCGCCATATCGCCCCTCCCATTTTGAGACCATTTTCACTATTCGATGTTTCCGTATGTTCTGCATCGTTTTCCCGAATACTGCGTTATTGGCTAATTTGTAGTTATTTTTGCCGAAAGTGGTTTCTGCTTCTGCGCGTAATTTCGTATTCAATTCAATGTATGGTTTGAGCCAGGCTGATTGGTCGAATGGTGGAACTCTGTGAATTTTTCTAAGTACAAGTCCGTGCATCAGTGCTTCTTTCAACACCCTGTAGTGTACAACATAGTTTTCCTTGTTGTACAGGGTGGTCATTAATTTGGTTAATTTTGAGCCTGGCGGAGTACGTTGTTCGGCGCACAATGGAAAATCTTTGTGTTTGTCATGTAAGTGTTCGGGGTACTCCAAATCGACTTCGAGAATATAGCCAATTGGCGAAGTGTCTGACACCTCGAGCACATTCAAATCGGCAGCATTCTCGAGCCATTTGAATCCTTCATACGGAAGATATTCCATCATGGCCCACCCATATAAATTATTTAAATCGAGATATAGCAAATAAGTGGAGGGCTAAGTGACGTCATACCTGTCACCAATGTATTTATTATTTGCCGTGGAGCGCCTGTTGCAGCACTGACTGATGCCCCCACGAATTCCTCGCTCGATGAACATGAGCATGTCGACGTCCTTCAAAATCTGCAACTTGCACTGGGTGTACTTCAACATGCACGACCACGTATAGCCGGGTAGAGTGCAATTCCACGCGGAGTCCAGGCCATATGTCTCGTGACCGATATTTCGAAAATTCTCGAAAAATATCAGCCAAGAGCAATGTCCATTTTCATGTACAAGTCGGAGTACTCGCCCGGTGTTTTCAAGTTGAACGTTTGCCGTACGTTCTGTGCATGTTCGTATTCTGCCTTGCTAATGTGACAATCGTCTTGTTGTAGAATGGAGCGCCGGCAAATATTCAATTTCCAACTTTTCCATCGAATCGACGAAATCGTATACGCACTTTCGAGTGAGTAATTCGTATTGCGAGGCTGTCAGATGTGCAGATTTGCGTTTGGATATTTTCAAATCGTGCACTGTCAAAGTCTGAACCAAATGGTCCATACTCATGCCCATAAAACGGAACGAATCGATGAATCTGAACTTGATGTCTGTATTGTCGTCATACTGGGTGAAAGATATGTATTTTTCTTTGTTTACAGGCAACAAACTGACTCGCCCCCTCTTTTCTATATCTCGAATAATAAAATGGCTGTCGTATCCGGATAAATTATGGAAAACGATCGGCACCACAAAAGACTTTTTGTATGACAAGTTGCACTGCGCATGCGTATATCCGCGAAAGGCACCAGTGCAGTGATTATGGTCTTTAACAATTTTGTCGTCAGATTTCCATGGTTTTTCACAGATGTGGCAACACGGCGCGTTCACATCATCAGGTGATGTGGTCATGGGGACTATATCCAAAGTTTTGGCTTCGACAATTTTGGCTATGTCCCCCATTCGCTGCGCAAACCAATCCATCGAATCTAAACCTCGATGGCTATCGTAAAATGACAAAGTGTTGTCGACCGCACACTTGAAATAAAATCCGGCACTGAACGGAATATGTTTTTGGTACTTCTCCGTTTGAGAAGTGCACCCGACATCTTCGAACAGTTCCAGAATCGACTCGAAATCCGCATATATTATAAATGGTACCTTTTCTTCATGTATAAAGTCCCGAAATTCCACGTGATCGTAGTGGGTGAACGAAATTTTACATATGTTTGTTTTTTGGCAATCAACCGTATGACTGTCCAATTTTTTTCATTTCTGAAATAATTCAAACACCTGTCGCAAATGTATAAGAAACTGAATGAATAAGGACTGAATATAATAACAATGAAAACCCTCACAAAATAAATAGTGGAATACTAAAATGAAAATCTGAAACTTCTAAAACGAAATAATATACCTATTGAAATTGAACTTCATTCACTCAACACGATTTTGAAACGATGAAAGGAACTAAATAGTTTATAAAATATTAACAAATTTCAAAACTAAATTAAATTAATTTCTTAAAAAAACAGAGTAAACTCAACCGATAATAGCTTACTGAAACTAAAACTGAATACAAATCAAAAACAATCGTTAAAAACGACAAACACAAGCTGATCAATATCCAAATTTTATAATACTTAGGTATTCAGTTAAATTCCTTAAAATTGCAAACAACAAATAAATACTGAAAATTGCCGAAGAAACAGAAATACCACCTACCTTACTAAATTCCACACACCAAACCAAGACAATTGGTTGCCTTAGAAATGTGTGCTCTAAGAAAATTATTACAGAGGTGGGGGATATGCGCACATAAGGTGCCAATGGTAAATATCAACGCTTTTCACGTTAAGGGGAATGTAGAGAAGGCCTATAATGAAAATTAGTGTTCTTTCTTCAGAAGAAGACAACAAAAGTTGTTGCTTGCTATTTTCACAATACTCTTTCAGTATCGAATTTAATAAATTTTCCATCATTGGCTTTGAACCCAACATTTCATTTGCTGAGGAAACATTTTAAACAGTTCCATTATTATTATTATTATTATTATCATTCGCCGGATTTGGTTTTGATATTTCCGAATCGGTCACTTGGTTGATTAAAATGAACTTTTCAATTAGTTGGATTTTTTGGATTTAGATTCTTTGAAAATGTATTTTCGAGCTATTTTTATACAACTTACATAAACTATTCAGTACATATTTGAGAAAAAAATCAACTTAGAATAATTTTCGAAACTTAAATTAAAATAATTTTTGAAGGAACCGAATGAATAAGAACTGAATATAATAACAATGAAAATCCTCACAAAATAAATAGTGGAATACTAAAATGAAAATCTGAAACTTCTAAAACGAAATAATACATCTGATTTAAATTGAACTTGATTCACTCAACACCATTTTGAAACGATGAAAAGAACTAATAGAAAAATGAAATATTAACAAATCTCGAAACGAAAATAAAATAATTTCTTAAAAACATAGAGTAAACCAGTAGCGGATCATAGGCGAGGCGCACGAGGCGCGCGCCTCGTATTTTTCCAGGCAGGAGGCGCCAAACAGGGCAAAACAAAGAGAGATAAAAAAATCATCGCGCCTTCTCATTGAACTTCAATGAAAGCATGGACAACTTACTAGCCAATGACCTATCCTAACTGCACTGCTGCTGCATTGACTTAGTGTTTACTAAAAATTGCTTTCAAGTACCGATATATCGATAGTTTTTGGCTATTGGAAACTATCGATAGTGTTTACCGATAGTATTGATAGAATAAAACTGAAGCTGATGTAAATTGAAAATTAAGGATACACTAAAAACAATTTTGTCTATTTTCCACGATATTTTTATATTTGTTGACTAGTTTCGGTTATTACACCTTTTTCAAAACTATAAATAAATTGAAAATGTTTTCGTTACCAAATTTGTCACAGCAATGTCAATCTATTTCGAATGAGTTGAGTAAAACTTGAAAAGACAAGAAAATAATAAAAGCACACCAAAATGATTCAGCTAATACGTCGTATAAAACGTGACAGGTCATAACTCATACGTTATCAGTCATATGTCATTTATTTGAATATTTTCGACATTTTTAACTTGTTTCTATTTGAAATTGTTAGTTTTGTAATAAATTTAACCACCAGCTTCACCCAGGCTCCCATGCAAGATGGGTGGGCTTACGCTGATTATTTCAGTCGACAGGTTGAAAAAAGTGGGGTTAGGTGGAAAAAGGTCGGAAGTTAATGAAACTTCAGGAGGTTCTTTAGGGATGGTTAATCAACATTTTCTCAAGTTTTGGACTTCGAGGACCCTGTGCGAAAAAAGTAGGGGGGGGGGAACTGCAACATTTTTGACCTCTCTTCGGTTTTTCCTTGATTACTTTTTTCTCTTACGTCTTATGGAAAAAACATATCGAAAATTTGCTAAGAAATTATAAAAAATGCTAAATTACAGCTTATTTCATCTGTTATACCCGAATTATGATGTAGTAATTATGGTTCTTAGTTGAAGTCACCAACTTTGGACACCCCACTCCTCCTTCCGCCACCCAAATCCAACTCAACACTCGGCGATGGGCGGAATCCTCTTTTATGCGATGGCTTAGGTGGATGGTAAAAGCTTGTGAGGCACTTTTGATGATAGTCAGCATTGACGGCGACTAAATCAGTGCCTAAATTCTGCAAATTTGCCTGTTTAGCTCTGAAATCATCAGTGATAGCTTCCTCACAAAGAAAACACGCATTGGTGAAGTCGAATTTCGCAACTTGTGACCGTCGGGTAGGTGCAGCAGAAGAAGCTTTGGATGTGTCACATGACGACGTGTAAATGCAGCAATTAATTCATCATTGTTGTACCTTGTTTGGCAAGCACTGTGCACTCTTACTTCACTCAACTCACGCAGGAAATGTTCATCTGCCGAAAGTTTCCTTTTTACACTGGACTCCAACAGTCTGGCAACTCCTCTGGATTTCACTACAGTTAGTTCACCTGCTTCAACTACTCCTTTACAAATAAAACACAAGTCTGATCCACGAGATGTAGACGCCATCTCAGAAAATGACCCAAAAACCAAAACTGTCACTAACACTCGATGCTCCTTTCGCTAACAAAGTTACTCACTTCAAGAGCTGAAGGTTTCTATTGTTGCTCATCTTACTTAATCTTATATATACTCTGAGTAGTTAAACACTCTCTGACCCATTTATACCAATCCCTAATTTTAATTTTCTCATTACCTTATTTGACTATTCTACCTGAGGAACTTATACCCTTCTATAATTACTATTTTTCGATTTCTTCTTGGCATTAATGAATGATAGAGTTATGTTGAAAGAATAAAATGAAGTGATCTAATATGACCTCAAAAATCGAAAACAAATAGGTCTAGGTAGCGCAGGTAGAATAGACAAATTTCAGCCTTCTATGTTGAATATCGGATGATCGTTTGCATTCCGCAGTTCCACAGGAGCAGTGTTCTAACATCTATTGTTTTCCACCTTTTTACTGCTGTAGCTGATCACACACTCCCCTGGGCCCGACACTCTCTTGTCCTTGGGAGGAACGACTTGACATCTGGTGGACAAGCAGGGGTGGGGGTTATCTGAAGTTGGTGATTTCGAGTAGAAATTATAATAGCAACTACATTTCGTCATAATTCTTGTATAACAGAAGAAATAGGGTGGAATTCTGCATTTTGTGGCGAAATTTGAAAAATTACCTATTCTTCGAAGCGCCATATCTCGGTAACAAATTGACACACATACATGTTTGAGGCAAAAAATTCGTAAGGAATTTGACGATCTACAAAAAAGTAAAATGACGTTTTTGCTGTAAAACGTAAGGCAAAAAAGTTATTGAGGAAAAACCACACAAAGGTCGAAAAATTTGCAGTTTCCCCCCCTACTTTTTTAGCACAGGGTCCTCGAGGTCCAAAACTTGAGAAAATGTTAATCAACCATCCCTGAACAACATCTTGAAGTTTCATTAACTTCAGAACTTTTTCTCTCTGAAACTACCTGTCGACTGAACTAGATGTGCTCTAGCGAGCCTCAACTTTTCTCCCAATTATGACACCCCTCGGGTGTTAGCTATGCGCCCTAGCTATAATCGCGAACGATTTCGATGTGGAAACCGAGGGAGTTCCCTTTAGATGGTGGGCGCCATGGGGACAGCTACCGGACAATCCCACATCTCTTTAACTCACCGCTAACATAGCTTTCACTACAACTCTGACTTCCACCTCTAGATCTTGCCGGAGATGTGTCAGCATCGTTTACCCAAGGGTCCCCCAAATCCCCGCAGTCCCCCTAGCGGACCACTTGCTCCTGAGAGACCAACACCAGCAAAAGGAGCGAACTAGTCGATACTCGGGGCTCCCCTCCACCCTCAGTACCATTAACCATGAACCTCCGATCATGACGAGAATGGTCGCCGTTCGACCCAGCTTTCGCTGTGTCAGCCTACCACATATCTGCTGAAGCCGCGGTAGCACGTTGCCCAGAGAGCTAGGATGGTGTATACCAACGACAAAGTTTGAGGGTAAACGCCATGTGGTCTACACCGTTTACCCGCAACATATTCGTAGGTTCACGATCTTACAACTCAGTATTTCACTAGTACTCATTTCATTCACTTTATTCAAAATGTTACTGTATCAAAGACACTCTATTTTATCATCAAAAAATTATACATTTTTGAAACAATATGTAATAAATACAATAAAATACAATGAAAAAAATTGTCAACTGAGCCCTCCTGTTGGTAGAAGACGACGTATGCTTTTTCAGTCACGATGGAGTTCATAGACATGGGTGATACTTGAAAATCATTGAACTCATTCAAGTGGTTGGAAAATGGATGGCGGCAGTAGGCCGCTGTAATGGTATCAGTTTGGTTGGAGATGACGTAGAGGTCATAGCGGGAGCGGACACCCTCCTCGTCTGCATACTGTCCTATATCCAGCCCCACTAGCGGGAAATCTACCAAGTCAACAACATTTTTAATCGATTGGAATCGCTTCAAATGAATTACTATAATTGTAGGAAATTTGTGAACCAAAATGATTTCGTCTTTTACTGCACTGGGAGAAATTTCGCTTATCGTCTCCGTCCAGGGTCTCTTCTTTGGTGAAGTGGTCAAAGCACTGGGAAAGTCTAAGTGGTCCAGTCTGTTGCGTGAAGGGCAGCGACAGGTTCAAAAAGGAATCGAACGTTACCGAGCGGTGACCGTGACCACAATACGTACAACGCAACTTCGACTTCAGCTGCCTGACGAAGTGGTCAACGATTATCGAGTTCTCCAATTACAAATACTGAGACCACGACTCAGACGTCCTCTCGTTATCGATCAGCATATCGTTGACTCCTGTGATTAGTGGCTTCGGCTTATACACCACCCTATTGATCCTCCAGCAACGCAGTATCGATTAAGCGGTCCATTTCGTTCTCAGACCATAACTGTTTAATCATTTCTGCAAAAGTTTTGCTCAAATCACCTTTCATCTGTGAAATGTTGGTGTTGACATCTTTGATGTATGCGTCTCTCTTAATATAATCCAGCAGACATTTGGTGTGTGACAGGCACTGGATTATGCTGTTCATGTTCCCAATGTTCTTTAAGCCAATCATACTCAGAATATTAAACGATGATGACGAAGATTTCATGTTGTCCGATCGGTATCAGTAACCGTCTTTGCAACTCGTCTGAGGGTGCTGTGATATCAAATCCGAAATCAATATGTGGCCTTCCTTGCGTTTTGATTAAATAATGTTAGTATGCTCAGGATACGACACACACTGCAAGCTTTGTTCTTCCGATAGACAGTTTCATCGTTCAACATGTTTGATCCCGAACACTCTCGCAAGACTGATTATGAAGAATATCAGCTATTTCATTGAAATGTTTTTTGTTGTAACTTCAGAATGTATGTGAGCAAAGCCGAATTTCATCGAAAGAACAAGACGGCGGTATAGTTCCAAGAACCGATGCAGTATTTCCACGCTGGATTACTAAACTTATTTGCTGAATGAGAAAGGACCACGCACACTTCTTATGCAAAAAGTATTTTTGTCAAATTGACCAAATTTTCAATATGTTGTTGAACTCGGGCTTCTGTACAGAAGTTACCAAAGGCTCACAAAAATTCTATGTATAGTTTACGAGATAAAGAGTGTTGAAGTTGTAAAATGTCACTTATGGGCCATTATTGGTGATAATATCACAATATCATTAGTGGGTTTTTCATTCACACCACAGTATTACACTTGGCCAGTGCAACAGTATATTTTGTGGGCCTTTTTTTGAACAAAATATAGGGTAAATCATGACTTTTTAAAAAAACACTGATAATTTTGTGATATTACCAATAATGCTCAGTTAATAATGACCCAAAAGTGACATTTTACAACTTCAACACTCTGTATCTCGTAAACTATACATAGAATTTTTGTGTGACCACGGTAACTTTTTTTCAACAACATATTGAAAATTCGGAAAATTTGACCGAAAGACTTTTTGCATAAGAAGTGAGCGTGGTCCTTTGCTTGCTCTTGAAAAATTGTGTTTGCTTCTTCAATCTCTTGCCAATTTGTTGGATGAAAGCAAGATATTGGGGTGCAAAGACGCCAAATGTTTTTACTGCTACCGAATGGAAAAAATTGTTATCTGCCAACGTAGAGATGGCAGCCGCTCTAGGTGATTTCGTTGTAAATATATTAAATGAGAAGGAACTAGGGTGTCAGTACATGTGATTTCCCATACAGCAAGTCTTTCATATCTCCAGAGGATCAGGGTCATGCCATCAGGACGTTTGCCATTATCTTTAATCATTCTTGGTGGCTCTATAATATTGCTGGAAATCAAGGCTCTTTTAGTAAGTCGTTTACTTGGTAATGTCTAGAGCGACCCGCACTCTTCTTACAACTCAGTCCGTGGAATATCTCGGCTTCAACATTAGAACCACATATACAATAATAAGGGGTGCAAATTGATAAGCCAAGTCTCAAAGCGATAGTTATTCTAAATGATTCATCATCTAATAGTGTTCCGAGTGAAGCTACTGGTGAAGTATTAAGCCATGATCCAGATTCCTTCACAAATGAAACTTGATTCTTGCCTTTTCTATGACTGATGAAGCCAAATCAACCATTTTCTGTGAAGCAATATGAAGTGACGGGTTATCCCAAGATTTCTGTTCAACTCGTAGTTTGCAATCAGTTTGGATAAGTCACAGAGATTCAACTTCAATAAACAATTGGTGAAGAATATTCGCAAATGATGAAGGCAGGATAGCTTGAATCAATTCGAATGCACTTAAAAGTGAAGATAAAAAAGTGGGCAGTGCCAAAGAAGATGCTGAATTTAGTCCTAGTATACTAAAGCTAATTGGGAGTATTGAATGATTCCATTATTTTTTCATTCGTTCAATATTGACTATATTTTCTGTAATATCACGTTGTAGATTATCACATTTTTCCAGTTCTACAGGAATCTTCCAAGCTGGACAACATCTTAATGTATTTATTAATTCAGGTAGGGATTGGCCATTTTTTAGTAAAATGAAAGCTACATGTGCTGGTAGTTTCTCTAATCTACTCGACATCATTTTGAGTGAATCTTTTTATACCTGTAGATATTCAGACAGCTTGTTCATAGCACCAAGAACCTTCAGCTCTATTGGTTATCTCAATACCAGGTGCCAATCTTCAGAATGCATCAACTGAATCGTCATCCATTTCAGAAAGATATAACAGTTCATATTTCTCAAAATTCAGTTCAAGACCGATTTCTTCAGACTTATGGATAATGCTCTCAAAAATTTCCATGACAGAAGCTATATCACCTGCAATTGACCAATCATCTGATAAGATCGTGAATTGACAGAAGAAATAAAGCAGGTCCTAAAGGATCACCATGTTGGATTCCTCTTTCAGATGATATAATATATTCCCCAAAATTCAGAATGCTGGGTGACTGATATCACTGATTCGAAAACAATTTTGGGATGGAATTGATTATATTCTGCAGCATAAGTTTTCTCTCAACTATGTTGAAGGCATTTCTAAAGTCCAGTTTGAGGAATACTTTGTGTTCAGAGTTTGGCTGTTGGTTGATGAATGAGCGGGCTGAATGTACAACGGCCTCACATCCGCCAGATGTACCGAAACCAAATTGTGATTGGCGAAAGTAGTTTCCAAGATTTTCTCTCACCACTGTGCAACAAAGTTTTGCAACTAACCGACGATAGAAAATACTCACTGTCATTGGTCGGATTCCTCTATGTCGTTTTTTGAGAGCACATAACGAAGAGGGTATATAATTGGGCATGTTTCCGAGGGAACATCACCAATTAACATTAAATTGCATAATTTTGTCGAAGACTTTAAGAGTTTCTCCCAAGCAGATCATGAAGAAGGTCCCGAATATGACTTCGTCCTGATGACGTCACGACCGCCAGCAGAACCTGTTCTAAAAGACTTGAAACTGCCACTAGTGCCTAATACTTCATTCCTAGAGACTTGTATAGTATGTGTGTCAGGTTTGATCATCAGAAATTCTGATGTCGATGAACTGCTTTTTGGGTGCTTCAACTTTAGAATTCAAAAAGTCGAATGATCAGATGCCAAGATGTCAGAAGATGATAGGATTCCAATTGCAGAGAATGAGTAACCTACCGCAACTTTATTAATAACTCGTTTTGCAATGTCTGTAATATGGTACTTGTTAGTAATTGGTTCGCTGATATTTTAGTTGATAAACGAATACGTAGCTTTATGTGGCGCGCTGGTACGCACACTTCGCCCAGTATAATGAGATTCAGAATGTATTATTATGAGATGTCATGACATCATTTCATGGAAAAAGTTTGAAATATAAATAAATCAGATTTTGACAACTGAAATTATACTTATTTGAAGTCAAAGAGTTAGCAGAAATTTTAGATATTGCAGATCAAATTTAGGACACTTCCAACATTTCTATTGTGAGTAATTCACCAGAGAGCACACAACAAACAAACCAACCTTCAAACTATGTTAACTCTTCCGCCAATCAAACAATATTGCTAGCATTTAGTGATCTCTCTATCAAATGTACTCAGACATTAGATTTATTAACACAAAAATAACAGTCAGTTGAAAACCAATTGAGTATTTTGCTAAATCGAGTATTTCAAGTTCAACAACAACAATTTGAGAGTAGATCATCCTCAAGATTCAATTTTGATAGAAATTTGTAAACCTGTTACTACCACCAAAGATTAAATGATAGAGCTAACAAGTGTGGTGGAACTTGGTCTTCGCTCAACCATACTCTGACAAATAATCATTCAAAAAACTGAATAATGCCATTTTTAGCACGACAAGAAATGGCCAGAATAATTATAATAGTCGCTTATTCATTTTTGATCACAGGAATAAATTGAATTTTCTAGTTGACAAAGGTGCTGATATGAGGCTGTCAGAGCAAAAGTGGCCTAACCCCTAAATGATAGTTTTGAGAAAAACTAGTTTGAATTCTTTGCTTTTTTTGTTTCTTTGTAAATATGGCGTTTTTTCATTTTAATTATTTTTTACTTCAATAATATATATATAAGAGATAGTATCTTACATTAATATCTTAACTTTTTGATCAAAAAACTTCATTTGACAAAAAAAAAACGTGGGTTAGGCCACTTTTGCATCAATATCATCTGTCAAAAAGTGTGGGTTAGGCCATTTTTGCATTAATGCATTTTGCAAAAATAATCAGTTGGTTTGTTAGGATATGCCATTATTGAAATAATTACTGGACAGTTAAGAACATAAACAATGTCGGAAAAAGTAATTTTTATTGGTCACTCAAGAACTGTATAAATTATGAACTAATTATCGCCTTCACATTCATCGCTATCGGAATACAACATCTCATCTACTTGATTTTCAGTTGTTTTCAGGTTTTTATAGAACTCTTGATGAATGGGAGGAATGAAACACATGAGTTCGAGGAGGTCCTTCTTCTTTTTGACATCAACTTTTCGTCATTTGGGGTATATCAGATTCAGCGTTTCAAAACTGTTAGATGACTTTCGTTTGGACAGGTTAACTGAATCCTGTGGGACAAAATTTTGATTCGAGTATTTGAAATAAATTCTAAATGGATTCGACTTCTCAAAGTGCAGCCACTGAATTTTCATCCATTCTACTTTCAATTTATTTTCGGAAACTTTACGTTTTGTTATGCTCGTCTCCAAATTGGCAGTTGAATAAAAATCTTTGGATGTCATCTGAACAACTTTAAAAGGGGCCTTTTCCTTTCTACCTCAACAACTTGTTTCCAGCTATCTGGTACATACATGTCTTTGAAGTTTTTATTTTTTTTTCAATTAGTCCAAAATCCTGGTCGCAAGGTAGGTATGTGTGACCACTAACTAAAAATTTATGATCAATTTCTTTCACAATGACATCATTGGAGGAAACAATGTAATTGTTTTGTCCACCGCATTGGTCCGAGTACATCACTAATTTTCTTGTTTTGACATAATTTTTAATAAAATGCAGCAAACAGGAACCAATTTCTTGGGAACCTCTAGATGCAATTGATTCATTCCACATGTACATGAATGACTCATTGGTAGCCAAGTTATGTATGCCCAAACAATACGTCCACAGTTGCCTTCTATAATAGCAAATTCCAGTGGATATCACTGGCGTTGGCAGAGTTTTCATGAGATCAAAAGCAATTGCCGTCACCTCTAGATCATTTTTTGCCATGTCAGCATCCAATTTCATACCATCTCTGGCGCTTCCAGCCTTTCTTTGATGCAATTCCATTTCAGTTCTAAAATTTTGACTCTTTTCGACGTCCATTTCAAATTTTAATTTATTTAGAAATAAGTCACACTTTTTACACGAATCTGAAATAGGTGCATGAAAATGTAAATTGAATTTCTTTGAAAAAATTTCAGAGAATATGTATTTTGATACAGGTTGTTCATTTTCTGAAATACGTTCTTTCTTATAGAGGTCATACATTATACTTAAATTTAAATCTGGGGCTAAGTATTTCCGGTTTGGATTTTTTTTCCTGGAGTAGTGCGACTCATAGCTTGGAAACTTTTCAATTAATTCTTTGACTTTATCAACTTTATGATCCGGCGTTTTGTTAGCTGATGGCTTCTTTCCCCTTCGATCTATTGGAGCAGGCAAGGCTTTTGTTTTGTTGACCAAAACTCTGCTTATTCTGCCATCTGAGACTTTAAGAACCGCCTTAAAAAAGCTTTTACATACTTTGATTTTGTCACCTGCTTCATTTAGTAAATAAAATATCCGGGTTTTTTGTCTCCTGGAATTGTTTCCCGTATTGGTGTAAACTCTTGATTTATTCAAAACATCGACTAAAGAAAAAAGGTAAGCCGACTTTAAATCAAATGATTCAACTTTGTAAAACGTTTTAAATATAACCTCTTGACGCTCTGGGAGAATCTTTTGCCAACAGAGATCTCTACAGCAACTTTCTACATTTGTGAACTTTTTTGCGGGAACACGTTTTTTTGATCTCCCGGATACATATTCGTCTCCAAGGTTTCTTTTATTCTTTACCACATTGCGTTTCCACTTGTCTTCTTGTTTCAAACGCTTGCGAAAACTCCTTTGCTGCTGCCCTGCATCATGTTGAGGCTCACACTCGGGAGAGGTATTTTGGTCAGATAAGTATTCACGATCAGGCTCACTTGGAAGATATTCAGACCCTGAGTCTTGAAAAGGTTCTTCAGCCTCTTCCTCAGATTATAATATAAAAAAACTACGTTGAGCTAAACGACTTTTATCATTTTGATTTCATTCCTGTTATAAACAAAACTACCTAATAACATTTGAGAAGATTGGTATTTTTCAAATTCAAAATCTTTGATAGTGAACAGACACAAACAAAACGAAAAAGAAGGAATTTGAAATAAAACAACTAGACCTAACCTAACCTGAAGACACTATTCATCATTTTTGGGATTTACATATCCCACTTACCTGTGAAAGAATACGATGGGGAGGCCATGATAATCAAATTATTCTTCGTATTTTATTTTCATTCAATTTTGAATGAACAGTAGCAATAAAAATAACTTTGTTTTGTTTACACTTTCTTGTACTGACAATTTCAAAATATAAAGCAACAGTGGCCTATCCCACATTCTGCTGGATAGGCCAGTATTGCCCTCTAGTTGAATCTTTTTAATGCAATGCAAAAACGGTTTCGGTCGCGCCATCTCTCGACACTTTGTCAAAGGTTGCATAGGCCACTTTTACCCTATAATACACTTTATGAACTATGTATTTCTATATCAAACTCATTTTTCTGAATTTGTGGCTTAGGCCACTTTTGCTCTGAGAGCCTCATATATCCATTGTTCCACAAGATGTATTTACTGATTTTAACAAAAACTGCGATACTTTATACTATAAAAAACAAATATTTAGAACTTCTGAAACAATACCCTTCATTAACTTCCGAACCAGATTTTTCAGCTCCTCTCAAACATTCAGTTAAACATCACATAATCACAAATGGTCGAAACCACGGCGACCAGATTTCACAAAACATAAAATTTGCCAAAACAGAATTTGAACACATGGTTCAATTAGGAATTTGTCGTCCTTCTTCCTTACCTGTAGCATCACTTCTTCACATGGTACCAAAAAAAGACCCAAATGATTGGAGACCATGTGGAGACTATCGTCATCTTAACACAGTGACAATTCCTGACAGATACCCATTACCTTATATCCATAATTTCAATCTACATGTGCAACAATGCAATATTTTTTCTAAGATTGATCAGGTTTTCATTTTGGATTATTTGAAATCACAAGAATGCCATTTCTTTTGAGAAATTCTGCCCAAACTTTCCAACGATTCATAAACGAAATATTCGGTGATTTTAGTTTCATTTTTATATATATTGATGATATTCTCATATCAAGTAAGAATGAAGACGATCATTTACTTCACCTAAAATTAGTATTTGAACGACTTAATACTTTCGGAATAAATTTGAAATCATCAAAATGCGAATTTGGAAAACCTAAATTAGATTTGTTGAGTAATACAATTTCCTCTGAAGGAACTCCTCTATCTGAAAATAGAATCAAAGCAATCCGTGAATTTCCAACACCAAGTACACTAAATGAACTGCAACGTTTTGTTGGTATGATAAACTATTATCACCGGTTCCTTCCAAAACTTTCTCAGACTCTCGTACCAATTTACGCACTTCTAGCAGAACTACAAAAAAAATAAAAACAAGAATAAAACCTCTTGGTCTACGGAATGTAAAAGAAGTTTTGAAGAAGTCAAAAATGAGTTAGCAAATGATGTCACTCTAGAGCTCACCCAGTAGAAAATACATATCTTTATCTCACAGTTGACTCAAATCAAACATCAGCTTTTATTTGCTATTTTACATTTAGTCGGATTTACTTCAGTCCTACTTATCTAATAGAATGCAAGCGGTTATGGTGGAAAGGGGTGTCTCTGAGTTTTTGACTGTGGAGAATGGGGTTCCACAGGGATCGATTTTGGGGCCGCAACTTTTCATTATTTATACTCATGAAAATGAAAATTTATCAGTAATTTCCAGAGACTGGTCTAATGGAAGCAAATACTGAACTGAACGCAAATTTGGTCAATCATATCAGTTTCTGGGAAATTTTGTCTCTCAATAAATTCAGGAAAATCTGTGGTAATGTTGTTCGGTAGGAAAGTGGCCCGATCTCTTTGTCACGACCCAAAAACGACCCTTTCTATTCCGAAATATCACTTTTCGAACCGATGTCCATAATGTCTCCCATTCACACCTTAGCTCAATATCGGTCCTCTTCATACACTATCACTAAGCTCTACTACTGGATTCCGGAAGCCCTGAAGGAAATGAACATACTGAGTTTCAAAAAACATTTGAAAAATATCCGTCGTACTTTATTTCCACAAGCCACTAACATCAGCACAAAATTCTAATACTGATAGAATTCCTCGTCAAATTCGATAAATGGATTATATTATTATTATTATTATTATTTAGAAGGTACAAATTTCACCATTTTTACCGACCACAAGCCACTAACATCAGCACTGAATTCTAACACTGATTGTCAAATTCGACAAATGGAGTATATTGCTCAATTTTCAACTGACATCAGATATATTCAAGGAAATCTCAATGCAGTCAAGAACTACCTGTAAAATCGATAAAATTTCAAATAACTTTTTTTCTGAATTGAATATTACCGAATTAGGCATAGCTCAAAACAAAGATGCCCGCTAAAAGAATTATTACAAAACACTAAAGCTACCTTTTTCCTCAAAGAAATAGAAATACCACTCATGAATATGAAAATTTGTTGTGATATTTCGAATTGTAAACAGAGATCTTATATTCCAAACAGATTTCGTAGAACTATTTTCGATAAAACACACGGAGATTCTTACCCCGGTATCCGTGCAACAAGAAAATTGATGAATAGCAAATATTTCTGGCCACATATGAACAGTGATGTTAATTCATGGACCAAATCATGCGTACATTGTCAAACTACAAAAATCAATAAACATACAAAATCACCTATTAAATCATTTTCAATTCCAGAATGTAGATTTGAACATATTCATATGTCTCAGATGACTATCGGTATATTCTAACAATCATAGATCGTTTTACCCGCTGCGCTGGCCAGAAGTTTTTCCTGTTAAAAATATCATGGCGTATACTATAGCTGAAACTTTCTTTCAAAATTATATCTGTAGATTTAGACAATTACTACGGATCAAGGAGTTCAATTTGAAGCTAAAATTCTGAATGAACTTGTTGGTTTCCTAGGTGCTCACAAAATTCATACTTCTGCCTACCACCCACAGGGTAATGGTATGGTAGAACGTTTTCACATTACAGTCGTTCTTTTAGGACTACGTAATGCTGTAAAATAAGATTTAGGTTGTTCTTCTGCTGAATTATTTAACGGCTAGCCATTGCGTCTTCATGCTGAGTTTTTTGTCAGTTCAAATGTTGATAATTATCTTGATGCCTCTTCTGTTCTATCACAGATGAGAGAAACATTTTCGTCACTTAAACCTTCAACTTATCACACACATAATTCTCAGCGAACAATCGTTACTGTTGATTCGATAACTTGCGATTATGTATTTATAAGAGTTGAAGGAAAACGTTCTAGTTTAGCCTCTCTATATGAAGGGCCACATAAAGTTCTTAACGGCTCTGAAAAGTTAATTACTATCCAAAAATGTCAAAAAGTAGTAACGATTAGCGTTGATAGAACCACACCTGCCTTCATATTGAAAGACGAAAATATTGCCGATCTTAATCAAGTTGGTAGACGATTTGAGTTTCATTCGTAATTAATTAATTCATAAGAACAGATATTGTTATCGGTTTTCTTTGCCGTGGGGGAGTATTGTGGCGCGCTGGCACGCACACTTCGCCCAGATAATATATAATGGAAAAAGTTTGAAATATAAATAAATCAGATTTTGACAACTAAAACTATACTTATTTTGAAGTCAAAGAATTAGCAGAAGTTTTGATATTGTGGTACAAAGGTACTTTAAATTGAGCTTGATCACTTTCCTCAATGACAATTTTATAAGCGAAAAGGAGCAGGTTCTTTCAGGAAATATAGGTATTAGATTCTTTACAATGTTCGATTGCATCACTCAAAGCTGATGTTGAAAATCACTCAAAGCTGATGCTGAAACATGTCTAGATGTTTTTGGAATTCTGTACGAACCACACGTTCATTACGTTTCAAATTTGTTGAGAGTTTTGCTAATGACGAGGAATCTTTAATATAATATTTGGCAGATTCATTTTCATTTTCTGAAGGTTTAATCGTTTTCGAAACAAAAGCATTTTTGTGAATCTTGCTTGTATGGATTTTCAAACCAAGCACGATCTTGAATGATTAACTGCATTGCATACAAAAGATATCACTTTTTGATTCTTGGATATCAGTCATGAGGTACGAAGTACAGTCTTTTTCATTTTTTATATTTGTTTGAGATTTCACTCGTTTAACTCGAATTGCATTAAAATGCGATTTCCAGAATTATTTTTTTCCATGGGTGTCAGAATGGCAGTTGATGATTTTGATTTTTCTCAAAATATTAATAAAACCAAGGTAGAATTCTAACGATCTTGATGTCCTCCAGGTTATTCAGACTCAAAGGTACAACTTTCAGAATCTTCAGGGGTGTAAAAAGGTAAATTATTGATAAAAACGTAAAATTATGTAGAGCAATTTGAATGTCACTGTCACTTGACTTCAATAATATGTACTCATACATATAATCCATAAAAACGGTAAAATATAGATCTGAAATAGTCTATGATTTGAAACTATCGGAACAACAAAGCTCAGTAACGATATTATGGAGAACCGAACTAGATAGGAAATAATTTTAAAGAAATGGAAAAGAATTGAAAAATATTTTTGTAAATCCAAAACATTACAAAAACCAATTTTTATCAAAAGCGACTTATCCCAGAATCAGAAATGATCACACCAGACATTTGAAGAACCAGAATATGATGAACTGAAAATTACAAGACGGTATATCTGTAATAATGTAAAATGAGAATAAACGAAAATGTGAAGATGGGTATTCGATCAAACCACCAAATTACAAAAACATCATCTGGTGAAAATGATAAAATATAATAACAGAATATTGTAAGTCTGCAAAGCGTAATATTCAAAAGTCAAAGGAATTAAAATCGTCGAAATCAGTATACCACAAGACTTAAAACTGGGATATTGAAAGTCATCAGACCAATAAATGCTAATACCGAAAAGAAAAGAACAGAATATTTTCAGAAATTAAAGAGGGTATAGCGTAGCGAAACGCCGGTGATCTATTCTCTCAGAGATGACGCAGCGTGCGGTCAATATACTAAAATAATTTATCATGTTTCCATTAAATTCCTTCTTATTTCTGACTCAATACCTGACATTACCGACATGGCAAGGATAACATTAAATTGTATCACCATTATTTGGTATAACGAAAAAAATATGATTCCGTCTCCAAATATTTTGTGGATTGACACGCTAAGCAGCAAACATCCTTTTCATCCGAAAGTTTTCTTATAGTATATAGATAGTAGGTAGTATTTTTCCGATATATGAGTGATAATTGAGATCTGAGATATTACTAAGGTTGATTGTAGCATGATGGGATTATTCAAGAAATTCGCTGGTTTCGAGGTAGTATCCTTGAGTTCAAATCGCAGTTAGACATCTATTTTTTTTGTATTACTGTTAAATAAAATGGATTTTAGTACTACGACGAGAGCGTAGCGAGTAGATACTACAAAATTTCATATCTTACTCATATATCATTTCATACTCATTGTACAAAAAACTAATCATACACATTCGAAGCATTTGATATTACTTAAAGTGGTATATATAGGAGCATTGTATAAAGTTAAACAAAAGAAATGGAAACTTCTATTTATACAGAGCGAGTTACCGTTACATTACTGCTAAAGAGTTAACAATTATTGTTCAGGATCATGTAGGTTGATAACTTCAAAATTAAGATGAAATTTACATTCCGTCCCGAAAAAGGTTGTAATAAAATTTTGTTAGAAAATTTTAAATCATATTTTTCATTCCCTGTGACATAATTTGTCTCAGAAAACTATTGCAAATTTATTCTCTCAATAAGACACGCCCAAGTTGTTACTGTTAATTCAGCAGGGCCTTCGACTGCGTCAACCATAAACTATTAACCGACAAACTGTATAGATACGGTATAAGAGGTAATGCACTTGATTGGATTACCAGTTTTATATCGAATAGGAAACAATCTGTGTCTCTGAACGATACTCATTCGCAGTTACAAGTGGTAAACCTGGGAGTTCCACAGGGATCCATTCTGACTCCAATTATCTTTAATCTCTTTACCAATGATATAAACAAAGTAAATATTCCAGCCTCAATTACCAGTTATGCTGATGACACATCAATATTAATTTCAGATGTAGCCGATGTAAATATTACAAATAGAATATACATAACATTATCTACTCTCCAGGAATGGTTTGCTAATAATGACCTATTTCTTAACAACAGCAAGACTAGTGCTATCAGATTTCATACATGTCAAAGAGAATGCAAAGCTCTTGATTTTTATCTAGATGACCTACCCTCAAGTACAAACCAGAAAATGGTGAAATTTCTAGGTGTCTATCTTGATGAATCTCTTACTTGGAAAAATCACTGTGAATTTTTGGTGAATAAAATTAATACAATATGTTACCAACCCAGAACTCTGAAAAATACTCTAGAACTAGAACATTTGCATCGCCTGTATTTTGCCCAAGTAGACTCGCGTATCAGATATGGTATCTGTTTCTGGGGAGCATCTATATCAGCAGGGGATGTTTTTCGAACACAAAAAAGAGCAATCAGAAGTATGACTGGCATATCAAAAAGGGAATCCTGTAAAAGTTTCTTTAAAAAATTAAAATGTTAACACTACCCGGTCTACTCATTTTCTTTATAAATAAGTCTTCCTTCTTATGTAAAAGTGATATTCATAACATGAATACTAGATCGAAAAATGATCTTTATATACCATATAGTAATACAAGGATACACAATAACACACCAAATATATTAGGTCCAAGATTATATAATTTACTTCCCAATAATTTAAAGTTTCCTAAAAATTTAATCATTTTCAAAAACACCTGAAACAATTCCTCAATGAACATTGATATTATTCGCTTAACGAATACTTCACATCACAAATAAACGGAGGGGCACCAAATTTTATAAATGTATTGTGAAAAATTCTATTTATGATCTCATTTTGTCATATTTTTAAACCTATATATCTAGTCATAATTTTACTTATATTTACATACTCATGGACACCATTCTGTGGTGAACGATTGTTTTGACTTATTCCTATACTTCTGTAGTCTACTGGAAAATAAAACTATTTTGATTTTGATATTTGAATTATACCATTTTTATATTTTTGGTACCGTTCTTATATTTTGTCCCTCAATTTAAAATGATTTGCATCAGTCTTTTCCGTAAACTTATGAATAGGCTAGTTTCTTCTAACAGTTGATTTGTCGAAAACTATCGGAGGTGAGAACACATAACTCGGAATCTGAAGGCTTATCGAGCCATATATAGAAATGATAAAGTTCCAATAGACTTTTGGTATACCCCATATAAACAGATCACTGAAAGTAATTCGGGATAACCGATTATGATCGCGTATAAATGCTTTGCAAAATTTCCATTATCATTTCCAAATACAAGTAGAAATTCTTCTGAAGTTCATCCTTCGTAGATCCCCTGTATATGGTAGTTAACCAAAATAACATATTCTAGAAAATCACCCAGCAATTGAATTCTCGAATAAATTTTATAAATGTATTGTGAAAAATTATATTTATGATCTCATTTTGTCATATTTTTAAACCTATATATCTAGTCATAATTTTACTTATATTTACATACTCATGGACACCATTCTGTGGTGATCGATTGTTTTGACTTATTCCTTTACTTCTGTAGTCTACTGGAAAATAAAACTATTTTGATTTTGATATTTGAATTATACCATTTTTATACTTTTGGTACCGTTCTTATATTTTGTCCCTAAATTTAAAATGATTTGCATCAGTCTTTTCCGTAAACTTATGAATAGGCTAGTTTCTTCTAACAGTTGATTTGTCGAAAACTATCGGAGGTGAGAACACATAACTCGGAATCTGAAGGCTCATCGAGCCATATATAGAAATAATAAAGTTCCAATAGACTTTTGGTATACCCCATATAAACAGATCACTGAAAGTAATTCGGGATGACCGATTATGATCGCGTATAAATGCTTTGCAAAATTTCCATTTTCATTTCCAAATACAAGTAGAAATTCTTCTGAAGTTCATCCTTCGTAGATCCCCTGTATATGGTAGTTAACCAACATAACATATTCTAGAAAATCACCCAGCAATTGAATTCTCGAATAAATCGTGGAAAGAATCAATCCGTTCTAGTACAAAATGCAGGTTTGTTTACAGTGATGTGAAGTGGCAATTGGGTTAATCATTTAATCGTTTAAAGCTTCAGCAGATGGTGATTTATTTTCTGTGGCCATAAATGATGCCAGAGAAATATTCGAACATTACCGAGTTTATTACCAAACCCTAATTCACAAGTTTCTGAAACCATCTCCTGTTCGCCGGATAATGAGTGTTATGCATGAACAAAAGAAGAGACTCTTGCTCTTATCACAGAGTGCAAGAATCATGAACCACTTTTCGCAAGCTCCACTTTGAGGAATAGCAAGGTATGGCTAAGAATATCAGCCATAATCAAAAAGCATAATGCAGTACAATGTGAAAATAAATTTAAGTACTCAAAGAATCAGTTTCTCAAGGAACTCCTATTGAATGTCAGTTTTTTGAAGAATTAGATGTTATTTTTGAAAAGAAGCCATATGTCCAACCAGTAGCAATTGCAGCAGTACTAGCCACACCACACAGAAATGTTCAACACTAGATGGTAATAATGAGAGTATAATTGTTGAAGAGCAAACAAATCCAAAGGAAAAATTAAAAAAAAACGTATCTTCAAATTCAACTTGAGCAAATGGATAAATAATCTAAAAGTAGGGAAAAGCAAGGTAAGCAAATAACTAATTGTATTATAAGGGAATTTAAGGAAAATGAGACAGAACATTATTTATTGAATTTCAACAAGTTTGTGTATGAATGTGTAAGAAAATTATTTCAAATTAGTAATAAGAAGTATAGTTAGTGAAAAGTGAAAAATATCTAGGAGTTTAAGAAGTTTTTCAAGAAGGAAAAGATGGAAAGAAAAATCGATGGACGGTTGTGATGGTTTTGGTTGTTAAAAAGAGAAAAATGAGAAATTTTGAGTAATAAAAATAAAAATTTAACGAGAAACTCAACAAAAAAGCATAAAGAAGAAACTTATTTATTGAAACAAATTGAAGGAGAATAATAAGAAGTAAATATTACAACCTATCTTCCATATTTTGAAGAAATCCAGCGAAAATTGGTGATTTTTTCAATTCATTTTATTTTAGAGAACAAGAGCTGGCTTGAAATTTCTACAGATCCTGTTGAAAAGCACGATCTTCCGAATATTTGAAAGTTTATACATCAAAAGTTGGTACGGAAGCAAAAACTAATAAAATACTGCGAAAATAGGTGATTTTCAAGAGCTGGCTGAAAATTTCCACAGAATGTATTGGAAAGCATGATCTTTCAGAAACTGGAAAATCGATACCTACTTTAAAAGTCGGTACGGATGCGAAAAATAATAAAAAACTGTAAAATAGGTGATTTTTTTCATTTATTTCATTTTAAATCACGAACACGGAAAAAATCCATCTGGAAATTATTAGACGATATGAAGATGGGCCAAAGAATAGCAGAATCGTTTTCTTAATAACAATTAATGAGAAAACCTTTTATATGTAAAACCAATAAAAAGAAGATTTAGTTATTTATCAGAATAACTTTTTATCAGACTTAAATTTAGCAGAAGGAAATGTATAGAACTGATTTATAATCCGAAAAGAAATTCATCTTGTGTTTGTATAAGAACTGATAAAGCATCTGAAAGAACTGAAGAACAGAATTGTATAAATTTTATATATTGTAAATTCAATGTGAGATAAACTTTTTGGCTTTTTGGTAGAGATCGATCAAGTCGTTTTGAAACTTGGTCTATTAGTTCATAGACTGAGAGAAAAGATTATTAAATATTAACGAATCAATTTGTTAGAGCCATGTAAGTTCGACAGAAATAAATGATAGTCGTCATAGTTTGTTAAATATAAACGCGTGGAATAATACGCACAGCTTCCCTATAAACTTTCCATAAGTTAAACATTTTTAGGGTATATTTGTTAATTGATAAAAAAGCATATTTCGTACAAAATTATTGTTTTTAGAGATATTCAAAATATTCCTTGGAAATATCTAGTAGTATTTAGGCGAAGTATCAAATTGTTCAATATTAATAATATATTCATTAAAATAAACTAAAAGTTCGGGTTGAACCACGTCTAGAATTTGTTGAAATTCGACGTTTCGGCTCCGATTTTGGAGCCATTTTCAAGAAATGAAAAAGAAAGAAAATTAATAAATGGTTGAAACATAATTCTACGCTGAGGTCTCAATCTGCCTACTCCTCAGGTATAATTACGTCAGGTTTTTGTGACTTGACGTCGGGGTCTCAATCTGCCTACTCCCCATGTCTCGTCACTGGTTCTCTCTAAGGTCTCAATCTGCCTACTCCTTCGAGAGAACTGAGGAATTGTGGGTTGAGGAACTGTATTTATAGTGGACGTGGCTGTAATGGCCGTGTGCAATGTATTGGCGCGAGGTGAACTATGGGCGGGAACTGAGTTGGCGCTAGATGAGCTGGGTGCGGGAATTTGGTTGGCGCTAGGTGAGCTGTGTGCGGGAACTGGGTTGGTGGGAAATGAGTTGATGCGTGCAATGAGAGGCTTTCAGGTATTGGGAAGTCTACGTCCGTCGTCCCGAGTGTTGAGGCAATTTGGGCGCTTCTCTATCTCAAGGGCTTCTCGGTTGATCCTGGTTTGCAGAGTTTTCTCGGTGGAAATTGTTTTTGTGTTCTTGAAGTCTATTTTGTGACCAGTGTCTTATCGATGTTTATAAAGTGCGGAAGTGGAAGATGCCTGACGCACAGCAAGTTCATGTTCGTAGACTCTGGAAGTTACTCGTCTGTTGGTCTGGCCAATATAAGTTCTCGGGCAGTCTGAACATGGTATTTCATGTATACCTTGAGAATCGTTTGGTATTGTGTCCTTGGGAGATCTGAGGAATTTGGATATTTGGTTGTTGGCCGTGAATATTGTTTTTATCTCGTGTTTTCTCAAGATATTACTGATTTTGTCTGTCACACCTTTGATGTATGGTAGGAAAGCTTTGTGTGGCTGAATACTCTCTAGTGGATCATTTGTTTTTGGAGGACGGGTCAGTTGATGGCGGATAGACTTGTCGATAAGCGAATTGTTGTAACCATTTTGAAGTAAGGCTGATTTCAGTTTTTCCTGCTCTTGTGGTCTATTCTGGTTGTCGGTAAGCTGAATTGATCTGTGTATCAGTGAGTTCAATACGGAGTTTGTTTGTGCTGGATGGTGGTGAGAGTTTGCGTGTAGGTATCGGTTGGTGTGGGTCTGTTTCCTGTGTAATGTGTGGTTGAAAGAGTTGTTGGATTTCGTGATGAGAACGTCCAGGAAAGCTAGGGAGTTGTTCATTTCGGTCGCCATTGTGAATTTCAAGTTGGGATGGATATCGTTTAGGTGATCTAAGAACATGTTTAAGATTTCGTAACCATGAGGCCATATGACGAAAATGTCGTCAACGTATCTGAACCAGCAAGTAGGCTTGTGGTCAAATGTTTCTACAGCCCTGGTTTCGAAGTCTTCCATGAAAAGGTTTGCAAGGACTGGAGAAAGGGGGAACCCATGGGAGCACCTTTCACTTGTTTTTAGTAAGTTCCTTGGAAGAGGAAGTACGTGTTGTTCATACAGTGACTGATGAGGTCCAGGGTGTCTTTTGGAATTCTGTGTTTAGTTTTAAGGATTTCTATCGTGTCTGTTAGGGGAATGTTTGTGAAGAGGGAGACAACATCGAAGCTCGCTAGGATATCGGTGTTCTGGATTCTATAGGATTTGAGAAGGTCTAAGAAGTGGAATGAATTTTTCACGTAGGATGAAGCTTCTTCTGCTCGTGACTGAAGAGTACTCGCTAGATACTTGGCGAGGTTCTGGGTTGGTGATCCAAAGGCACTGACGATAGGTCGGAGTGGAATATCAGGCTAGTGACTACAGTCTAGGTAGGTATTTGAGACAATTTGTAATTTATTCAAAATGATAAAATAAAAATAGGTCCGTAAATGTTTTTAATCATACCCGAAGTCAGTGATTTTGAAATCAATGTTTGTCATATGCAAGTTGAAAGTTATTTTGAGTAATTATGAAATCACAATTATAATATATATAATCATAGAATGAGTCTTAATTTTTGTAAAAAATAAAATGTTTTTCATGTGAAATTTTTTTTGTTATATAAACCTACACCGCAATTATCACCATTAGAAAAAGGTACATTTTGCAGACTCCAATGATTTTTATAAAATACGTTACTTCTCCAGTATTATTCTAAATACTGATTAAAATGAGTGATTCTGATTCAGGTTGAATATGTTAAATAGACATTGATATTGATTACAATTAATGAAATGTGATGACAATTAGAAGTTGAAGAATCATAAAAAATTTCCATGGCAATAAAAATGGTATCACCAAGAATATATCTCTTCACTTCCAACAATGATTGAATAAACATCATTCCACGATATTTGCTACAAAACAAGCAATAGAATATATTTTTTTAAATAGTATACACCAATATATGTTCTCCGTCAAGGAAATATTAAAATCTATATAGTTTTGCTGCAAACATATAAATTATTATGATAATTGATCACATATTACAAAGAAGCTTTCACTAGTTTATTATAAATGGAGACATTCTAAAAAGAAACGAATATTTTATCATTACATATAATAAATATTTCAGAATAAGCTGATATAATTTACTGAACCTTACGTTTATTACCATCCAGCTTAGAAAAGTTTACAGGTAATAAATATTTTTTTAATTCATATGTGTATGTTGCTTGGTGTAAAATACATATTTTATTTGTAGAATTTCAATTTTCCTCATGTTTCGAATGAACTTACATAAGTTCGGCGCTATTCAAAACAGATATTTGTTGTATACAAATAAATTTTATTAAATATTAATAATCTTTTCTCTCGGTGTAGATGGCGCTCACTTGTAGTTGAACAAATGGAATCGCCTGGGGCGCATTCCAATCTCCAACTCAGTTGTAGGATGAGTGAAAAATTTGGCGTATCGTGTCAATTGTCATTTTTATTGTTTTGGAGCATAACGATAAGTAATTTGTCACTTTTGTCAGTTGTCGCCGTTCAAAATATTCAAAATCAAAAATAACTAAATTTAAATTTAAAATAAAAAGATTTGAAGGGAATATTCTCGTCGAGTATGGAATCACTTTGTAAATACCATTTTGTCTGATTGCTCTCATTGCTCTGTTAGTTATTGTTTCTTTACCACAAGGTTTAATTGAGGCATAATTTCCTTATTATTCCTAATCCCCAACCGAACACAAAAACAAAATGATGGCAGTGGAAGTAGGATTTTCACTAAATGAACTACGAGGTGTGATTCTCGAGTATGACGGTGATCAAGCAACACTAAACGATTTCATTGAAGCATGCAACTTTGTTTCAGAGAATGTAGATGAAAATCAAGAAAATGCAATGATTTTCATAATGAAAAGTAAACTCAAGGGAAAAACAAAAGGGTTTATTCCTAGTAGATAGTTACAAACATGGGTTAATCTTCGTGAATTATTAATAGCTCACTACTGAGCAGAGATACGGAAGAATTATTGAGGGATTTTACATCATTTTTTCAAAAATCGAATGAAACTCCTAGAGTATTTGTTCAAAAAATTGAAGATTTATTAACAAAATTAAGAAGCAGCGTAGCTTTAAAAGTACAAGAAAAAGCAGCATTAAACAGATCACACGAAAAAATTGCACTAAAAACACTTTCAGCAGGCTTAAGCGAGCCTTTCGGTTCAGTGATACGTACAGAAAAAAAATTGCATTGAATCAAACAAACATTATTTCAGTCAAAAAAATTCGTTGTTTCAATATGGCGAAATAAATCTACTGTTTCAAAGAAAACGGGAGTTTTTTTTTATTTCCAAAAGCAATATTTGCTTGATCCAAAAAATCTTGAACAAAGCTGAGTGTTATATTTTCGTCAACCAATTTTTTGGTTTGCTTGATGCAAGACTCACAAATGCATTGTTGTTGTATTTTATTCAATTCATTTGAGAATATATTGTCTTGAGTGGAGTATATTTCTCTTTGGAACCAAATGAATAATTGTGTGAATTCAGAATTAATGGAATTGGTTCAAGAATATGAACTACTTGATTGTAGAATTTGAGTCAATCAAATAAAAAAAATACTTATTTGAGTTAAGGAAACATATTGTTTAGTTCAGATACATTCTTTAATCCCTAGAATTTTAGGAACAGGAAGCATGAAGTAACAAACATTTATTAAATATTCATCAATTCAAAACATAAAGCTGGGTGAGATTCAGAAAGAAATAGGTACGAATACTTTTTTTATTTTATTGTTCCAAGTTAAAAGAATTAACTCTGTGTTTGATTAATAATAATGTAAATGTCGGTGTCTGTTAGAAATATTTTGTGATGTGGAAAAATGTTATAATAATAATAATAAATGTTCATTGAAGCAGAATTACATTCAATTCAAAAGGCTATCGACCGAGGTCCTTCTGCCCATCCAGTTATAATTTTCATATTTTTTTTTCTTCACAAAAATTCAATGCCTAGAAAATTATGAAGGTATTTTTTCAATTCACGGTATTCAGTGAAATAGAAAAGGCCAAAAAATCTTTTTTGTTGATGAATTACCGGCAACTTTTTTTTCATTTTGAGCAGTAGAATTATGTAACAGAACACAATTCAAAATGCTACAAATATTTGAAAATTATAGTTTAATTTTCATTGTCTTTGTATAATAAGAAATTGAACTCATAATAGGTACCCGCTATTGAATAATTGACAATAATAGCTACCTATTTGAAAATTTTGCTGATTGAAATACAATGAATCGAATCAAACAAATTACTAAATCGAAACAGATGAAATAATACTCGATCCAATCAAATGAAATACTAAATCGAAACAAATGAAATATTGAATCGAAATAAGTGAAACATTGAATCGAAACAACAGAAATACTTTATCAACTCGTAAGAAATAACTTGGAAATATTAAATATATTGAATCAGAAATAACAGACATGTAGGTATATGCAAACATTGAGTATATACACCGAGAGAAAAGATTATTCATATTTAATAAAATTTATTTGTATCCAACGAATATCTGTTTTGAATAGCGCCGAACTTATGTAAGTTCATTCGAAACATGGGGAAAGTTCAAAGTCTACAAATTAAATATTTATTTTACACCAAGCAACATACACATATGAATTCAAAAAATATTTATTACCTGTAAACTTTTCTAAGCTGGATGGTAATAAACGTAAGGTTCAGTAAATTATATCAGCTGATTCTGAAATATTTAATATATGTAATGATAATATATTCGTTACTTTTTAGAATGTCTCCATTTATAATTAACCAGTGAAAGCTTCTTTGTAATATGTGATCAATTATCATAATAATTTATATGTTTGCAGCAAAACTATATACATTTCAATATAAATTATAAATATTTCCTTGACCAAGAACATTTATTGGTGTATACTATTTAAAAAAATGTATTCTATTGTAACGATTTCGAGTCCGGCCCCGAGACCGGCCCTGATCTAATTAATTATGCACCCTCGTTCAACTACAACAGCATATCTGCTGGCGTAGGGATCGCCGAGAACAAGCTGGAATAAATCGATCAATTCGATACTGTTCGAAGAGCCATCTAGATGAAATGTTCTATACTCCTGAATAATCGAGAGTCGTTAATGGAATCTGCTTGGAAGTATATAAGCGGGATAGTCAGAATTGAGAGTTAGTTACAGTTCCAGAGTTCGCTGATAGATAGCCACAGTAGAAATGAATTGAAATAGTTATTGAATTAAATGTTTTAGTGAATAATTGTTGTAAATAGTGTTTTGAATAAATTAGGAAAATTAGTTAGTGCAGTTTTACTACATTTGTTGTCAGAAGTCGGATGCAAAAAATAAATAAGTGTTAAAGTGTTCGTCGCGTTGAAAAACTGATAAACGTTTATCGCGCCTAATAGACAGTTAGTGAGTGACCCGTTGAACATTTGAGTGCAAAGTGGACAGTTTTGCGCGTCGCGGGACAATAAACTGAAAACTGTGTGTGAAATAAATAATAGACTGATATCTCGGTAAAGACAATAAGAGAAAAAATGTTTCCAAGAAGAGTTCACCTAGTTTACCTTAAAGTTAGTGAATTAAAGCAAGAGTTAGAGGAGCGTGAGTTAGAAACAACTGGAAAGAAGGCCTTACTCGAGAAAAGACTTGCAGATGGACTGATTGAAGAAGGAGAAGACCCCGAAACATTTTTGTTCGAAGTTTCTGGAATCGATATGAGTGCTATAATGAACAAACTCGAGGGAACTACGAATAGTTTGAAGAAGGAACTTCTACAAAATTCCGTAAGTCTGGAAGATAAATTTCTTCAAAATTCAAAGAGTCTGGAGGAAAAGCTTCTAGAAAATTCTGTCAGCCTGAAAGAGGAACTTCAAGAAAATTCGAAAAATCTAGAAGAAAAGCTTCACGAAAATTCGAAAAATCTAGAAGAAAAGCTTGAAGAAAATTCGAAAAATTTAGAAGTGAAGCTTTTAGAAAACTCGGAGCATTTGAGAGAAGAGCTTCTAGAAAATTCGAGAAGCTTTAAAGAAGAAGTTTGCAGTGTGGCGAATCGGTTGGAAGAAAGAATGGGAACTGTCGAGACAGAAATGGAAAAATTGAAAGAAACAATAAGTGACCAAGTCAAAGACGACATGGGGGAAGAAATCAAAAAAATCAAGGAAACGCTCCACGATGAAATAAAAGACGGAATCGAGACAGAAATCGGCAGAATAAAAGAAAAATTCAGTGAATTGGAAAAGCGAATGGATTCTGCGCACACCCCAGAAATTTTCAACAGAAATTCAATGCCGGATCTGAGTACTAACGTGGAGGAAGTTCAAAAAGACATCAAAGATGCGAAGGTCAGTACGGAACCAGGAAAGCTCTCATTGAAACCGCCTCAGTTCGACGGAAATACTCCATGGGCAAACTACCGCCGACAATTCGAAGCTGCTGCCAAAGCAAATGGATGGAATGCTGGGGAAAAAGTTTTGGCATTGACACTGGCATTGCGTGGCGATGCCACAAACATTTTACAGACCCTTACCGCCTAACAACAGGAGGACTATGAACAGCTGGTAAAACACTTGGAACTTCGCTATGACCAAGCCCACCTTGAACACGTATATCATTCACAGCTGAAGAACCGATGCCAGAAATCAAGCGAATCGTTGCAAGAATTTGAAGCAAATATTGCACGCTTGGTTCGTCTTGCGTACCCAGCTACACCGGAAAATGTAATGGAGCGACTAGCGGTCCAGGCATTTTTGGATGGACTTCGTGACCAGGAAACCCGGCAAGCCCTAACACTAGCTCACCCCGCACATCTCGTGGATGCATTGGCACGCGCTCTGGAATTCGAAGCAGCAAAGCAATCCTGCAAAAGCCAGAGTAAAGTCCGGATGATTGAGGAAGATCCACAGCCACAGGAGCCCGCTAATATCGAATCTGTGATGCGAGAAGTGCTGAAGGAAGTTGTGCCTGAGAGAAGACTGATACGATGCCGAAATTGTAGAGAACTTGGGCACGTGCGTAGCAAATGTCCAACATTGAAAAAATCGACATCAACGATGAAAATCAAGAAGGAGCAATCGTCAGCCCGTATCCAACAAGCCCCAGTTAACAATGCATATGTCGCTGTACTTCAAAGACAAGACAAAGGGGTCTTCGTAGACGGTTTCATTAACAACGAGCCTCGCACCATGCTACTTGATACGGGTGCGACTAGGACAATCCTTGGACCTACTTTTGCCAAAACACCGGCAAGAATCGAATCGTCGAATTGGAAGCTACGCACAGCAACAGGAGAGCCGGCAACTGTGTATGGTGAACTTCCAATTGAACTGACTTTGGGCAGCACTACAGTGAAACACCGGGCTCTAGTAGCGGATATCGAGGACGAGGTAATAATTGGAATGGACATCATGAATTCCAGAGTATTCGAGCTGAATTTTAAAGACGGCGTCCTTCGTGTGAACGGAGAAGAGCTGGTACTTCATAGGAGAAATGAAGAAATGGTTCGAGTTCTGCTGGCTGAAGACGTAAGCGAACCGGAGAGGGCTGAAACCATTTTGGAGGCTCGCTTGGATGAAGGTGCGAGCAGTGGAAACGTGGTGATGTTCGAGCCCAAGCTACATGATGAGAAAATTGGACGAGGAATTGCACTAGGAAAAACCTTGTTGCGTGCTGATAAATTTGTGCCAGTAAGGGTGATGAATGTCAATTATTACCCGGTGACCTTGAAGAAGGGAACAATTTTGGGGCACTGCTCGTCAATTTCCTCTGTGATTAGGAGTGTACGCGGCAGTGTTAGCAAGTAACATGCCAGCAGAATTGGAGAAGTTGGTTGCTATTTCGTCCAAGGACATGGGGCCAGCACAAAAGACCAAACTGAGGGAACTAGTCAGGAAGTATCAGGAAATCTTCGATAACACAGTAGGCAAAGGCGGTAGAACAAAGGTGGTTCAGCACAAGATAGATACTAGAAATGCCCGACCAATCAGGCAATCAGCCAGAAGACTTCCTCTCGCCAAAACGAGGAGGCTGACAAAATAGTCTGCGACATGGAGAAAGACGGAGTCATCGAGCCATCCGACAGTCCCTGGTCGTCTCCAGTCGTGTTGGTGAAGAAGAAAGATGGATCAACACGGTTTTGCGTAGACTACCGTCAACTAAACAACGTGACGAAAAAGGACAACTACTCTCTCCCAAGGATAGACGACACGCTAGACACGCTGGCTGGATCTACGATTTTCTCGACCTTAGATTTGAAGAGCGGATACTGGCAGGTAGAACTGGCCCAGGAAGATCGAGAAAAGACAGCTTTTACCATCGGCTCCGGATTATGGCAGTTTACAGTTATGCCATTCGGCCTCTGCAATGCTCCAGCCACGTTCGAAAGATTGATGGAGACGGTTTTGAAAGGACTATCATGAAAGACGTGTCTGGTGTATCTCGACGACATTATTGTGGTTGGCAGATCGTTCGAGGACCATGTAAAAAACTTGGAAGAGGTATTTCAGCGACTGAGAAGCTCCGAACTGAAACTGAGCCCTAAAAATGTCATCTGTTTCAAAAGGAAGTACGTTATCTCGACCACGTTGTCTCGGGGAAAGGAGTGGCAGTAGATGAGCAGAAGATCAAAGCTGTTAAGGAATGGCCCGTTCCGAATGACATTCACCAGCTTCGAATTTTTCTTGGCTTGTGCACTTACTATCGCCGATACGTGCTGGGATTTGCTAACATCGCAAAACCACTGACCAGGCAGGCTCACGGAAGGACAAACAAAGTGCCAGTGGTCAGATGAATGCTAAGATTCATTCAGGAAGTTGAAAGGAGCTTTGATCAACGCACCAATCCTGAGCTACCCCCTTCCAGACGGGAAATTCATTTTGGACACGGACGCCAGTAACGTGGGACTTGGAGCTGTCCTGTCTCAGATCCAAGAAGGACAAGAAAAGGTCATCGGTTACTTCAGCAAGACCCTCAGTAAACCGGAGCGGAATTACTGTGTCACCAGGCGGGAACTGTTGGCTGTTGTCAAGGGAGTTGAGCACTTCTACAAGTACGTGTATGGACGAAGATTCCCACTGAGAACTGACCATGCAGCTCTCAAATGGCTCCTTCAGTTTAAGAATCCCGAGGGTCAAGTGGCACGCTGGATTGAGAGGCTCCAGGAATTCGACTTTGAGATCAAACATCGGGCGGGGACCAGCCATAAGAATGCGGATGCCCTTTCGTGAAGACCATGTCCAGACGACTGTTCGCACTGCCGACGAACAGAGGAAAAGGAGTCGACACTTTGCAGAACCACGGCGGTCGATGATAACTGGAATGACCACAAGATCCAGAAAGACCAAGAGAAAGATCCCGATCTTGGTTTAGTCATCGGCTGGAAGAAGAGTGAGCGAAGACCGTCGTGGCAGGAAATAGCCAGTTGTTCTCCAGTCGTTAAAACTTACTGGGCCCAATGGAACTCTTTTACCTTAGACAATGGAGTCTTGAAGCGTGTGTTGGAGTCGGAGGATGGCGGGGAAGAAAGACGTCAGGTAGTAGTTCCCAGGAGCAGAAGACAGGAAGTGCTCCGAGAAATCCATGATGGGGTCACCGGAGGACATCTGGGAGTGACGAAGACCCTCCAGATAGTTAGGCAACGGTTCTACTGGGCCAATTGTCAAGCTGACGTCAAGGACTGGTGCAGAAAATGTGCTGTATGCGCTGCCAGTAATGGGCCTCGAACAAGACCTAAGGCCCCGAAGCGCCAGTACAATGTGGGCAGCCCATTCGAAAGGATCGCCATTGACATCGCTGGCCCGTTCCCACAATCTGAACACGGGAACAAGTACATCCTTGCGGCGATGGATTACTTCAGCAAGTGGGCCGAAGCCTATGCCCTGCCCAACCAAGAAGCCATCACCGTTGCCGACGTCTTGGTGAAGGAGTGGATTTGTTGATTCGGTGTCCCGTTAGAACTGCTTTCGGATCAAGGCAGGAATTTCGAGTCAAACCTGTTCCAGGAGATGTGTCAGATGCTGAACATCCGGAAAACGAGGACCACAGCTCTACATCCGCAGTCCGATGGAATGGTGGAGCGGATGAATGAGACGATAAACCGCCACCTGTCCAAGGTAGTCTCTGACCACCAGAAGGATTGGGACCAGTACCTCCATCTGTTCCTGATGGCGTATCGTTCCGCAGTTCATGAGTCAACCGGCCAAATCCCTGCTAGTGTTATAATGGGCCGAGAGCTGCGACTTCCATGTGAACTGAAGTTTGGGACGCCACCAGGACAAGACACTGCGGGAGATGACTACGTCAGCAAACTGCGACAGAGAATGGACGACATCCATGAACGGGTCCGTTTGAACATCCAGAGTGCCAGCGACAGAATGAAGGAGACTTACGACATCAAGGCGGATGCTGGTGGATATCAGACAGGTGACCTTGTCTGGCTATACAACCCTAAACGTCGCCGTGGACTATCACCGAAACTTCGGAAATCGTGGGAAGGTCCATATAAGATCATGAAAAGGATAAACGACCTCGTCTACCGCATATATAAGCCACCACGAGGAAAACCTAGGGTAGTCCATTTCAATAGGTTGTCCCCTTACGCCGGAAACCACAATCAAGTCCGCACAGTCAGATCACCGGAGGACGAAATGACGTTTCAGAGGTTCATGTCCCTGTACTCGAACGGACAGAAAGTTCAATATGGAGTAACCCGAGATCTTTTCAAGGTGCCTGCTGATTACGCGATAGCTCACTGTGTGGCAGAAGATCTCCAAATGTCCATAGGCATTGCAGTAGTTTTCTCCAAGAAGTTCGGTCGAATCCAGGAACTGAGAGAACAGAACCTGGAAGTTGGAGGGGTGTTACAGCTGAGGAAAGGCCAGAGAAACATCTACTATCTGGTTACCAAGAAGCGTTCTCGTGAGAAGCCGTCTTATGAAGATGTTTGGAAGAGCCTTACGAGATTGAGAGACACGATGCTGGACCAGAATATTGTAGACCTGGCAATACCAAAATTGGCCTGTGGGCTTGATCGGCTGGACTGAAGAGTTATGAGAAGCATGTTGGAGACAATATTCAGATCCAGCGGCATCAACATTCTGGTGTGCTGAAACCATCTTCCTCGACCCAACTTGAAGACTGTGTAGTGCTACTTCCATCGAACGTCCAGGTGCAGATATGGAGAATCATGCAGGTATCTTCACACTCCAAGAATGACGTTTCGGGGCGAAACGTCTTTAAGAAGGGGGAAATGTAACGATTTCGAGTCCGGCCCCGAGACCGGCCCTGATCTAATTAATTATGCACCCTCGTTCAACTGCAACAGCATATCTGCTGGCGTACGGATCGCCGAGAACAAGCTGGAATAAATCGATCAATTCGATACTGTTCGAAGAGCCATATAGATGAAATGTTCTATACTCCTGATTAATCGAGAATCGTGAATGGAATCTGCTTGGGAGCATATAAGCGGGACAGTCAGAATTGAGAGTTAGTTACAGTTCCAGAGTTCGCTGATAGATAGCCACAGTAGAAATAAATTGAAATAGTTATTGAAGTAAATGTTTAAGTGAATAATTGTTGTAAATAGTGTTTTAAATAAATTAGGAAAATTAGTTAGTGCAGTTTTACTACACTATTGAATCTTGTTTGGTAGCAAATATCGTGGAATGATGTTTATTAAATTATTGTTGAAAGTGAAGATAAATATTCTTGATGATACCATTTTTGCTGCCAAGGAAATTTTTTATGTTTCTCCAACTTATAATTGTCATTATAATGCCTATTTAACATATTCAACCTGAATCAGAGTCACTCATTTTAATCAGTATTTAGAATAATAGTGGAGAAGTAACATATTTTATAAAAAACATTGGAGTCTGCAAAATGTACCTTTTAATGGTGATCATTGCCGTTTAGGTTTATATAATAAAAAACAATTTCAGATGAAAAACATTTTATTTTTATACAAAAATTTAAACTTTTTCTATGGTTATATATATTATAATTGCTATTTTATAATTACTCCACAAAATAACTTTTAACTTGTATGACAAACATTGATTTCAAAATCACTGACTTCGGGATTGATTAAAAACACTTACAGACCTATTTATCATTTTGATTAACTGAAAAATTGTAAATACTAGTAAATAACTATAAATACCGACCTACCTTCGTGAGGTTCTCCAGTTTCAACCAAATAATTATTCTTTTATATCAATAAATCATTTTATCATTGAAACTGAGCGATGTATTATGAAAAATACATATACTTGGTTGAAAATTGATATCATATCATATCATGTTAAATATTAAAATATCTACACCAATACTATCTACAAACACTACGGCTTCGTATGGAATTCTGGATCTAGTAGCGTGAATGTCTTCTTTGACCTTGTATCGGTCGTTAGGCAATAATTCGATGACCTTGAAGGGTCCCTTATATTTTTCCATCAGTTTTTTGCTCTTATTTTCGTTACCTGGGAGACTACCGGTTTTCGTGACAACCAAGTCACCAATTTTATATTCGCTAACTTCTCACCTCTTTGTGTTGAAAGTTTTGTCTTGTTTCTTTCTTCTTGTTTCTTTCTAGATTTTCATCCAGCAAAGTCTCTCAGTTAAGTAACGTCTAGTGCTTTGTCATCGTTAGGAATAAAGCGGTCACCGTCCATTCTCAAGTCGATCCTGAACATAAGTGCAACAGGGGAGGCTTTTGTAGTCTTATGTACCATGCAGTTGAATCGCTTCCTATTTGGAATCCCAATTGTCTGTTGTTGTGCTCGATTCCATAGTTGACAGGGCATCCAGAATTGATTAGTTAGCTCTTTCTACCTATCCGTTACCTCTAGGCATACCGACAGCAATGTTGAATAGCATTATTCCCTTGTCTTCGCAGAATTTCGAGGATTCCTTGGAAGTGCCAGCATCCCAAATTATTCGTCTTGGGTTCATATACTTCCGACATCATTTTTTGAAAGTAACTTGGCGAATTGCACAAACCAAAAGGCAACCGAAGATATTCATAATGACCTTTGAGTGTGATGAATGCTGTCTTGTGAACTGATTCAGGGCTCACAGGTGTTTGATGCTAAATCTAATGTTGAAAATATATTAAACACCTTTAATGAGTCAACTAAATCCTCTATGATGGGCAATGAAAATGAATACTTTTCCGTTATTTTATTCAAGGCTCTATAGTCTACTACCAACTGTTTTTCGTTATCTTTTTTGTTGACTAGTAGTGCCAGGCTAGCATATCCCGAAATACTTTTTCTGATTATACCAGCTGAAAGAAGCTCATCTATTTGATTTCTCATTGTTGTTTTGTCTCTTTATGACGACAAGATATTGGTGTATTGTTTTTAGTTTCAATTGTGAGAGCAACTGAGTGTGACTTCCAATTTTTTTATTGAAACGTACATGCAATTTTCAAATTCTTTAATTAACGCAAATAGGAGTCACCTCCGTTTCATACTGCAATGACCTGTCTGCCATTTGGAATGTTAGCCTATTACCTATTCGATGGTAGGAAATGGTATCATTCTCCGTAAAATTGCACCCAATAATAAATTTGGTATCGTTGAGGATCTCATCAGTAATATAAATTTGACAATGAAGGTAGCATTGGTCTATTGAAATAGTTGCAAATGTACTATCATAAACATTTATTGATTGCCCTGTGAACCCTGACAGTTTGATCACCTCGTCTAATTTTTTAATTTTCAAATTCAATTTCAAAGCTAATTTTCTCTCCATAACGGAACAGTCACTACCTAAATCTATGAATGCATTTATTGGCATACCAAGTAAATCCTCCTTATTGATTTTTTTGCAGACTCTTTCCTTATCATTTTAATATTCTCCAATCTTGAAATGTGCTTTTTGCGACAGACAGATTCGATATGATCAAGAGTTTCACAAAAGTTGCATAATGTATGTCTATGTGGACAATTTTCCCTTATGTCTTCAATTATACCACAATAATTACACTTTCTCAAAGACTTATCATAAGAATTGAATTCATTTGCACTCTGTCTGTTACGATTATCATGAGGTTCTACCCAGGCATTACGTGTATTGGAACGTTTGCTTGTACCTGGCAACAAGAATTCTGGAACTTTTGTTTTTGCTTCGCTATGAAATGATTTATTACGTAAATATGCAGCTAGATCAGTTGTGTTTTGAATTCTTGCAGCCTCAGATGATGATTTGATACTTTGGTCACCTATTGCCCCCTAAATCAATGATATTTCATCCTCTTCTGAAATGTTGAGTCTCAAGTTATCTATCTTAGCCAAATGTAAGAAAAATAAATTCACACAAAGAGGTTTATGATTCATAAATCCAGGAATAACGAGAAATTGTCCCGCCTGCATCGGAATGTTTCCAGTAGTCTTTCTTTCCACATCTCCCATGTGAACAAAGACCATTCAACGTCATTGGATACAAGACTATTATACCAAATTCGAGCGGTTCCTACTAATTAACTGGTTGCTTGAAAAACTGTATTTTCAGGAGTCCATTCATAAATTCGAGAACTATGTTCTACTATTTCTATCCAACGTATAATATCGTCCGTCAAGGCATTGAATTCAGGGATCACAGATAAAACACCTGCTGGCAGAATCGATATGCCACTTACCCCTGAAGCTTTTCTAGTACTAATAGTTTGTCTGCTAACTTTTTTTGTCTTATTTTTATTCCTTTTGAAATTACGGCGACTTCTTTCATCATGAGGAACTACTTGATGAATCAGACGTGGACAAACGTCTTTTCCTTTGTTTCCCCAATCTATTTTTTCAGTATCATTTACCTCAATCAAAAATATTTACTTTAATCAGGAAATTTGCAAAGCATAAATCAAAAAACTGGTTCAAGTTGAGAAATCTCAAAGTATCGGAAGTGATGGAGCATATGTTTGAAAGTTTTCAAAAGAATAGTTTTCTCAAAATAGATGGAAAATAAAGTATTGAAGTAAGTAATTATATTGTTCAATCGAATAAACTGCGTTTATTTATACAAGTAATTATATTTTCTCTCTTCAAAAAAATCACATTTTCTTAGTTGAACAAATTGCGATTTCCCCATCCAAGATATTACGTTTTCTCTGATCATATATTACGTTTTCTTCATTCAAGAAATTACATTTTCTGAATCGAAAAAATTACGCTTCTTCTGTTCAAGTAATTACATTTCCTTTATCCAAGAGATTACGTTTTCTCAACCCAAAAAATTATGCTCTATCCAAGAAATTACGATTTTTCTACCGGAGAAAAAAATATTTTTCTATCAAGTAATTACATTTTCTCTGTCCAAGCAATTACGTTTTCTCTTTCCAAGAAATGCCGTTTTCCCTATCCAAGAAATGACATTTCCTTGAACGTAGAGAACAAAAGTTCTCGGTCGAAGTACTTAGTCGTGTTTACTCCATGAAGATGTTACTGTTATTTGTTAAGTGAGGAAACATGATTATTTCTTTCAAAACTTTCCAACTAACAGAGTTGCATAGACGTTCCAGTTCCTGAAGATGCTTACCTTATGTTGGCGTAACACGTTTCGAATAAAATTGTCATAAATTTGGTGTTTGGGTAGTTTTTCAAATTATTTTAATGTATTCACTCAAAAACTTTCAAAAATTCATATTCGAGAAGGAAATTGCTTTCACTGGAGGAATCTTCATAAAAAATTGGGTTGCATTCATAAAGGCCTTAACAAATTGAATAGGTATGTTTGGAGGAATCTGAGTGAAAGCTTTTGCCCGTAAAGGTTTATTCATGCAACCCATTGTTTTCTCAAAAATAAAGAAAATTAAAGCATTTTTTTCTGAACAAATTCTCCATTGATGTAACCGTGTTTTCAAGGAAAGATTCTAGACGAAGTAAGTGTGTTTGCTCCTTCTGAAATTATATTCTGAGACACTGCATTTTCCCAAAACTAAACCAAAACTTTTTTCGAGGTAATTATAAATTGAGAAAATATCAAAGATATCTAAAATATTAGTGTTTTCCATTTATGAAATGTACTTACCGAAGGAAAAGGCTGTATAGAAATATTATACTATATGTTTCTTTAGGGGGGTGTGGCTTTAAGAAAAAAACGTGTAAAGTATAAAACATTTATATTAATACATTCTGAGATAATAGCAAGCAACCTTTTTCTATAAAATATTAAAACAAAATTGTAACAGTCTTTCTGGAAATGAATTAGGTAACCACATTCTATAAAATAAAAAGAAAAATTAAATATTAATATTATTGATTGGTAAAGAGTATTTCGAAAATGAAATTTGGCAAACGCATTCTACAAACAATAAGAATAAAAACGAAACATAAATATTAATACTACTTATTTTTTTTTACATTTTTGAGTTTGAAATCAGGCAACCACAATCAATAAAACATCAAAGTCAGAACAAAAATGAAAACAGGGACAGGCTAGTTTGTCTTAAATATGAACTGTTTAATGAAAAATACATTAAAAATATATTAACATTATACGATTTTCGAAATACGCATCTAGGAATTAAAATACTTGTGTGGTGAAGGAGAAAAATACTTTCTACTCTCATAATAAATAATAACAAATTAAAAGCAACAAAACTTTACACTATCAAGAAAAATTGGATTCCTTATACAGGGTGTCCCAAAACTATAGTGCCAAATTGAAACAGAAGATTCCCCTCGAAAAATAAATTTGACTTTCCTAATATTTTTTTTCTCAAATGTCGTTCATTGCAGAGATACAGGGTGTTGAATATGAAAAATTACAAGTAATTTTTATTCATAACTTCCACAGTTAAGAAAATTTTTCAAAAAAAATTCAAGTAATGTTTGTGTTCGATAGGTGCTTCATTTTGAAAAAGAAACCACATTTTCAGTTGTTACCAGTGGCGTACAAGAAGGGCATCATGGTCCCTATTCTCCCCTATTTTTTACGCCACTGGTGAAATTAGAAAATTTAATAATTGTTTGCATTCCTCTTTCAATTTTGAGTAATAAATGTATACTTGTTGGATTCCAGAAAAATCAACCGTTTTCAAGATAATTGCGCTTTTATGAATACAAACATAACTATAGTAATGAAAAAAATGTTCGGCTGAAGTGAATTCTACAATCCTAATTACTGGTTAAACTCAAAACTGAATATTTCACCAAAAAAAAATCAATGACATTTCAACATGCATTTCTCTTGCAGAGGTACAGGGTGTTGAAACTGAAAAATAAAAAGGCATTTTTCCCGCCACTTTCATAGTTACAAAAAAACAATAAAATTTTTGAAATTGTAATTTTTTTTTGGTTGAATATCAAGATGTTATTTGGACCAGTAATTGGGATTGTAAAATTGATTTCTGCCAAACAAATTTTTCATTACTAGTATGTTTGTATTCATAAAATCGCAATTATTTAAAAAACGGTTAGTTTTTCCGGATTCAAACAAGTATACATTTTTTACTAAAAATTGAATGAGGAATGCGAAAAATGCAATTTTTTTCTGATTTTACCAGTGGCGTAAAAAATAGGGAAAAAAGGGACAAAGATTCCATTCTTGTACGCCACTGGTAATAACCGAAAATATGTTTTCTTTTTCAAAAGGAAACAACTATTGAGCAAAAACATTCATTGAAATTTTATTGAAAAATTTTGGAAACTGTGGAAGTTATGAATAAAAATTACTTTTAATTTTTCATATTCAACAACCTGTATCTCTACAACGAACTATATTTGAGGAAAGAAATATCGGGAAAGTCCTATTTATTTTTCAAGGGGAATCTTCTGTTTCAATTTGGCACCATAGTTTTGGGACACCCTGTATATTTTGAGAAATTTCATGTTGCTCAACCTCCGTTTCTAAGCCACGTATACGCTTAAATTAAAACCAAGGGTTTTCGACAGTCGATTGAAAGCTTTCTTCGTAATATAATTTCCTCAAATTATTGACAGCTGTCTTGAAACGTCCCATATATTTGATAAGCTCACAGAAATTGAAATTTGAACCCATTGTATTGAATGAGTACCAGTTATGGTAATAATAAAATCTATTTATCATATAATTGATTTGATTTTGATATGAAATATACGAATTACTTCTCGATGCATTGTTTCAAATATGTACTCAGTTTTCACTAAATCAAGGGAGAACAGTCTTATACAACTCACCTTAACATGCACTATGATACTCTCTGAAAATTCGAGAAGTTTATTTTCCTTTTGGATGAATGATATAAGCGAGGAACTGAATTTGGATTGGTAATTTCTCATCCTAAAATAAAGTATTCTCGTTAAAATTTTCGATAAGCAATTCATGAATTTTGAGGAAAAACTATACTAACCGGTGTCAGCCAAGGTCTTAATTTTACGAAACAGATCTAAGGAAACAGTCCCCTTCAACTCATTTTCTTTTCCACCAAGAATTGTACCAAAAAATGAATTCCAGTTGATGTAGGAATTTTTTGAAATCAAGATGAATCTGAAAAAAATAATGAAAATTAAATATTTTCAAACACGCGCAGTGATATTTGGACTAATTTCAGGTCTTTTTGGGAGACAGTGGATGAGAGCTGTACAAATTTTATATAGTACACGATGATTCTCACCATAATATCCGAACGCAATCACCAAGTATAGTCTAATTACTGAAAAATTCGGCGGCAGTTTTCTCCGTTTGGAATTTTGGCGTACTTCAAAAGTCTGGATCCATTTTACCAAGATTGTGCTCCACGGTTCTTGGTTATTTTGTAACCACAGTACATTGTTTTTCGATTCATTATTTAGTTCTGAAACACAAACATATATTCAGAATCAACATTTACAATGTTTTGAGATGAACATCTATACCTAATATTCACGACGTCAGTAGCAGAATGGAACATTCAATAGGTAAACTGAATAATTTTGAATCGAATATCTAAAAAGAATCTGCACCATATTAAAAATATTACCTATTCGGAAATAATCATATTTACATACAGGTTAACCTATTTAAAAGCGCGGCAGCACTGTTAATATTTTATTTGTTTTCCGATTAAAACGACCCTTTTTGTAATGAAAATAGCTTTAACGGCTCCATTGTACTGCCCTAACTATGAAATAAAATTCAGGTCAAGCCATTCTTCGAAATTTTTTCGAAGCGAAAAATCTAAATAATAAAAAAAAATTGACTACGCCACTGAATTTGTGATATTTCCTTATAGAGTTGAGAAAAGTCAATTTCTTGCAGTGAAATTTTCATTAAAAATTTCAATATGCTTCCTCCGGATAATGTCCTAAGAGAGGATATTATCACCTAATAGCAGAGACTATATGCTTCATGTGCCCGGTATAACTGTTTTCCGAGGGGAAAACATCTAGCTAAAATGTGTACAAGACTCAAAGACTCAATCAAGCCTAAGACTGAAAGACTTAGCCGATTACTGAAAGACTGAAGAAGATTTAAGGACTGAAAATTGACTCAAATGACAAATTTACAATATTCTTATCAACTCAAGCCAAGGTATATAGTGTTTTCTGGTTAGATCATGATGAAGAGCATTTGAGATGTAGGCCAGTCAGAATTCAGAATCATTAAGAGCTGTCATATCATAAATGTACCGGTTCTTGGTAAATACGACTGACAGGTTTCTAGTTTATTCACAGAAATTGTAATTCAATTATCCACTGACTGACATGGCTTTCCATAATCAGAAAACATCCTAAGAAAAATAACTGGCACCGACTCTAATTTTATTACTGTCTATTAAATATAATTCAATCCTTGTTTGTTGAAATATGACTTCTGTATAAATAATGACTGAAAGATGAATCATTTAGAATCAGAATGAATTATTTACATTTTTGTGGTACCTGGTACCGGCTAAGTACTGACTACATGTAACGCGCTTCAGACACCAGGGTGGAATGATCGAAAGGGGAAGAAATAGAAAGACATCGTAGCGATGTCTGCCAAAAAATACGATAGAGTTTTGGAAATTTTAGATTTATTGAAGTAAGAAAATATTACAAGATATTTTCTTGGGTTGAGAAATGTTTGTGAAAAATCATTTATTTTGAGAACATACTATTTCTTGATTTGAAAACACAGTAGTGTTTTTATCTCAGAAAATATATTCTCAATACTCTCTTCACCGGAGAAAATTGTGTGAGAAAAATCTCAATTTGATAATCAAACGTGAGCAACTGATGATAAGAATAAAAATAATGCTAAAATTGCTAAAGCGGCATTCTTCGCCTCTTTTAGTCCGAGTCGAAACTAGCTGTGTCAGTATGCGGGACCCGTGTAAGGCGAGAAATTGAGAAATATTAGTGTTTTCTTATAAGTTATCGCCTGAATATGTTACCTATATCTGTATTATAGATATATTGTATGTAGTACATTGCATTATGTTGATCAACTAGATAGGTTCGTCAAGATCATTGTTGACAAGATAAAAGTTACTTATCGTAGATTCCTCTTTTCGACCTGATTTTCCTTATTAAGGTACCTGCCGTTTTGGGATGTTTCAAATCTCGTCAATTACTCCATCTGAAAAACGCAATTGCTTGGAGAAAAATTATAAATATTTTCAGAGAATTGACCTCCATTACTATTAATAAAACTTCGAAATTTACTGAAAGAAGATCGCCTCTCTTGGTACAATACTCAAATTATCTCCATTAGAAACTTTGGAAAATTTTCGTTTCAAGTAATCTTAATGCCTTCTTACAGAAAATTTTAATCTTGGTGTAAATTGTTAAAAGTTCTTGAACTGAAATATCAAGTTACCTATTTTCAAGTAAATTTCGTTAGTTGAATAATTGATACTATTGAGAACATTGATGTATCCATTTAAAAGAATATTTTATCGATTATATATAACAGAATCATATTCTTGCATTATTTCTAGAACTTGTTTGTGTTCCTGCACATCTGAATTAAAACCTGCTTCTGTGCATGTACTCAAAAGGATGATTATTTCGATAAATTTGGGATGTCATTATATTTTTAAGAGGTAAATACCATCACAAACTCATTTCATAAGTTTAAATGAAGATTGCAGTCCTAGTCAACGACAGTCTCCAGTGTTGATTGATGATGAAAACAATCTTGGAAATTATCAACATTTCCATTATAAGCAGTTTAGAGAATATACAATTTCTCCAAGAATACTATGATTTTCTCAGTCGGTAAAAATGTTCATTCGTCTTGAGTAAATGTCAATTTCAAACTCAAATTATAAGAACTGTTATCTCATGAAAATCTTGGTATATTTTGAAAGAAGAAAATCGAATATTTTCAACTAAAACTCGTAAAATATTCTGACATTCAAAACAACAAATTTTCTTAGAATTTAAAAATTTCTCAAAAATTTCAAAGTTTTGATATAAAAATTTCGATTTGATTGAAATAACCAAAAATGTTTGAATAATAATAATAATAATAATAATAATGTTTATTTCTTCAATTTAAAAGTACATATATAATACTGAACAGTACACATAGCACAATAATAAAAGAAAACGTCGAAGCCAAATGTGGAAAATTACATAAAAGATTAAACATAGAAAACTATAAAATTGACATTCAAAACGAAGAACTATTAAAATATTCCTCCAATGTGTAACAGTTTCTTGATAGTAGTGCTTTCACCCGTTGTTTGAAAATAAAGAGATTGGGGGATGTCTGTATATCTTCAGACAGTGAGTTGAAGATTTTACAGCCCATATATTGTAAATTTCTTTGATAAAATGAAGACCTGTGCACATCTGGTACCAATAAATGCTTGCATCTAGTTTCATATTCGTGAGTATTTTGATTGGATACAAGTAATGATCTATGTTTGTACACATATTGGCATATTTCATAGATATATATTTCCGCTAAGGTAAGTATTTTCAGATTTTTAAATACTAATCTACATGAATCTCGTCGTGCAAGTTTGGCTATAATTCTAACGGCATATTTTTGTAGTATAAATACTCTTTCTATGTTGGTTGAACATCCCCAGTTAAGTATACCGTAGCGTAGGTGACAATGAAAATTAGCATAAAAGATAGTAAGAAGTATTTGTTTACTACACTGTTTGGCCATAAAATTAAGTGAATAGCAGCCACTACGTAGCTTTCCACATAAAGTTTCTATATGTTGTGTCCATTTTACACATATTGATCCTAACTTGTTCTAAACTTGTGTTGGCAACAAGAATATTTGTATCATCTGCATAGCAGACTATTTGGGAATTTGGAGACATTTTATTCAGAGAAGTTATTAAATCATTCGAATATATTATGAAGAGATATGGACCCAAGACTGAACCCTGAGGAACACCCCTATTAATTAATTTTTAAGTACTCAACAAATTTCCCATTTATACTATTTGAGATCTACCTGCCAGGTATGATTTCAACAAATCCAGACAAGGGCCTCGTATTCCATATCAAGACAATTTGTACATTAACAGTTCATGATCTACGTAATCAAAGGCCCACGAAAAATCAACAAACAGTCCCATTACATGTAGTCTTTGATCTAAAGCTGATACAACGTTTCTGTGAAATTCATATAGTGCAGTTTCTGTGCTGGAGTTACAAGTAAAACCATGTTGTGAAGGTGATAATAAAGAATGACTATTGAAAAATGAAACTATTTGTTCTTTCATATTCAGTTCGTAGATTTTGGAAATACTTGACAAAACACTGATAGCCCGGTAGTTGCCATATACATTGCGGTCCCCTTTTTTATATATGGGAGTTACTAATGCTAACTTCAATTTTTTTGGAAATATAACCGTTTCCAGTGATGCATTCAACAGATACAATAATGGCTTGCATAACTCATTTCTGCATTCTTTCATCAGTTTGTTGGAAATATGATCGTGACCTGCAGAGTTAGTGTTTTTGAGTGTAGCTAAAGAGCAGAATGTCGTTTTCACAAAGCGGATTCATGAAAAGAGACTCATTATTCAATGGTATATTAGTATCCGCAAGATTCATGTCACATTCACCCAAGAGTAAAGTACAATCTGTGAAGTGAGCATTGAAGTTTTCTACTACAATATGATTTGGAATATCAACATTATTCTCCGATATGTTAATTTCCTGGGTTTGGTGCGATTTTTTTTGTATCTTATTTATAATTTGCCAGGTAGTTTTAGTTTTATTATTGGATTGTGCTATTTCATAATCATAATGTGCTATTTGGATTTGTCTTAGTTTTTCCCTATATGTTTGATTATAGTACTTGTAGATGTCCTTGAATTTCACAAAATCTTTGGCTAAATCACCATAAAGTGTAACCAGATTTCTGAGCTCAGTAAGTTCTGGAGAATCAACTCTATTGTTATTTTTGTGAAGATGGGCATTACATTTTTTAATAGGGAAAGATATTTCATAATAATACAGGAGTATTCGAGAAAAGCAATTGAAAGCGTTATCAGGGCAGGTTATTCTATATACATCATCCCAAGTTTCCTGGCTCAAGAATGTTTTGAAAGTTGCTATATTATCAGCACTATGAAACCTTCTATAGACAGTATTATTGTTGTTTGGCTCATTTGAAGAAATTACATTAATTTTTATGTAGATTGCATGATGATCCGATACGCAGTAATCTCTTGCTCCAGAAGTGTAGCTACTATCAAAATTTATCAAAAAATTATCAAGACATGTTTTCGAAATTGGAGTTATTCGTGTTGGCATTGAAATGGTTGTTTTCAAATAGAAACATGCAATAAAATCTTTAAAAAGTGTTAGGTTTTCACTATTTGTCAAGATATCTATGTTAAAATCACCACCAATAATAACTCTATCGGAACTGTTACACAGTGTAGTCAGAAACTCATTAAAAACTTGTAGAAATAAATTATAATCATCTGTTGGAGGCCTATAAACTACAGCTATTGTTAATTGTTTGGTGGGTACTCTGATGCAGCATCTTTCAAAGACTCCTTCTATACAGAAACCTTTCACATTGAGAATACAAATATTATCAGAAAAGCAATCCCTTTTATAAATGGCAACTCCGCCATGTTGCATATTAGTTCTACAAAAGCTGGAGCACAGAGAGAACTGTTTTAACTTAATTACATTGATGTTGTCATGATTCTGCCAATGTTCGGTAACTAATAAAAAATCACACTTTTTTGTGTTTGGGAATATATCATTGATTAGCAATATTTTATTGCTGATGCACTGCATATTTTGATGATATATTATGATGTCCCCAATTTCTGGAGCACCTTCTTCAGCACCAGGTCGGTTAGCTTCATTTACAGATAATTTTTTGGGAGACATTTCTGTTAACACTGGAAAAAAGTATTCTTTTCAGCAGTTGATTCCTTTGGATGTTTTGCACGGGGATTGTCTAGAAAATGCTGTCCTTTTTGAAAATTGAAGAGTTCAAACTGGACACCTTGGGGCCAGAAGTTCGTGTCATACACTATATTTTTCAGGTTTGGGTCCACTCCTATCAAGAAACAGTTATTGTCGGGAGTCTCATGGAAAATTTTCACTTTTTTTATTTTTAGTTGTTGTGTTGTTGTATTTACTTTTTTTGATAAATATTTCCCAATCTGCTCTTCAGAAACATTATCTTTAACTTTCTTGATAAATATCCACAGTTTTTTTTCTGGGCCACTTGAACTTCCTTCAAAACCAAAATTTTCTTTTGATGAGTGCGCTCCAGTTCCTACTCGAGCAGTCTTATTTTTGGTTCGTCTTTTGACGACTTCTTTGAAACCATCTTCTGTTGTTGTCCTCACTGCGGATGAAGGGATCTTAGGCAAAGGTTTGGGTAATGCATTTTCCATTGAAGTTGTACATGATTGAGCTCCAGATTCAGAATGTATTTTGGCTGGGTCTGCCACTGAGTCAACCTTGGCCGCGGCAGAATATGTATTTATAAGTTCTGGGAGTTGTCTTGATGCCATGATATGAATGAGCTCAATATTCGTTTCACGTATCATTGCTATCTCATGCTTGAGTTCCTGATACCCTTTATTCAGACTATCCAGTTCATTTTTCAGGTATTTATCGACCATCATTGGTAATTTCATGGTGAATTCTTTCAGCAGATATTCTACATTCGAAATATTCGATTTATCAATAGTTTTGCAATCTGCACAAAGATATACAATTTGTCGCTTCTTTAGCAAAATTGCTCTGATATCAGTGGATGTTAGATCAGCACAGACTTGACATAATGACGATTTACATTCATCACAGACCGCCAAGTCATTCTCCTTGAAAGTGTGATTGCATTTCCTACAAAGACTCATTCCTATGAATTTTCGAATAAGTTGTATTAATTAATACCCCATTTCTACCTCACTGGGAATCAGCATTGGAAGTATACACAGATAGTAGCAGAAAAAAAAATCTCAGAAAAACTCAGTTGTTTTTCCACTGTTAATAATAAAATATAAACCCTGGTGATAAAAATAATGGCTTTGATCTCGGAATTTCATCAATAGAGACGATGTGCTATCAATCCAAGATAATTTATATAATACATTTGAAATTGTTAAGTCATTTTTGTGTTTGTTGGCATTAGTCGGGAATTAGTGGTATTACTCGAGAATTACATGAGAATTAGAGGAATTATTCGGGAATTAGAGACAACTTCTAGAAATCATAATGATGAAGAAGTATGAGTTGAGACTAAATGAACCCACAATGAAGCTATAAATGTATGACTGGGAATAACTACGACTACGAATTTTTTTATATGTTGGGCCTACTCAATGAATTCACTTCGATCTTGAGTTCAGCTAGTGTATGAAAATTGCACGACAAAGAGTATATATTGAAGCTATAGTAATTGTCAAAAACCTAAGATCAGAATAGGACTAGGAGTAGAAAAAGAATTGTAGTAAAATTTTTCCATAGTTTTTTTTTACAAATCCAGAAATAGGAGAATTTCTCTAAAACATTTATTTTCAAATCGTACAGTCACCAAAGTAATAACGTGTTTTGTCTCGAATGCAGAGGAATAATGTCAATGTGGAAAAATGTTTCCCATGGGAAAAATATATATGTTTCTTGATCATTTCATTTTGGATTCCTTCAATCTCGGCATAAACTTAATTACTCTCCTAATAAAAAGTAGTTTTTAAAATTGTTTTTTCCGTTTACCAGCTGTCCTTCCCCTACGGACGGCAGCCTCCAGAATTAGAAACTTGTGCGAGACAAGGATTAACGAGGTCTTACCTTTTAACGTGCGATGCCTAATAATTAATAAAGCACCTAGGTGATCATTTCTTAACCAAATATACAGTTGTTTCACTTCTCCTGGTAGTTGAAAGTAAGAAAGCTACGACCCCTTTCGAGTAATATTCGATTTTCGGAAAAAAAGCCCTAAATTTTTTCCCAATCGCAAAAATTTTTAATTTTCGAAAAACGTTTTTTTTTGTTATTGGTGTTATTGAAATGTAATCTCTTACCCTCCAACGGTTCCGGAGATATAAGGCGGTTTCTGGGCAAGACGGACAGACGGACAGACGGGCAGACGGACGGACGGACAAATGGGCAGACGGACAGACGGACAAATGGACAGACGGGCAGACGGATAGACGAACAGACGAACAGGCGGACAGACGGGCAGAATTTTTTGAAAAATGCGTATTTTTTCGAGTACAGATTTTGTTCTCAGTAACAGTAGGTCTAACTCTAAAATTAAAAAAGTAAGGCCCCCTGTGGTGTCGGCTGGAAGGCCGTAGTATAAAAAACTCTCAAAAGGTCGTATTATAAAAAAAATACATTTCATGAACTACTTTGCGAATACAAAACAGATATATATGAAATGAATATTGTTTCGTTGTGAAGAAATAATAAACATATTGGTTGGTGCATTATAGAGGCATTAAATAATAAAATTCCAGGCTTCTAACAAAATCAATTGATGGTTTATGTAAAAAACCTCAGAAATATAGTGAATCTATAAAGAACTTAGAAAGGAATTAGTAGGCATAGGTATTAGTCAGGTATTAGTCGTTATCAGCCGTTATTAGTCGTTATTAGTCGGGATTACAAGTATTACTGGTGAATTAGAGGTATTACTCGGGTATTAGAGGGATTAATTGGGCACTAGTGGAATTAGTTCGGTATTACTAGGGAATTATTGTACACAATTCCTCAGCGGTTTCCTTCTCGTTAAACTAAATGAAAGTATAAGAATTCCAAATTGTTTTGTGAAAATAAATAGAGACAACAAGTTCATCACGTCTATTGCTAATTTTTCAGACACAGATCAAGTTATAGAAAATCTCCAATAGAATTAGAAGATTTCACGGAAACCAAAGAAGTCAAAAAACATTCAAATAAACAACTTTCAGAATATCAACCAACGAGAAGTATCATATTTAGGACACTTAGTATCAGAAAACGGAGTAAAACCAAAAATACAGATAAAAATAAAAGCTATAAAGAAGTTCTCAGTACCCAAAAACCCGAAGGAAATGAAATCATTCTTAGGTTTAACAGGATACTATCTTAGATTCATAAAAAACTACTCAGAAATGGCAAATCCAATGACCAATTTACTAAAGAAAAATAAAGAATATAATTTTAATAGGGAATATATAAATTATTTCGAAAAATTGAAAAAAAATTCAATAACAGCACCAATTTTGCAATATCCAGATTACGAAAACGAATTTTTATTAAGCTGTGACGCAAGCCAATATGCGATCTGATCATTAATTTCTCAAGGTAAAGTAGATGAATAGTCACCAATTGTGTATGCATCCAGAACTTTAAACGGGACAGAATCACGTTATTCAACTATGGAAAAAGAATTGCTGAGTATTGTTATGAGGTGGTCGGTTGCTCAGTGGCTAAGGTTTCTAGCGGTGGAACTTCTAGCGCGCATCAGACAGACGTTCGAGCCTTCGGAATCTTTTTTCTCAAGTACACGGGTCTCTTTAGGTGAACACATGCCTTGTTGTGAATCAAGTGTGATGTGAGTTGCCTAGATACCAATCCCGACGTCTGGTGCTGCTTGAAGTGCGCACCGACCAACCGTGGTGGTGCTGTAGGTTTTCCGGTTTTTTCTACAGCTGAAAAGTGAATACACCACCAAAAACATCATTGAGTCGCCCAGAGCGCCACGGCAAATAATAATAATAGCCGTGCTCTACCCGCATAGGCTATGCCATTGGGTACACTCTATGAGTGATTATGAGGGAGTTTTATTGTTATTGTATGGTCAGTGAAACACTTTCGTCCGTACTTGTATGGAAATAAATTTAAAATTCTAAGTGATCATAAATCACTGAAATATTTATTTTCATTATCAAACGCAAACTCACGTTTAATGAGATGAAAATTACAATTAGAAGAGTTGAGTGTGAAGTTGACTATAAACCAGGAAAATAAAATAAAAACGCCGATGCTTCATATACAAATGAATGCGTTATATGAAAATGAAAATGTCGAAACTCAAGACTTATGGTCGCCGTTTGGCATGGCTTGACAAACTAATCCGACAGAGGAGCCACTATGCCTATGTTAATTATTTATCCAAGTTTCCCTCCGTACAAATGAGTAATGATACTCAAAACTAATGTCTATACTACGACTATGCTTTACAAACGCTGGGGATGGGGACGGAGCCAGTGAGCTAGCTCTGTTGCCAATATTGTTACGTATTCCATATAATATTTCTCTTCGACTATCAATTATCATTTGTTTTGGAGATTATTCAAGAAGAAATGATTCGTTGAATACTTATCGTAAATCAACATTATTTAAAAATGAAATTCAACGTTGGTATATTCATTACTATCAGGTCCAACAGCGACAAAAAAAATAAGGCTAGAGATTAGTAATTACCTATATTGGCGCACTTGACAACATGCCTAAATTCCTACATATGCCAGCAGGTGTCCTATTCTCGAGTTTGTACCTACCAATGCGATTTCGAATTTCTGTTTCACATCAATGCATATAGTATAAGGAAATCCTATATCATGGAATAAATTATTTCAGCACCAGTGGCATGGAAACGTTATTGGGTTTTTGTTTTTGATTTTTTTTTTAGTTATGTTTTGAAAATCTCGCATTGTTAGTTTATATTAGTTTTGAATCCTAGGTAGGTAGATATGTTCGTAGGTAGGTACCTATATATTTTGATTGCGATTGTTGGAAATGGAGCGATTTTTATGAAATCAATTGATTTTTAACGATTTGAATAATTATCTTCTAACCATGGATAAAAGTGTTTTATTCGTTTTTAGAAAAAGGACATATTCATATTGAACATTTGAAAGGTGTGGTGTTTTGGAAAAAACATATTGAAGTCAGATAAGTGAAATGTTCAATCAATGGGGTGCTTAGTTCAATCATCATGGAAATAGTATATTGTGCAACTAGTGCGAAAAATAAGATATTTCATACTAACCAAAAAAAACTAAAAAAAATCTTTAGAAATGAGTGTGCTTCATACTACTTGCTCATGATATGGAATTGATTGATTGAAGAAGTATTATATTATTCAGTGAGTCTAAGAGGTTGTCCATCACGGGGATATCGGAAACGGTTATACAGTTTCAATTCAGTGAGAGAAAAGTTGCATACCAAAAGTAAAATTTATAAAAAAATATTTACAAATTTTTCTGGAAACACTGAATTTTGTGATCGTTATTTTAATTTTTTTCTGGTGTTATCGTCAAGCTGTCATGTGATGATGTCAGTTTTACTGTCCGACGTTTCGTTATCTAGCAATCATCACCAACTGAATTTTTTTACTGCCTCGTTTAAAAATAATACATATTTTGATAATATATGTTTCTCTCAAAATTTAAATTATATTACTAGTTTTTCTCGTAAAATTATTTGTAGGTGGATGAATATTCTTGTTCAAAAATATTTTCAAAATCCTTTGTATTTTGTTTTTCAAGTAGGTCGTCGGAAAAGTATAATGTGCAACTCATGCGGAAACTGGATATTTTCTGCACAATATACTATTTCATTCCTCACAAAATTATCGACTTTTGTTTTTTTCTTTTATTCCTTCGAATCTTCAAATTTCTTCCACATCTGGCAGTGAATTCAATATTTTAAAAAATTGTGTTATTTCGAAAAACATCGAAATTTTTTCAAGCCTTTTTTCAACTTGCTTCTTTGTTTCTCTGATTATTTTGAAATATAAGTACGTTCTGTGTAGATTTACCATCGCAAAAACCGAAATATTTATCAGAGTACATTTTATTTTTCTAGGTACTTTCCCATCCTGATTTTTGAGTATTTTCTCGTTAACTTTTGCGAAATGATTTACCAGCGATATTGGTCGGTAAATAGTGACTTGCATTTTATCAGTTGCTTTATAGGTTTGTAGACATTGGATTAATCTTAAAAATATCTTACCATTTTTCTGTTTAGAGTTTTTCAAGTATTTTTTGTCAAATTCATTGTAGTATTTTTTATTTGTTTCATTATTAACAGAATTTTCTTTTTAAATTAAGTAGAGTTAATTTGAAAACTCATCGGTAAAATAAAGATCATGTTTCGTCTACTATTTTGTGTGACGGGTGCGTCCAAAAAAAGTGTTTTCTGTAAGTAGGTACACCATAACTAATAGATATATTCGAAGTGAATCGATAATTTTCATATCATTATAAATCAAGAAAAATCCACTGCCAACACTTTTTTCCGTATTTGGCGTTAGACATTCAAACATTTTTGTAGCTCGCCCTGTAGAGCCAGGAACATTTCAAAAGAAGAAAGTTATTTCTTTCTACCCTCAAAATGATAAATCCCTAACTCAAAAAACTCTAAGAATACATGTTTCTAGTGGCATGACCCTTCATAATACATTGTCATCGGAATCATAAACACCTGCCCAATTTCATGATGATCGGGCAACTAAGTATAAGTTGGTCAAAATTCACTTGCAAGATTTTAACTGAATATACAAATGAATGAACAGAGAAACAAACAAGGCACGTTTAATAAAATCTTGAAAAAATGTCAGCGTTTTCAAATATATTGAATAAATTAACTGCGAGATGTTCACTATCCTCAGCAAGAAGTTTAGAGAAATTACTTCGTATGTGCCAGAAAAAGTTTCGTTGTATTACATATAATAATAGATTGAAACTCCGGATCCCGTCATCGATTGTTGATTTTTATTTATGCAAATAGTACTCCATAATACGCTTATGATTGATTTGAGGATCGCAAACAACACAACGTCTTTCTTTATTTCATTTTCTTGGCCTGTCTCCTCCTACCGATGTTATCAAAATCACATTCCGTCTCATTGAGGAAATTGAATGAATGAAATATACAATGGCGCTTTCTATCCGAAAACTGCCGAACTAAAAAATGAGTAAGAATGTTGGTAAAGTAGGAACTGTTTCGCGCCATATGTTCGAATTTGGCTATTCCTAGCCCATTTCTAACTTGGAATTAATCTCCCAAACGATATTGTCGTAAGTTTCGAATTCTGAGGGCTGTCGTTCGTAGGGGGATGACAGCTGGTTAACGGAAAAAAACAAATTTAAAACAAATTATTTAAATTTAAACAAATTTAAAATAAGCGCAATCAGCTTGAAAGATTGTTTCAGAATACTTTATTCACTAAAAAATAAATTACTGCCAAATAGTTCATATTCATAACCCATATTTCATAAACCCATTTTTACACATACTAAGTTTAATTTTCATCCTATATATCAATTCCTTCTCATCATTTTCAATCATATATATAAATGTTATATATGTGTATATATATATATATATATATATATATATATATATATATATATATATATATATATATATATATATATATGTTCAGATAGGTTTCCGCGGTCAGATATTTGAAAACTAAAAGTTCGGGTTGAACCGCGTCTAGAATTTGTTGAAATTCGACGTTTCGGCTCCGATTTTGGAGCCATTTTCAAGAACTGAAATAGAAAGAAAATTAATGAAAGGTTAAAACGTAATTCTACGCTGAGGTCTCAATCTGCCTACTCCTCAGGTATAATTACGTTAGGTTTTTGTGACTTGACGTCGGGGTCTCAATCTGCCTACTCCCCATGTCTCGTCACTGGTTCTCTCTAAGGTCTCAATCTGCCTACTCCTTCGAGAGAACTGAGGAATTGTGGGTTGAGGAACTGTATTTAAATCAGTCTTCAAACGATCATTTTCCCACAGCGTGACAGTCTGTATCAACAATCTGTACAAAATTGATTCAACTTTTTTGAAACTATCCACACAAACATTCAAAACCAAATTTAAAGCATACCTTTCAACCATACAATAAAGTTTTCATCAAATTTCCTTCTTATTTTTCCTTCATTTTCTATCTCTTCCTTCTCACTCTATTCACATCTGTATATTCACTTCACCTTTATTTCTTAAATCTTTTCATTTTTAAAAAAATGTTTCGCTCACCATCATTGTTACCTTTTATTTTAATCTTATCGGCATTGGTGGAAGAACAGGAGTGGATTCTTCCACGACTGAACCAATTATAGTCAATTGTCCATTATTATTTTGTTACAATATGAATGTATAAAAAAGAAGTGGATAATAAATGTATTATTATTATTATTATATACATACAGTGTCTGCCAAAAACTTGGAACCATATGGAAAACTTTTCAACTAATGATATAAAAAAAATTCATTCATCATAAAAGTTGGTGCATTCAATTAGACTTAATATGCGCATATCCGATTTTATCAGTGGCGTACGGTTAAGCGGGAATCGTCCGATATTCTAATTTCACTATGGAGTAAAGTGGCATTACTATACAAAATATCGAAATATGTCATTGGAAAAAGTTGTTTGTAATTGAAATATATTTTCAGTTATATGAACTATCTTTTAACAGACAATACAGGTCATTTGCGTCTTTATTTAAGTGTGAAAAAGATCCTCCATTTTTATCTATTGCTCATTAAGTAATTACTGAAATCAATAATTGGCAGACTAAACTAAAGAACTGAAAATATCTTTCTGGTCAGGTTGTGGCAAAAAATAATTGATCCTATTAATTTGTAGTTAACAATCAATCAATGACAAAATTTATTAACCAGACCGATGGAAGTTACTAGTATCGATTTACTTGTTTATACCTGCCTACCCAAGTGTTGTGACAGAAAAAAAAGGCAACCTAACGATTGCATATTCTATAGGCTTCATACTTTCGATTGGTATGGAATTTTTCTATTAACCAAATCAGCAAAATGTTTAAAAAATTTGGTTTTAAATTGTTAGCATATTCTGGACTAAAATTTTTTAGTCAACTCGTTTGTAATATAGTTATTTACATTTTTAATTTGATAAAAAAAATACATTTCATCCATTAACCAGCTCGGTGAAGCTCGTTTTATACTGGGATCCTATACTATAAGTGATAGAAATAATAGTCTGGTGTTGTCATAAAGCTTCGGTATAATCATTACTACATGGTTGGGTCCAAATAGTGCACGAAGTTATGTTATGATATTTACCATTATTCATTAGCAAATTCAATATTGTTAATACAGGTATATGATTCTTGATAATAGATTAATCAATTAATCAAGATATAAATACTGAAAGAAGGGTAACTATAACTCAGTAACTGCAGTTAGCTTCCAAAGTCAAGTGTAATTTGTTTTTCGTAAATTGTCGGGTTTTAGTGAAAGTTGTGATATTGGCTTTTGTTAGTCATTCAAAATGCTAAATACATGTCAAACACAAACAAATGACCATTCCAATTATAGAAAAGATAGTTTTCCGGTGATGACTAGGCGGGAAAAACAAAAATATATAGAAATGTTCACATTTCCATATAGTTTTGAAACAAACAAATACGAGAGAATTGCTAAAGTTGGCCATGGCAGTTATGGGTGAGTATCCTGAACCCTTCGTGTACGAAACAATCTATCATAGTCACTCTTTTAGGGAAGTTTTCAAAGCAAGAGAAAGGATTAATCCTGAGAAATTGGTAGCCCTGAAAAAAATTCCGATGAAAAACGAAAAAGAAGGAGTAAGTGATTTCATTCCCACATGTTCTTTGTAACTAATGTTTTTTAAATTTCAGTTTCCCTTCACTAGTCTCAAGGAAATAAGGTTTTTACAGTTATTGAAACATGAAAATGTAGTAAAATTCATAGAGATTCATAGGATTCAGGCATCTGAAATAAAAGAACACTTTTCATCATTCTATTTGGTACTTGAATTTTGTGAGCATGATTTAGCTGGTTTGTTGAAGAATTTTAATGTTAAATTCACCCTGGGCGAGACAAAGAAGGTATTGCAGCAACTTCTAAACGGAGTTTGCTACTTGCATAGTAATAAAATAATACATAGAGATCTGAAACCAGCAAATGTGCTTGTAACGAAGGATGGTGTGTTGAAGATTGCAGACTTTGGACTCTCAAGGACTTTTAGAACACCAATGAATGGAACGCTCAATAGGTAGATATAATTTACTGTTATTGATATTTTTTTTTTATTTGGATATGTGAAACTGCTAACCGAATGAACCTTTCTTTAGTCAACTCATTTCTTTCCAAAACTATATATTAGCTTCCAAAATTGTTCAATAAAAGGAGCATGTTATTATGTATGAAAACACGATGGCGTAGAACAGAAATTAATGTTAATTTAGAGTTACAACTCGAAATTAGCATAATTCCCAGAAATTAAGAAAAAAAAAATGCATGTTCGTTCTACGCCGTCGTATGCATCCAATATAGTAAAATATTACATTTATTGACAGCAGGAGAATTACTTGCTGAATGGAGATTGAATATGTTTTTTCGTCTGATTCATAATTTCATATTTCCGAATATTTATTGTCATTTTTCTATATATGATTTGATTGATGATTTGGTAATTCATTATTCTCTTTCAGAAAATCGAATTGCATTATGGCTTCCAGGGTCTCGTCGAATTTTATTTCACGATGTTTTTCGTTTCATTATTCAATTTCTAAAACCATCAAACCTTATAAGTTATATCGGTTACTTACTTTTCTTGCAAATTGACGCACACGCTTCTTTACATAAACTTTTTTTATTATTATTTATGTTCAAGTTACTTTTTTTTTTAATGTCAGCACTACAAGAAACCTACTGTGCATCTAAGTATACTGTTTCCCTAATCAATATTAATCACTTTTGTAGTGGTCTGAAAATCTATAATTGTCTGTTCATTTAAGATACCTAATACTGAATAATTTTATCATGAGTATTTTCCAGGTTCACGAATTGTGTTGTTACTTTATGGTACCGATCGCCAGAATTACTTCTTGGATCAGAGAATTACGGTTTCTCAATTGACATGTGGGCCGTCGGATGTATAATGGCACAAATGTGGACACGAATACCGATATTAAGAGGGAAAAGCGACCAGCATCAACTTCTACTGATCTCTGAACTTTGCGGTTCAATAACACCCCAGACCTGGCCTGGAGTAATAGACCTACAGCTATATAACAAACTAGTGATGCCCCAAGTTCAAAGAAGAATGGTGAGTTAATCCAGACGAAATTGCTCGCAATCTGTTTGAAAGGGGTGTGATATATTCATTCTGCTTATGGACAAAATATTATACAAGGGAATATTTGAATATGAAGTGTAAATACATCTGGTATAAATATTGCAAATATTTATACCATATTTTCATTATTTATACTAGACGTTACGGGATCCTTACTTTTCACTTCTGCGATATTTAATCTGTCATTCTATTTGCGATTGTTTGATGGAACTTAATAATACTTTATTTGTTCTATTCATCTTGCTGGTTAACAGAAATCCTCTTGTGATGTTGATACTTTCCGGATTGAAGTCCTGTATGTTTTACTAGATCATTTCCACACTCCCAGTACATTTTTCTCGTTAGCGTACTTACGTATCCACTAAGCGACATCACCCCAATGAAAACTATGGATCCAAAGCAACACTCTAATACCGCAATGGAAAATTATAATAGTTTTTTCACAGGACTCATCCTAGAAAAGGTTTTCACTGCACTATTTCAGTACCATTACAATAAGCTCTGCATTATTTTTGCTAATCATCAGTATTGTACTGAAGAAACTCTCCTTCTTGATAATATCTTGTTTACATCGAATTGTCAATTATATTTACCTGTGCATGACATCTTGAGTGATCGTTACAAATAAATTCAATCAATGTTCTTCTGAATATTTAAAAATTAATATTCAAATGCCACCATGCAAACTGTGATTTTATGTTTTTTTCAAAATAAACGAGTTTTGGCGGATTACTCATGATATAACCTTTGATAAAATACTAAAAAAAATCCACTATATGTTTACTTTTGTACTCGATAAAGTGTCTACTTGAAAATTATCTGGTGCTGTTATCCTTGAAAATATCAAGGTTGAGACACTTTTTTCATCATTGAATATTTCATATTTTCAGGTAAAGGAAAGTTTCGTTTCATTGGTGAAAGATCCTCATGCCTGTGATCTGATTGACAGACTCTTGGTACTTGATCCATCCAAGCGCATTGATGCGGACCAGGCCCTTGACCATTATTTCTTTTTGTGCGACCCAATGCCCTGTGACCTACGTAACATGATGAGCAGTCACACTGAGAGTATGCTCGATTACCTATTCCATCAAAAAAGAAGACCGTGACTCATCTACTGTTAAAGAGGATAGGTAGGTACTTGTAAATGTTTCCTAGTGAGGTATTGTGGAATATGCCTATATATAACATTCTTACGCAAAATCATCCCTAATGCCATTTTATCAGAACTCCTTTTGTTTAAAAGTAAATCCTTCAGATTTTTATTTTCTAAAGTATTTGTTATATCGAAGTATCAGCCAGTTTTAAGTTCATTTTGTGAAGTGATTACGATACAATTCATCTAATTATCAACAACTTCAATCATATTTTGCTTATACTTAAGTACGAGGCCAAACTTGAAGGGGTGATTTTTTCAGTGAATCAAAATTCAGGATGTCAAAATTTCCAAAAGAATTCGACGTTTTCGTGTTATCATCATTATTATTGCATTAATCAGCCCTACGCTGTATCACTTCCGTTAAGAATAACATCACCGTTATTCGCTATGATTTTGCTATGATTGGTAATAGCAAAATAACGGTGACGTTATTTTTAACGGAAGTGATACAGCATAGGGCTGAATATTGATATAAATTCTTAGACTGGTTCAGCAGTTGAATTGTTATTATATATAAAAAAAGTTGTAATTTCAGTTGCTCAATATGAAACAAATACAAAAATTACAAAAAAAAACAGTGGCAAAAATATTGGTTACGGTGCCTTCCGGGACGCCATTGGACACGATACCTTTGATATAGTTAGGGCTTATAAGGATTATAAGGATATTTAGAAAATTTTGACGTATCTTGAAAACGAAGCATTACCGGACCTATGATTATATGAATCATTCAAAAAATCACTACTTCAAGTTTGTACCTAAACCTAGCACTATGCAGTATCGGAATAAAATATACCTTGGGTAAGTATGTATAGAAAATTCTATAAGAGTGATAAAGAACGCAGTTATAATATAATATCACATAATCAAGAGAGACACAACGCTGTTTTCCGGTCTCCCTGCTCCACTCTCTGTGTAGTGACCTTGAAAGACAATTCGATACCCCTTCTTCGAGCTATTCGAGGAGAAATCGTAATGCTATTTCAATGTTTAGCACGCTATTCTTTACGCTCTCATCGAAATGTAATATCCAAAATAAGTTCTTTCTGAAACTGAGTAAATAAATACTATATAGTATTTACCTATGTTTATATAAAACTACAGTTTACTTTTTATCTGAGTAGTCCTAATCCTCTCTTGCATAAAATTTTCAGCTTTGTTTCCTAATTTTGAAATTTCACATTCGAAAATGCTCGACTGTTGAAATGACAACGCGAATTGCTTGAAAATTTGATCAGGACGAAAATTTCTGAATAAGTTTCTCTACTAGAGATTACTACTAAAAAGTTTCGTGACTGTCTTAAATTGATGAAATTTTATCTTTTAGCATACATATGCTGTTTAGGCGTCAGCGTCGGTTTAAACAAACTCTGAATCGATTACTTAGGTTTCGAACGTCCATCGTCTTAATGGATTGGAAGACGTTTGACTTCTCACTTCTCATGGAAATATCCCCGAAACTCCATTGATTTTTGCAATAAAATATTGAATTTCGTAAAATCGATGGATGCTTGTGAATGTTGTAATGATGTAATGATATATGTTGAATACTCATACACAAGACGAATTGATGTGTTCATTTTCATGCCAGCGTAATGATAATTGAATATGTTGAATTTCTAGCAATTGTTTTCAATTATAGAATTTCTATCAACAGTAGCTCATCTGAACATTCGTTTTTCAGCTGAAATCCTTGAGGAATAAACAAAGATCCTGATATTGACATGATGATTTTCTGAGAAAGTAAGAAAGATGTAGCCAAAATTTTATAAAACATCCGCAACATGGAATGTTTATCATATCCTGGAATTCGATGACGTCACGTTTCCGGTTACAATTATTTATGAATAAATCAAAATTTCTCATACGAGGTGTCTCATAATTTTTTTTTATTTTACATCCTGCAATTCTCAAGTTTGAGAAATTAAGTTCAGATGTGATTAGGTATCCCCATGAAATTCATCCCCAATATTTAACCCATTTAGCAACATTGGTTTTCCAAAAGTGACTCAGTAATTATGGCACACCCTGTACACGATTATTGTCATGAAACATAACAGAGGTAATTTATAAGTATTGTTAGCAATCGAACTGGCAACAATGCGAATAGGGGAAGTATGACAACGAGCCACTGTCAGTCATGAGATACTGGATTCTTCACTTGTTGACTTACAAAAATTACAGTCAGAGTTTCCAGTTTTAACTCAATGCCTGAATGATAAACGCCGTGCTAGTTTGATCGTTGTTCTTGTATTTTGTTTTTGGCTTGTTATCGGGGAGTGTTCATTGCAAACAAATTATTTGTTACTACAAATTGGTATCATCAGAAGTGAGATTCTTACTCAACGCAGTTACAGTGTTTTCAGTTGGTGTTTGTTTGTGAGTCATAAGGTTTGTGTTGAAAAAATGAAAAACGAAGGTTCTCAGACCATTTTGGAGGAACTTCTAAGGGCTGTCTTCAACAACCACATCACAGTGAACAGGTAGATCTGCCATATTTTTTGGACAGAAGTAAATGAATCTAGCAGATGGGTGAATAATGTTGAAACTATTCGTAATGAATTCGGTTGGTCGGACATTCAAGCCTTGGTTAGAATCGGTCGTTTTTTTTATATAGGACGAAACATTGGATTGAACGATGGACTTCTGATATTCGTGATTGAAACATTTTGTAAAGACTTTGTGGAAGCTTTTCCACCCAAAAGAAATCTCGGACATTTATTTGAGTCAGCTTCTGCGTTTACTAGTTCTTGCGTGAGTACTTACGAAGCATATGTGCATGAAAAAACTGCTAGATTAAAATTTTTACGGGCAAATTGGTCCGAAAGTGATATGGTCGAGTTGATTATGTATGGCATTTCCGAACTTGATATTCGTAATTTCGCGTTTAATCGAAATTGTGGAACGATATCTGAACTATTAGTATTTTTGTCGTCATTCATAAAACCACTTTCTGCAAAGTACAAAGGTACAATTGATTTTTTGGTTCGTAAGAGACAATATCCTCGCGATGACATCTCTAGCAGTAGCAAATCTCTTGAAGAAGAAGTGTTTTCAGTGTGGAAAAATTGGCCATAATCAAGTTAATTGTCGAGGCAAAAAACAATTTGAGAAAGTTCCATGCACCATGACAAAAGAATCCAACAGAGATACTTTTGGTAATTCAAGTGAACTTCCAAAAAATGGACAATGTGCATTTTGTGCAAAACCTGGGCACGATATTTCGAATTGTTTCACCAAAGCTGCGATTGGAAAGCGCCGAAATGTAATTATTTGTTCTGTTGGCAAGAATGTCACAAACAGTTTTGTGAAAGTTTCCATTGAAGGACACTGCTTCCGTGCGCTAATCTACAGTGGTGCAGATTTGTCGTTGATCTCAGAAAAGTTTTCCCGGCTTTTCGAAAACAAAATTGAATCATGTGACTTGACCTTGATAGGTATTGGTCCATCGATAATATGTGCAAAACAAATTTTCACTGCTGAAACAGTCATTGATGATACGAAAACAAAAATCACTTACGTGATTGTACCTAACTCATGCCTTGATCATGACGTGTACATTGGTCGCAACTTGGATGAAGATCCGACCTTGGTGAATATTACTGACCATCAGGGATTGGGAATAAATCGAGTTGCTGAAATGAGCAGAATTTATCCAGAAATTCACGTAACCCAGTCTGTGATCAGTTGATGGCAGTCTTATCGAGTTATTTTGATATTTTCACGGTTGGTAATAAAATTAGTACGGTGAATAATGTCACCTTGAAAATTCGCATTGAAAAGGAAATTATCGTTAACAGACCACCTTATCGTTAAGCACAGAGCGAACTAGCCGCTGTAAATGAAATTATTTCTAATTTACTGAGCAACAAAATCATTATGGCAAGTGAGTCCCCGTTCGCTAGCCCGATGGGCAAGGGATGTTATTTTACGTCGTTAGATATGGCATCGGGCTTTCACGAAATATCCATTGATGAAGAATCCATTCATAAAACTGCGTTTGTGGTACCAAATGACCTACCTTTATAGGAATACACTAATTTCACTATTCGGTGCAACCGGATGTTCTCCATTGTTTTACCAAAAATAGCATTGAATTGATTTTCATCAAAAGAATTAGTGGCTGCAGTCCTCAATCGAGTATTCAGCTTTACATAAGGACGCAACCATGCAGACTGTTTGAATTTTAAAACTTTATGAATTTTTTTCAAGACTAATCCATGTTCAAGAGCCTGTTTCAAATTTCTATATTGTAACGTATACTCTGTTTTATTATGGAGAGTTGGCATAAATATTTTCAATTTGGAATTTGGTGGTGCGCGGTGTTTGGGGCAAAATTGAAAATCTTTGTTTAAATCGTGAAGCCCCTGAGGGTACTCCAAATCAACTTGTGAAATATATCCTTCGGGATTGTCATCAGGAATTTGAGTCACATCAATATTTGTATCAACCCATTCGAAGCATCCATATGGTAAACATTCTGACATCGCCCACCCATAAAGATTATTTACATCGAAATACATGATAAATTTGGATGGCTGTGCGGGATTGTATGTAGGCATATACTTGTTAGTAGCTTCCGAATATCTATTACAACAAATTGAAATTCCTCCCCTTATACCCTTTTCCACAAACATGACCATATCAACGTCTTTTAATATTTGTAATTTACACTTGTATATTTAAGCATACAATCCCATGTGTATCCCGGCATAGTATAGGTGTAGATGGGTCCAACCCATAAATTTTCACGAAAATTTTCTGAAACGTCTGCCAAAAGCAATATATCTGTTCGCATGTATAAATCGCTATATTCCCCCAAAGTTTTTATATCAAATTGCTGCCAAACATTTCGAGCGTGAGCATACTTCGCATCATCAATTTCGGTGTCGTTGAACTTATTGTAAAAATGTTTTTTGGAGTGTAACTCAGTGTCGAGGAGTTTTTCTATATCATCAACATAATCTTAGGGAAATACACCTTTCCTAGTGAGAAGCTAGAATTTTTCATCATCTAATTGTGGAAATTATTTTTTCAAAATTTTAAAATTTTTGCATCCATTGTGGAAACCAACTCATCGAGACTAGCTCCCATAAAACGATATGAATCTATGAATCTGAATTTAATGCTAGTTTTACAATCATATTGAGTGAATGAAATGTATTTCTCTTTGTTGATGGGAAGTATGCTCACACGTCCTCTTTTTGCTACATCCCGTATAATAAAATGACAGTCATACCCAGAAAGATTGTGGAATATAATGGGTAACATAAAAAGCTTTTTGAAGGCAAGGTTGTAACCCTGATGACTCCATCCCCTAAACAACCCCGAAAAGTGACAATGGTCCCTAACAATGATGTCCTTCTTTACAAAAGGTTTCTCACAAATATGACATATCCTTGCTTCAACAATATCGGGATTACATATCAATGGTACAATATTTTTAATTTTCGATTGAACAAATTTGGCAATGCTAGCCATTTTATCTGTAAACCATTGCGTGCAATCGTCACCCCGATAGCTATTGAACTTAGACAAACCGTTATCATAAGAGCATTTCAAGTAGTAGCTTGCACTGAACGCTTTATGCTTTTGATATTTTGTTGATTATTCCGAAATTTTCACGTTGCAATTTTCGAGAGCCGATTCAAAATCAGCATATAAAACAAATTGACATTTTTGTTTATATACATAATTTCGGAATTCTACATGATCAAATTTTGGGAATGAAATTTTACACTCGTTTATATTCTCACACAAGTCAATATGTTCATTCAATTTTTGTTCGCTATGGAAATAATTCAAATATCTATAACAAAAAAAAAATTCACGTCCATGCCTGCTCAACTGACTTGACAGCAATCTAGACATATTCTTAATCCAGCAATAATGATATTTAATTTCAGGATCATCTGTATCCGAAGGCAAAGCGTCGTATTCGTTTAATTTAGGGAAATATTTATCTTGAACTGATAACAAATTAACGTGTTTATTCATTTTATTTTTACTACTTCATAAAATGTCTTTTCTTTAATAACATTCAATTCTAAACTATACACATTCACTGAAATATTATTTTGTTTTTCAAATTTTGTAATCTGAGTAATTTTCATAGAAATTTCCAAACCCCTTGTATTCAAAACTATGGCATAATTTGGATATGAAGATGCACGTGAAACTTTCCCTTTGAGGGGGTACAGAGCACACACGATTGCTCAAAAAACACGCATCATTTTGATTATCAATATTGACACATGCATGTTTGCTTTGAATTTCATCAGGTAACCATATGAATTTTGAACCGTTGCCTATTTCGAATTTGTTGATTGCTATTTCAAGCAAAAGAATTTTACTCAACGCCCAACCAGAGTCACGTCCTGAAATTCTTTGAGTTCATTCAAAATAACATCCACTACATGCTCATTATACCAATCATTAGGAGTATTGAAAAATTTTCGATCAGCTATTTCACCGTTATTCGACTTTTTGATGAAATCCTCCAACAACGTCATGTTCACTTTGAGACATTGCATGTCCTTCAAAATTTTGAAAACTCTTGATTAAAAAAAAAATTCGGACTTCTTTGTGCCCCAAATTCACAATAACACCCGTCCTCACTGTATCATTGAAAATTGCATTAACATTTTCCCATTTAACTCTATTGCTTTGTTTCAACCCCGATCCAATGTATTTATCATTTTTCATAACGGTTATTATACATTTCAATTCCCCAATTTTACTAACGATTTTCTTTTTTTCCCCAACTGAAAATTTAATTTTTTTCATTGCTAACTCGCATTTTCTAATATGTTTACTAATCAAATTTAAAAATGTTCGTGCAATGGAACTTAAGTAATTTTGTTTGATCACCTCAAGTAATGTATCAATTTGCGATAAAGTTTTTGAACTAATGTTTCAACTTACGTGAATTTATATGAATGGTGATATGTCGAAGGCGGCGGTGACGGTGATAGACAGCAGATACGTAAATGGATGCTTGCTGGAACTGCAGGAATGTTGCAAATGATACCTTAAAGTAGTGCGGTAGAGGAACTGATGAACGGAGATGAGGCTCAAAGGGAAACTCGAAGAAAAGTGATGCTGTTGTGATTAGGGAAGGTATATAACTAACTATCTGGAAAAAAAGAAAAAACTGTATTTCAAACGAATTTTTACCACATGTAAAGAAAAAAACTGCGACAAATGAAAAACAATACTAACCTTAATTTTCTACAATCTCTAATGACGCAGCTGGATTAGCTTTCCCCGTGTTTATTAACCCCTTGAAAATTATCGAATATTTTTCACTAGAAAATTGTTCTGTGTAAGGACAATATCCGTCCGTCACCCGCTGAGGTAAGAATGTGACTTTATCCCCCAAATCTGATAGCACAACCTCGCCAAATTTCCCTTTAACTATTTTCGCTGAGAATATTCTCTGCGGCGCCCCTACAGGTAAATCGCTCAATTTCGTGATGGGCTTCCTAGCCACAACTGAATTCGCGTTCACTTTCTGTAAATCCATCTGAAAAAAAAACAATAATAAAAAGCTTTTGCAAAAATTTTGAAAAAGAGTTCTGTAATTGGAAAACAATTAAGTCGCTTTGAATTACAAATTAAACGAAAAACGAAAATGCAAAAAACCAAACGTAAAAACGTGAAAATAACTTCATCTTAAAATATTCAATTGAATTCATGTGAAAAGCCCAAACTAAAAACACTCAATAACCGAACATGAAAACATTAATTTCGATTTAACTGAAAAACACTTTCATCACATAATAAAAAAAATTTATGAAAAACTTATTTTGTATCTAGAGATAGATGCACAAAACAAAAAATAACTGAAATTATCTAAGTAGCTTGACTTTTCTCTGGTTGACGACTAACTAACGTTCGCCGCGCATCCAACTACTTTTATAACTCTGGTGTGATAAGAAAAGAACATTCGAGAATATTCCAGAATGAACAACAGTTTCCCATGAACGTGAAGCAGATAACACAGTAGTCGTTACTCTGCGGTTTTGATAACGAAACTGCTGGCCTGGGTTTTTCGATAACCGTTAGTTCGATAAACACATTTCAATGCCAACTGATTATTACTTCCTGCATGATAACCAAGTTTCCTGTTTGCGCGGTTTTCCAATAATTGATAACGTCGAATAGCGCGTTTCAAAGTTAACTGATAACAAATTGTAATTCTCTCATATATTATAGGTGAAAAAAATGTATCAAAATTCAATTTTCGAATATTTTTATTTAAACCAAATTATGTGAAATTCCAAAATTATTTCCTGTACAGTTCTAATTAAAATACATGATAATATTATAGATACTATGATTAGAATTCTATAAACGTTATATTCCATTTGAGACTTCTTTTTCCCCTGCCCTGCTGGAATAAATTCGATGTTTTTTTGTCTATTTCACGAAGATCTTCAAATATCAGATTCAATTTATACTTGAATGCTGTATTCTTTGGAACATTACTAACAAATACTGCTAACTGTCCCTGATTGGCCCAAGCTGAACGCATTGTTTACCATTGTGTTTAATCACAACCATGATCGAAATCTTTTGCCTTCACGCATATTGCCATGAATTTCACTCTTTTCGGTACTTACACGTATAAAACATTATTCGATATTGCAGTCAGAAGAATAAAATTTGTTTTCAGTTGAGGAGACATATTCTACAATGCTTGAGGCTGGATTCTTCTTAACGAATATCTCGTTTGCGGTAATTTTCGATTGAACACTTTGTCTTGAATACCCAAATCAGTCAACTGCTTCACCACATTCTCCTTTTCTTCATAAAATTGAATATCTTCCTTTTACTCTTGGACACGTCTTGAAAAATCTTCAACCTTCTGTCTGTATTCTTCAAATGCCATTCTGTCACTGATTATTTCAACTGTTCAGTGACAATAAAATACTTTCCAAAAATAAAGTTACCCAACCCTCTCCCCACCAACCTGATAATGAATACCAAAAAAGAAACAGAGTCAAACTGGCACGAAACGGAACGTACTGCGGCGGCGATTCCCTGCAAAAATGTGATCAAAATAGACGTTTTTCGCGTTCCAAAAAACAACTGGAAATTGAAACGCTTAAACACGCAAAAATGCAGCCACGATAAACGTTTTCGCATCCTAAAGAAAAGTATAAATTTGAAACGCTAAAACATAAAAAAATGCGACTAAAATCTCCTATCACCGAAAAAGAAACAAAATCAAACTGGCACATACTGGGTATCGCACGTTAAAAATTACGGACCCTATCAGTGATTGATTTCTTCTCTTCATATTTTTTTGATGATATACTTCAATATGTCCTTCAATAGCTCAATGATGTGTTTTTCCTTTAACCTCCATATTTCTCATCTTAAATGATATGTTGGTACACCTGGGATACTAAATTTGACAAGCAGTCGCCATGTTTTTTCTCTTAAATAATATATAAGACGTCCTATATATATTTTTGCTGAATACTTTGCTATCCCCCATTGCCCCAATGACCCATTTCCTACATGATATTTGACACACACACACACACACACACGCAGCAGTCACGTTCATTTCTCTCAAATTATATAATTTGAAACACCCTGTATACTTTCCTCATTGAAAAAATCGCACCTTCAAACGTTACACCCTCGTTACCTAGCAATTTTTCATATTTATTCCAAAATTCATTATTATTATCAGACTCGATCATTTTTTTTAATATTCACACTGCGTGCTCTGGTAGCTGGAGAAATATATACCCCACATTTTTACATCAACTTGTACGAAGTCTCCGTGGAAGCAAGGCTAGCGTCACTCGCTACCAAACATAAACCGCTGGTTCAAACCTATGCTGCTGAAAATTATTTTTTCTTTTTAAATTCAATTCAATTAATTCAAAATATGTGTGCGCCGCGCTCTATTGGCAAAATGTTATCAATCTAAGGGATCTCTCTCGACTACGTCACACGATGAACGCAAAGCAGCGACGGCCGACTCCCTAGCGTTTGGCATGCTTGACCGTACTGTGCATGCGGCCCCAGAATCATCACAGATGATCTACTATGGTTCCTGCATACTATCTAATCAAATGATTGTTTATGCTGATGATACAAACATTCTAATGTCAAACAAAAATATCGAGTATCTTGTTGAAAGAAGCAATAAGGCGTCTAAAGAATTGAATGAATACTGTTTAGATAATGGACACAATATGAATTTAACAAAAACCCACCACATGCGCTTCCTCCCAAAAAATGTCGCACCTGATTACGATCTATACCTCAACGTGTGTGGCCAGTCTATTCAGAGTAAGGATACCATAAAGTTTCTAGGTCTCACTCTACATCAAAAATTGACCTGGGAAGCACACATAAATGCATTATGTTCAAAACTAAGCACTACTTCCTACATAATACGAAACTTGGGAGAAACTGTATCAATTGACATTTTGAGAAATCTCTATTTTGGATTGGTCCAGTCAACACTCCAGTACGGATTGCTTTTCCGCTCACAGAAAAAAATACTAAGGACTACTTACAAAGTCCCTCCATATTCACTTTGTAAACCACTATTCAAACAATTTCAAATTCTAACATTTCCGTTTCTCTAGATATTCCAGTTGATTGTGTATGTCAGAGAAAACGAAACAGAGTTCAAGAGAAATTGTGATGTGCATTCATATTTTACGAGGAATACCGAAGCTATCCACCAAACGTACTCTAGGCTTGGGGTGAGTCAGAATTCACCGAAATATATAGGCATTAAATGTTTCAACAAAATAAAAAGTTTCATTGATTCAGGTAACACAACAACCATCTTCAAGAAAAGCTTGCATGCTTTTTTATGTGATAACCAATTTTATGATATTGACGAATTTCTCAATTTTTTATTTTAGTTTCGTACATTGAAATATACATTTGAATAATTCTGAATGAATGAATCTTGTTCTCTTTATTGGCGTATATTTAGGGTATGTTCAATATTTTAATCTGTTTGAGTATATCTATATTTTCTACTTACATGTGTATACAGGTATATCTATGTATGTACTTATTTAAAGATGTTTAATTATATACACCATTACTCCCTGACTAGTCCGATAAGTTTATATACATCTGTAGTTTTTTTCTTACATTGTGTGTAATCTTTTGTGGCGAAATAAATATCTATCTATCTATCTAACTTTGATCGAAGCCCCACGAAATCCGTCATGATACGGCCATTGGCTTCGTCCTTCATCAAGCCGGGTACTTTTTTATTCAATTGAGGGATGCCAAAGGGGTTGCCGCTTGGGTAGTCACTCGTATCAAATCTTTCAATGTGACTGCTAATCAAATCCTGATAAATATCGTCGCACTTAATTTCATAAATGAGCGAATTTATATATATATTATATATATTATATATATTATATATATATATATATATATATATATATATATATATATATATATATATATATATATATATATATATATATATATATATATATATATATATATATATATATATATATATATATATATATATATATATATATATATATATATATATATATATATATATATATATATATATATATATATATATATATATATATATATATATATATATATATATATATGAAACAGGGATATGCTCTCGAGGGAAATTGTGAATAACAAGAAGGAACATTTTATTGGACTAAGCCCTCTAGTAAAAATGCAACCGTTGCATCTCAATCTGCCTACTCCTCAGGTATAATTACGTTAGGTTTTTGTGACTTGACGTCGGGGTCTCAATCTGCCTACTCCCCATGTCTCGTCACTGGTTCTCTCTAAGGTCTCAATCTGCCTACTCCTTCGAGAGAACTGAGGAATTGTGGGTTGAGGAACTGTATTTATAGTGGACGTGGCTGTAATGGCCGTGTGCAATGTATTGGCGCGAGGTGAACTATGGGCGGGAACAGAGTTGGCGCTAGATGAGCTGTGTGCGGGAACTTGGTTGGCGCTAAGTGAGCTGTGTGCGGGAACTGGGTTGGTAGGAAATGAGTTGATGCGTGCAATGAGAGGCTTCCAGGTATTGGGAAGTCTACGTCCGTCGTCGCGAGTGTTGAGGCAATTGGGGCGCTTCTCTATCTCAAGGGCTTCTCGGATGATCCTGGTTTGCAGTTTTCTCGGTGGAAATTGTTTTTGTGTTTTTGAAGTCTATTTTGTGACCTGTGTCTTCTCGATGTTTATAAAGTGCGGAAGTGGAAGATGCCTGACGCACAGCAAGTTCGTGTTCGTAGACTCTGGAAGTTACTCGTCTGTTAGTCTGGCCAATATAACTTCTCGGGCAGTCTGAACATGGTATTTCATATATACCTTGAGAATCGTTTGGTATTGTGTCCTTGGGAGACCTGAGGAATTTGGATATTTGGTTGTTGGCCGTGAATATTGTTTTTATCTCGTGTTTTCTCAAGATATTACTGATTTTGTCTGTCACACCTTTGATGTATGGTAGGAAAGCTTTGTGTGGCTGAATACTCTCTAGTGGATCATTTGTTTTTGGAGGACGGGTCAGTTGATGGCGGATAGACTTGTCGATTAGCGAATTGTTGTAACCATTTTGAAGTAAGGCTGATTTCAGTTTGTCCAGCTCTTGTGGTCTATTCTGGTTGTCGGTAAGCTGAATTGATCTGTATATCAGGGAGTTCAATACGGAGTTTGTTTGTTTATATATATATATATATATATATATATATATATATATATATTGTCATGAAAATAGAATATAAGAGTAGTAGATAGAAATTTTAAAATATTGGACTTAATAGAAATAAAAATATAAATAATATTTCACAGAACAACCCTGACTGATACCTTTTCAAAAAGATATAACCTCTGCCAGTTCAAAATGTAACACTATGAATTAAAAAAATCCTTCAGAAACCTTGCAAAATAAAGAGTTATTCTCAAATCATAAGATTACGAGCCAAGTAAACGGAACACTCTGAACTCATCCAAGAAAGCTAACTTTTCTTCAAAGAAAATAATTTCAGCCACATAAAACCATAAGCTTAGTTATCAACAAAGTAAAAGAATAGGAAAACATTAGAAAAAGATTATTTCCAGTTGAAAATAAAATATTATTAGATAAAATTTATAACATCTTGTATATGAAACTGTCACACAGCCAATCACAGGTAGAGTTTAGAAAAAGAACGAGGAAACTTAAAGTCAAGAAAAAGGTCATATCAGCAACTAAAGAGGATATAAATATCATGTATAAAAATGTAAAAACTCAATTAAATTTTAGTAGAAATAAAATAAAAATGTACCATATAGAAATAATTGTAAATAGGTCAATTTATTATAAGAAATCAATAAAAATCAGTGACTGACAACCAAAAGTGATCGAGAGTGTTTGTGAAAATCGGAAAATATCGGGCCTGGTAACGGAAAAAAGTGAGGAGAGTTATCAACAAAAAAAAGAAGCGGAGGTCGATTTTGAAAAAAGCAGAGAAACATTACATCAAAATTCCAATTAAATGAAGAATTACATCTAAATCTCCACAGAAACACTTAATATACCAAATTAGGAAGTACTGAAACTGAAATCAACTTACATTGACAAACGTTTGGTAAGAAATCCAAACTGCAAGTCAAATAGGAGAAGCTGGAATTTACCAGAACCAGAAAGGTATTTGATCCTTATATAAATCCAATTTCAACAAGCAATCCAGTGCACGAGTTTGAACTTTCCTTTCTTTCCGAACTTTTCTTCATAACCAGTTAGATCACAGACAATTTCCGCGTATCAGTGCACATAAACTATTCCTTTTGAGAACTTTATTAGTCTTATTTTATCAATTATTTTCATTTCAACATACGAACTCTTCTGTTTACTTGTAATTTAAGGTTAAAGACATTTCCTTTGAGGAACCATAGGAATGGCAAGTGTCTATTAAATCGGTGACGGTGCCGTTCCTCTAATGTTTGAAATTTACATGACTTTGCCAAGTTCACATATTTAGCAAGTAAGGTAGTTTTAGTAGGGACAGGTAGAATAAGAATTTAAGAAATCTACTGATAATTATGAGAGTTATTACATTTAAAAATATAAAATAAAATTTGACTATTGAGAATAAAATGAACAATATTTGAGTTGAATTCATATCCTTCTTTATTTCCAAGGTAAATTACATATTATTATTATATATCATTCTTGACATCCTTTTCCTGAATTCTACCTTGATATCGAGAGTTTCTCATGTGGCGTACCAAGAGAGCAGCTGGAGCACCTGAAAAGAAAGAGAAAATTAATATCTAAAAGCAAAGAACATAAGTATTAGTAAGGGCGTTCTGAAATATTTGAATACAATACTTTATTTACAGTCTACAAACCATTGATTATAAATATGAATAAAAAGGAACAAATTTCTAACTACTACTATTGTTACTATCAATCAAACTACTTTCACTAATGAAAAACTATAAAAAAAAATTCAAATTCAATACAATTATTTTTCTACGAATTCTACATATATATATATATATATATATATATATATATATATATATATATATATATATATATATATATATATCTATATATATATATATATATATATATATATATATATATGTTCAGATAGGTTTCCGCGGTCAGATATTTGAAAACTAAAAGTTCGGGTTGAACCGCGTCTAGAATTTGTTGAAATTCGACGTTTCGGCTCCGATTTTGGAGCCATTTTCAAGAACTGAAAAAGAAAGAAAATTAATAAATGGTTGAAACGTAATTCTACGCTGAGATCTCAATCTGCCTACTCCTCAGGTATAATTACGTTAGGTTTTTGTGACTTGACGTCGGGGTCTCAATCTGCCTACTCCCCATGTCTCGTCACTGGTTCTCTCTAAGGTCTCAATCTGCCTACTCCTTCGAGAGAACTGAGGAATTGTGGGTTGAGGAACTGTATTTATAGTGGACGTGGCTGTAATGGCCGTGTGCAATGTATTGGCGCGAGGTGAACTATGGGCGGGAACAGAGTTGGCGCTAGATGAGCTGTGTGCGGGAACTTGGTTGGCGCTAAGTTCCCGCACACAGCTCACTTAGCGCCAACCAAGTTCCCGCACACAGCTCATCTAGCGCCAACTCTGTTCCCGCCCATAGTTCACCTCGCGCCAATACATTGCACACGGCCATTACAGCCACGTCCACTATAAATACAGTTCCTCAACCCACAATTCCTCAGTTCTCTCGAAGGAGTAGGCAGATTGAGACCTTAGAGAGAACCAGTGACGAGACATGGGGAGTAGGCAGATTGAGACCCCGACGTCAAGTCACAAAAACCTAACGTAATTATACCTGAGGAGTAGGCAGATTGAGATCTCAGCGTAGAATTACGTTTCAACCATTTATTAATTTTCTTTCTTTTTCAGTTCTTGAAAATGGCTCCAAAATCGGAGCCGAAACGTCGAATTTCAACAAATTCTAGACGCGGTTCAACCCGAACTTTTAGTTTTCATATATATATATATATATATATACTATATATATATATATATATATATATATATATATATATATATATATATATAGTAACTTGTGACATCTACAGTCACTACTTTGAAACTTAATTCGACACGAGCCATGGAATCCAAAGGTAGATGTTTACCTACAACATTGACAGGCAGACAAATGTTTATATATATATATATATAATGATTTATGTTTGTAGCTTGTTGGTGTAAGTTGGTGGAAGAGAGATGGGTGATTATGAAGAAAGTGGTGTAATTGAGCAAGGACAGAGTAGTAGTGGGAGTGGACAAGTGCAGAGAGAAAGTAAAAGCATGGAAGATCAGATACAAATGCTGATGCAATTTATTACATGAAATATGGAGAGAATGGAAGGTAATATGAGAGAAAATGTAGAAAGTATCAAGGAAAATATTAGAGAAAATATGATTGAAATGGAAATAAAATTACAAAATAAATTAGAGGAAAATAAACAAGAAATGACTAAAATGTATAGGGAATTTGAAAAAAGAATAGAACAGAAAAATGAAGAATTTTACAGCAATACCAAACAAGAACTAGTAGATATAAATAATTCAATAGATCACAATAGTAATCAAATACAAGAAGTTAGGGAAAAAATTGAATCAAATAATCAGGAACTTATTGGAAAAATAAGAAAGGTAAATGAAAAAGTAGAAAAGAATAAAAAAGAGTCAAATGAAATCATGAATGAGAAAAGTGATGAAAATGAAACTGAATTCAAAAACTTAGAACAGAAAATAAAAGACAGAAAAATTAAAATTAGAAACAGGTATAGAAACTAGGATTATCAATACATGTCAGAGTTTTCAAATGAATAATAAATTTGAGGGGAATATTAAGAAATTACATCCTACCACTTTTGTAAAAATAATGAGAAACAAAACTAAAAATATAACAAATATAGATGAACTAAAGGACACTATAAGACAACATTTGAATAATCAACCTTGTATTTGGTTTAACAGCCAAGAAAGAAATATAAATAGTTTCCAAGATTTTGAAAATCTAATTCTCAGACAATATTGGGGGGATAATGCACAAATGTTAGTAAGAGATCAACTTCAATTTGGAAAATTTGATGAAAGTAGAAATATGAATTATAACAATTATGCCATTCAATTATTTGCCATAGAACAACACCTAGATCCTATAATGAGAGAGGAAGAGATTGTAGGGAATATTAGTCGTCACTTTAAGCAGGAAATCTTTGAAATCATAAATATGCACGAAATCAAAAATATGGACAGACTTAGTCAGTATTCACTTAGACTTGAAAGAACTTTATCATACAGAAATGGGGAACAGAGATATCAGACAAGACAAAATCTAAATAATAACAATTACAATAGACAGACACAATACAACAATCAATATAACAACAGGAATTATATGGACAATAATGATAATAATCAATTTAGAGACAATCAGTATAGAAGTAGACCAAATCAAAATTATTATGACAATAATAATAGACAAACATATAATAATAATGGGAAAATTATAACAACCAATACTATAGAAACCAGGACCATGTAAGGAGAAATTATAGAGGCCAATACAACAATAATAATAATAATTATCAAACCAAGCAAGACAATTTAATAGGGAAACAAGGAGGAATTCAAATCCTGAAAACAATTATAATAGGGAACAGACAAGACAAGTACATTTTAATAGAAGAGGAACAAGCCTAGATAGGAACAATGAACAACAAAATGTAGACAATACCAATCAAAATGACAATCCACAACCTTCAACATCCACAGAGAGACAGAATTTTTAGTAAAACCATATGGAAAGCTGGACTTACCAAAATATGATCACCCCATAGAATTCATTAAGTTAGATACAGTACAGGAAGAACATTTAACAGAGTTAATAATAATAAATGGAAAAATAGGAGAAAAATCAGTTAATATGCTTATTAATACTGGTTCAGAAGCATCATTGTTGGAAGAAACAGCAATAGAAAACAAAGAACTTCAAAATAAAATTGTAAAAATGCCTAAAACAACATTAATAGGAGTTAATGGTAGAAAAATAACAGAATCAGTTTGCCAATATTAAAGTGGAAATACAAAACAAAAATATAGAATTACAGTTACTAGTGATAAAGGAAATGGAATTTGATGTGATAATAGGGACGGATCAATTACAAAGGATGAAAGCTAAGATTAATTATGAAAGGAAGGGTATAGAAATGGAAGGTCAACGGTTTAATTTTATAGAAAATGAAAAACAAGAATACTTTGATAAAAATATTTTGTGTATGAGAGAGATGAATGAATTTTATAATGATGATAGTAATAATAATGAAGAAAATGAATATAAGGGTAAATATAAATGTAATGATAAAAATGAAGAATATATTAATGAAATATTAAATAAATATAAAAGATTAGTTATGAATGAATCGAGAGTAGCGAAAGAATATATGCACAAAATAGAAGTAAAAGAAGCAGATAAATTTAAATCAAAAACAATCCTATTCCATACAAGTATAGAGAAAAAGTAAAAGAAGAAATTGAGAGAATGTTAGAATTTTGTATCATAGATCCACTAGTAATTACATAAATCCAATAGTTGTTGATGCTAAGAAAAATGGTGAACTGAGACTATGTTTAGATGCTAGGGAATTAAATAAAATCACAACTCCACAGTATGAATCTCCGTTAAACATAGAAACTATATTTGGCAAAATCACAAATGCTAAATGTTTTTCCAAGATTGATTTAAAGCACAGTTTTTGGCTTATACCTTTGCACGAGAATTCTAGAAATTACACAGCTTTTTGTATAGAAGGAGTAGTGTATAGATTTTGTGTAGTTCCATATGGTCTACAATCAGCATGTCCTGCATTAGAAAGGGCTTTGCATAAAATACTAGACAAATACGAAGATTTTGCACTACACTACATTGATGACATTTTAATATATTCGAAAGACGAACAAAATCACAAAGAACATTTAAATAAAGTTTTAGAAATTCTAGATGAGGCAGGACTGAAAATAAAACTTGAACAAATGTGAATTTTTCCAACAAGAAGTGACATATTTAGGATACAAATTGAATCAAAACGGACTTGAAATGGACCCAGAGCGAATAAGGACAATACAAGAATACACTAGACCTCACAATTTAAAAACACTTAGAGGATTTTTAGGGATACTGAATTATTTTAAGAGACTTATACCAGACTTGACTAGTAAAGAATTACCACTGATACAATTACTCAAAAATAATGTAAAATGGAAATGGGGACAGGTACAAGAACAGGCATTTACAGAATTAAAAGTCAATTTTAGTAAATATCTGAAAATTTATCATACAGACTACAACAAATCATTTATACTTCATGTGGATGCATCTATGTCGAGATTTGCGGGTATTTTAGTACAATACCAGGGGGAAAACGAACTACCTATATCATTTGTGTCACGTATTACGAAGAAATATGAAAAAAATTATAGCGTTACAGAATTAGAGTTAGCTTGTCTTATATTCTGTATCACCAAACTACATTTCTATTTACTCGGAGCAAAATTTTTCATCGAAACTGACCATGAAGCTCTGATGTCTATAGTAAATTATAAATATGCTAGTAACAGAGTACATAGATGGGCACTTTTACTACAGGAATATCACTTCGAAATTAAACATATACCAGGAAGACAAAATTTAGTACCTGACACACTTACGAAAATGGAAACAGAAAAGAAACAGGAAACAAGACAAATTAAAATAGGGGTAAATATTTTCAAAAATACTACAGGACTGTTTTCTTTACAAACGATAGTGGAAGACCAACAACAACTGACTGACAAAGAAAAGAAGGGGACAATACAGAGACAAGGAGTTATAATTAAAGTAATAAATGGGACAGAACTATACTTGATTACAAAAGAACTGACAAGAACACTGATTGACAACTTACATACAAAATACTTACATACAGGTATAAGAAAAACGTGGATGATATTTAGGGAGACATATTACAATACAAAGGACATCAAAATTACGAAAGATTTAATAAATAAATGTACTTTATGTCAATTGGCCAAACATAAGAATAGAGTGAATAAAAATGAACCAAAAAGTATTATATCAAATAGACCTTTACATATAGTATCGATAGATTTTGTTAGCAACCTAATAACTACAGAAAACAAATACAAACATATTTTTGTAATAACAGATAATTTTTCTAAATACATAACTTTATATCCGACCAGAAAGACCATCTTCAAAATAGTTAAAAACTTATTAAAACAATTTATCAATCGAAAGGGAAAACCAGAAATAATGATATTAGACAATGCTACCTATTTTAACAACGATAAAATGAGAAACTTTGCTGAACAGATAGGAATACAACTGAATTTTACTAGTATTCGACATCCTGCATCAAACCCAACCGAACGATATATTAAAGAAATTTTAAAATATTTGAGAATAATTTCTCATGAAAATCATAGAAAGTGGGGTGAACGATTACCTTCAGTGGAAAAATATTTAAATGATGTACCTAACACTGTAACAGGAGAATGTCCAACATACATAATTGACAGGGAGAATGCCTGAAAGAGAGTGGATTGTGAATGAAAAAGAAATGAGTGAAGTAATGCAAAAAGTGAATGAAAGAATACAGAAGAATGCCAGAAAATATATTAGTAGGGAAAATAAAAAAAAGGAAAAAAAAAGTTAAATTTAAAACAGGAGACTTAGTTATAATAAAAGCGTTAAGAGTTCCTAATAATAAAAAAGGAATCTGTGTTAAGTTACAATTGCCATTTGAAGGACCTTATAAAGTGAAAAATGAACAACCAGTTAATAGTTACTTACTAGTCAACCCACAAGATGAAAGTATAAGAGGAATATTTAACATGGAGAGTATTTATAAGTTTGAGAGTTAAAGAAAAAGAACAGTAAGAAATACGGAAGAAACTAACTACCTTAGATAAATCCAAAAAAGACACAGCTCATCCTAGATCAGGAATTCAATTGAGGGAACATGTTATGTAAAATAGATTTGTAAATATGTAAATAGGAAACTTAAAATTTAAATTTAAGCATTCCATGTTAAAATATTAAATTTTAATTTTGGGGAAATTGTCATGAAAATAGAATATAAGAGTAGTAGATAGAAATTTAAAAATATTAGACTTAATAGAAATAAAAATAAAAATAATATTTCACAGAACAACCCTGACTGATACTTTTTCAAGAAGATATAACCTCTGCCAGTTCAAAATGTCACATTTTTAATTAAAAAAATCCTTCAGAAACCTTGCAAAATAAAGAGTTATTCTCAAATCATAAGATTACGAGCCAAGTAAACGGATCACTCTGAACTCATCCAAGAAAGCTAACTTTTCTTCAAAGAAAATAATTTCAGCCACATAAAACCATAAGCTTAGTTATCAACAGAGTAAAACAGATTCAAAAGAATAGGAAAACATTGAAAATAAAATATTGTTAGAAAAAATTTATAACATCTTGCATATGAAACTGTCACACAGCCAATTACAGGTAGAGTTTAGAAAAAGAACGAGGAAACTTAAAGTCAAGAAAAAGGTCATATCAGCAACTGAAGAGGAAATAAATATCATGTATAAAAATGTAAAAACTCAATTAAATTTTAGTAGAAATAAAATAAAAATGTACCATATAGAAATAATTGTAAATAGGTTAATTAATTATAAGAAATCAATAAAAATCAGTGACTGACAACCAAAAGTGATCGAGAGTGTTTGTGAAAATCGGAAAATAACCGGCCTGGTAACGGAAAAAAGTGAGGAGAGTTATCAACAAAAAAAAGAAGCGGAGGTCGATTTTGAAAAAAGCAGAGAAACATTACATCAAAATTACAATTAAATGAAGAATTACATCTAAATCTCCACAGAAACACTTAATATACCAAATTAGGAAGTACTGAAACTGAAATCAACTTACCTTGACAAACGTTTGGTAAGAAATCCAACCTGCAAGTCAAATAGGAGAAGCTGGAATTTACCAGAACCAGAAAGGTATTTGATCCTTATATAAATCCAATTTCAACAAGCAATCCAGTGCACGAGTTTGAACTTTCCTTCCTTTCCGAACTTTTCTTCATAACCAGTTAGATCACTAAGACAATTTCGCGTATCAGTGCACATAAACTATTCCTTTTGAGAACTTTATTAGTCTTATTTTATCAATTATTTTCATTTCAACGTACGAACTCTTCTGTTTACTTGTAATTTAAGGTTAAAGACATTTCCTTTGAGGAACCATATGAGTGGCAAGTGTCTATTAAAACGGTGACTGTGCCGTTCCTCTAATGTTTGAAATTTACATGACTTTGCCAAGTTCACATATTTAGCAAGTAAGGTAGTTTTCGTAGGGACAGGTAGAATAAGAATTTAAGAAATCTACTGATACTTATGAGAGTTATTACATTTAAAAAAATAAAATAAAATTTGACTATTGAGAATAAAATGAACAATATTTGAGTTGATTTCATATCTTTCTTTATTTCCAAGAAATTACATATTAATATTATATATCATTCTTGACATCCTTTTCCTGAATTCTACCTTGAGATTGAGAGTTTCTCATGTGGCGTACCAAGAGAGCAGCTGGAGCACCTGAAAAGAAAGAGAAAGGTAATATCTAAAAGCAAAGAGTAAGTATTTGTAAGGGCGTTCTGAAATATTATTTGAATACAATACTTTATTTATAGTCTACAAACCACTGATTATAAATATGAATAAAAGGAACAAATTTCTAACTACTACTATTGTTACTATCAATCAAACTACTTTCACTAAAGAAGAACTATAAGATAAAAATTCAAATTAAATACAATAATTTTTCTACGAATTCTACAACTACTAAAAATCACGAAAATAATAATACAGTTTATTATTATCAACAATCACTAATATTATTAATATATTCAAACTATTATTATTTTATTGTAATTATTGATAACCAATTCATCATAACAAATGTCACCTCAACTTAGGGCACTCTAGAATTCTTCACACACATTCATTTTCATAACAATATATATCAATTTGCACTGATCGTTTATGTACTTTTCCATCACGAAACCGTAATGGAAATCGTACACTCACACCTTGGAAATATCGAGAATCGACATTCCTATGTACAAGGGCTTATTGAATAACAAATCCGTCTTTGCCATCTCGATGGCGACGAGGCTTTCATCGAAAATGGTACGAAATTTGGACTAGCAATCAGATTTTTTGCGCCATATCGCCCCTCCCACTTGGATACCATTTTCACCACACGGTGTTTCCGTATGTTTTCCATGGTTTTTCCGAACACTGCGTTATTGGCTAGTTTGTAGTTATTTGTGCCAAAGTAGTTTTTGCTTGAGAGTGTAATTTCGTATTTAATTCAATGTAGGGACGCAGCTACGCCGACTGATTGAATTGCAACACCTTGTGGATTTTACTGAGTACAAGGCCATGTTTGAGTGCTTGTTTCAACACCCTGTAGTGCACCAAATATTTTTCCTTGTTGTACAGCGTGGTAATTACGAGCCTGGCGGTGTACGGTGCTCGGCACACAAGGGTAAATATTTGTGTTCGTCATGCAGATGTTCGGGGTACTCCAAAGCGACTTCGAGAATGTAGCCGATGGGCGAGGTGTCAGACACTCCCAACACATCGAAATCGGCTGCATTTTCGAGCCATTTAAAACCATCGTACGGAAGATATTACATCATGGCCCAACCGCACAGATTATTCACGTCGAGATATAGCAAATAGGTCGACGGTTTGGAGGCGTCATACCTTTCGCCCATGTCCTTGTTATTGGCCGAGGAGAATCTATTGCAGCACTGACTGATGCCGCCACGAATTCCTCGCTCTACAAAGAGAAGCATGTCGACGTCTTTCAGTATCTGCAATTTACATTGGGTGTACTTCAACATACAGAACCACGTGTATCCCGGGAGGGTGTAATACCACGCAGGATCCAACCCATATGTCTCGTGGCCGATATTTCGAAAATTTTCGAAAATATCCATGTACACGTCAGAGTACTCGCCCAGTGTTGTCAAGTTGAACGACCGCCACACGTTCTACACGTTCTTATTCGGCATCGGTGATGCCACAATCATTCAACTTGTTATAGAACTGATCGCGCGCCGGCAAGCTTGGGAATTCCAATTTCTCCATCGAATCGATGAAATCGTATGGGAATACCCCTTTTCGAGTGACTAACTCGTACCGGTCGGCATCGTAATTGGCAAATTCGCGCCTTGAAATCTTTAAGTCATGGATGGTCAGTGTTTGCACCAAATGCTCCAAGCTAATGCCCATGAAGTGAAAAGAGTCGATGAATCGAAATCGAATGTCAGTGTTGCCGTCGTACTGGGTGAAAGATATGTATTTTTCTTTCTTGACAGGCAACAGGCTGACTCGACCACTTTTTGATATATCTCGAATAATAAAATGGCTGTCGTATCCGGATAAATTATGGAAAACGATTGGCACAACGAACGACTTTTTGTACTTCAAGTTGCAATGCGGATGCGTATATACACGGAACGCTCCCGTGTAGTGATTATGGTCTTTTACAATTTTGTCGTCAGTTTTCCAAGGATTTTCGCAAATGTGGCAATATGGCGCTGTCGCTCTATCTGGAGGTGAGGCGATCAAGGAGACAATATCCAAATTTTTGGCTTCCACAACTTTGGCCAGGGCCCCCATTCTCTCCGCAAACCAATCCATTGAGTCAAGTCCCCGATGGCTATCATTAAATGACAAAGTATCGTCATATGCACACTTGAAATAAAATCCAGCGCTGAAAGGAATGTGTTTTTGGTACTTTGCCGTATGTAAGATGCATTCTTCGTCATTGAACTGTTCCAAAATCCGCGTAAATCACAAAGGGTACTATTTCTTTGTGTACAAAATCTTGAAATTCTACATGATTATATGATGGGAATGAAATTTTGCTCTCGTTTAATTTTTGACAATCAACAGTATGACTGTCGAGTTTCTCCTCACTGTTGAAATAATTTAAAAACCTGTCGCAAATGAATTTTTTATAAAAGTCTTTACTGAGTTGGTGATTGAGTAGACGGCGAGATATATCCTTTATCCAAACGTAATGGAATTTTATGTCATCGCCGACGGCGTCATCGTAGTCGGCGATCTCTAGTGGTGGTGCCTCGTAATCATTTAATTTCGCGTGATATTCATTCTGAATGAGGAGAAGATTGAAATGTTTGTCTAATTTTTGTTTCGTGAGTCGGCTCGGAATAGTAACGAAAAATGCCTCCTTGTTCGCCTGCGGCTGAATCGATTCCACGGTGCACACATTGATTGATATGTCGTTCAATTGCTCAAATTTGGTAATTTGTTGGAATATCATGGGAAAGTCGATTCCATTAAAGTTCAGTACATTTGAATAGTGGGGGTAAGATGAAATTCTATCTGGATGAATATGGAAATGTACTGGATACAATGCCGAAACGACGGCCCAAGCGAAACACGCATCATCTTTATTTTTCACATTGATGCAAGCTAGCTTTTTGGAAATGGGTTTTGGTAGCTCGATGAAAGGCGAACCGTTTCCCACGCCCAATTTGTTCGTATTGATTTCTAAACTAACAATTTTCTGAAGACTTCATCCACATTCTTTATCCGCGAATTCTGAAAACTTGTTTTGAATTTGATTGGTGACATTTCCTAGGAACCACTCTTTCAAAGTTGTACCCCTATCGATCACAACGTTTTTAGTGCTGAAATATTAAAAGTCGATTTTTTGTTATTGATTCAAGGGATTTTTCACGAATTTGCCACAAAATGTCGCATTGACTTTGATGATTGGATGTTTTTTCAATAAATTTTGAATTCTGCTTTTGAATAGAATGAATGCATCGCCAAAAAATTGTCCAATATATTTATGTTTCAAATTTATAATTATTCCGGTGCGTAAACTCGAAGAAAATGACGATTTCAAGTCCTCTCACTTTACTCGAGTTATTAATTTTGATTTGACTCCCTCTCCCACCACCACGTCGACGCCTGGCTGTTGTTGACGTGAATTTTTGATTGAATTTCGGATAATTTTCAAGTGTCCGCATAAAGTTTGTAATTTTCTCAGAGAGCCTATGCAATCCACAGCCACGATCGCACTATTGATCAGGCGAGCAGTGTACTTGCAATGGGCCAGCCAATTTTTGCGCTCTTCATCAGTACAACCCTTTTTGAGGATTTTTTTGGCCTTACGCAACTTGGCTACCATCTCCATACTGTGTGCAATAATGGCGTCAGATGACATGATGATGATTCAACAGACACACAAAATTTCAAGAAAATGTCAAATGAAAATACAAAAAACTCACTTTCTTTTTCCAACGGCAGCGGCGACAGCGTCTGCAGCCCTTAGCGATCTCAAGCAGCTGCTGCGAATGATTTTGATTGGCAATTTTCTGCTCGCCCCTGAAGATGAGCATATACTGGGACTCGGTTAATTTGTCGAGGATGGGTTTGAATGCACCAGTCACTCGATTTGGCAGGAATACTTTACACTCCTCCAACTCCACTAGGATGGACTCTCCAAATTTGGTTGTTTTAGCTGAGCGTCGAGGATCAGTTGGCATCGACATTTCGAAATCATTCGATGTATAATACATCACACTGCCGGCTTCATCGAATAACTCCGTCCAGTCTCTGTTTAAAACATCTTCATACCCACGCATAAGCTTCGCAGGAGGCGTGGATTCTGCCCGAACACCAACTTGATCCCGAAATATTTATGGACTTGCTTACAAAAATCGTGGGGGCCAGCTCAAGTGTCTTCCTTTATGGGTAATTAGAGGTCGGTTTGGCGTTGAAACCGAGGGATGGACTAGCGTAGGCCCATCTCCCGGTATACAACTGGCTGTCCTGATCTTCGTCCTTCCAACACCGTGCAGTGAAGGTCGAAGAAATAAATTTTATATTTAGTGAATAGATAGGGACAAATGAAACATGCACCATATTTCAACAAAATGAAATATTCGAATTTGAATTTGATTTTGAATTTGAAAACATTTGAAAAATGAAAAAAAATTTATACACTCACTCAAAATGAAAAAAAAAATGTTGTTTATGATTCACCCCGTGTATGAGAAAAAAATATGATGAAAAAAAAGATTTGAATCACACTGTGTATAACAAATAGAACTTTGTATAAACTCTGTATTATAAATAAATATGACAAAAATGCAATCCACACACACTGTATGAGAAACAAAAAAAATATGACGTTTTGTGAGAGAGACACTCTGTATGAGACAAAAAAACAAATATGGCAAATGAATTTTTCTGAATTTTTGAAAAAAAAACAACTGAATCGAAAGAAATAGTCACTTGAAACTCTCGCGAAAAATAAAAAATGAATAACTACTAACCTTTGCAAATCACGAATGAAATGTCACGCACAATAAAAAACAATGCACTTGTATGAAAATAGCAAGAGACAGATGAGCGGCAGAGAGGCACTTGTTGTTACTTCGACTTCGACTCTGTATCACGTGACTCACGCCGTCCACCTCCACGCCGAGGTCACGTAAACCACGATGTAAATGTATGCAACGGTCGATCTGGGGACAACCCAAATTGCGGTATAACAAAAAACAACTCCAAGGTCAATTTAGCTGGAGCAGACAAAGCGTAAACAAACACCTGATGGGAGATAAAACTCTATTTGCGATTAACTCTGAAAAACAAATTCAAGGCCATATCGTGTTTTCTGAGAATTTCATTCAGATTAAGGAAGTAAACAAGCACGGGACGTACCTTATGGCTATTTGACGGCAGAGATGCATTTTTCTTGGAATTTCAATCGAGAGAGTGAATTAATAATTCCATCATAATTTTCTGTTGTTTTAAGACAGGCATTTTTTCAGTTTTTGTTTTTTCAATTTGGCGGTGGCAATTTTTTTCCTACACAGCGAATCGCGTGACGTTATTTTCTCTTCCAGCCAATTACTCTCAGCGAGTCACGTGAGGGGACGTTTTTTTCTTAATTCCCGCCAGTGCCACCATGTTTTTTTTGCCTCCCGCCCTTGCCGCCATGTTTTTTTTTGCAGAAAAGACGCGCGCCACTTAGGTTGAAACGCTTTGACTACTTCCCACCCCCGAAACTCTTCTGCGAACACGTCATCTTCTTCAGCAACCCTCCACCAACCGCGAGAACTCGATGGACGCGTCCATCGAGAGATAAATCCCACCGTCAGTAGCAATACAAATACGACGCCACCTCGAAGTGGCGTCGTATTTGTATTGCCATACTACTGATGGGACATGGACACCATCCTCAAAAGATTCACTCAGACATCTGCTGGAGGTGCACTTCCCAGGTGTCGAAGACGACGAACAGGCCCCGCCAATACCTTACGGGGACTGGCAACTGGCGGACTGGGTTGTTACGCCTGACGCCATAGCCTGGGCACTGAATGAGTTCAACCTATATAAGGCAGCAGGACCCGATGGAATTTTCCCGGCAATGCTACGGAGGGATCTGAAATTTCTTACCCCAATATTGGGGAGGATATTCCGGGCCAGCATAGCGCTGGGGTACGTTCCAAAGGCTTGGAAGTCAGCAAGAGTAGTTTTCATCCCCAAGGCGGGAAAAGGAGACTACACAATAGCAAAGTCCTGCAGACCCATTAGTCTAACACCGTTTCCGCTTAAAACGCTGGTGGACAGATTCTTGTTGGAGGGGCCCCTAAGGGTGAGCCCCTTCGACAGAAACCGGGATACTACGACTTTCCTCCTTGTTAGCGATACAATCCAACTGACCATCGAGTGAGGCGTTCCTCTGGTCAAAAGTGCTGTCTGTATGGTCGCTGTTTTTGCCTTGTCAAACGTGCCTTCCACATCAAAGAACAGTCCTCTTTAAAACTCAATGTCCGTTCAGTCCTTCGCACTACAGTGTGGAGGGCCGATTCTGTGGACCTTCCCCTTCTGTATGAAAGAGGACTGTTCTTTGATGTGGAAGGCACGTTTGACAAGGCAAAAACAGCGACCATACAGACAGCACTTTTGACCAGAGGAACGCCTCACTCGATGGTCAGTTGGATTGTATCGCTAACAAGGAGGAAAGTCGTAGTATCCCGGGGAGACCTCAGACTGAATGACAAGGTGGGAGGGGGCTGCCCTCGGGAAAGCTGCCTCTCTCCCCATCTATGGTGCTTAGTCATGGACGAACTCTTGGGAAAACTCGCAGATGAACGTTTCGATGCACAAGTATACGCGGACGACGGAGTTGTCCTAGTCAGCGGACGATTCTTCGGAGTCGTCTGTGACGACTCCAACTGCAGTGTTGGAGGTACTGCTGAGACTACCGCCACTTCCGGTCTGGATCAAGAAGGAGGCAATGGCAGCTCGCTCGAGGATGCGGGACTCGGGAGCCTGGGTAAACGAAGGAGCTATGATAGGTCAAGCGAAGATCGCGAAGTGGGCGGAGCAGGAGATTCGTATTTCCGCCCTCAGAGTGAGAGGCGCACAAGATAGACTGCGATGGAATAGGAAGTTCACTCTCACTATTCCGAGCAGAGAACAATGGGAAGATAACATAGTGGAGTTTTGCACAGGAAGCCGAATATGTTATACGGACGTTCCGTGTCTGACTGACAAATAGGCTTCGGGAGCAGGCATCTACCTAGAAGGAAGAGAAGTACGAGAAAGCTATGCTTTGGGTAGGCACATAACAGTTTTCCAAGCTGAAGTGTTTGCCATCCTAACCATAGCTATGAGACAAGAGGTGAAAGAAGGGCCCAAACAGAGAATTTATATCTGTTCGGATAGTCATGCAGCACTCAGAGCCATCTGTCATCCCAAACCAAGCTCAGCACTTGTACAAGAATGCTGAGATGCTCTCGAGAAACTCGGCAAAATGAAGGAAGTTCAGCTGGTATGGGTGCCGGGTCATAGAGGGGTACGTGGAAACGAGGTGGCAGACGAATTTGCCAGAGCCGGTTCCACAACGCCGTTCTGTGGGCCGGAGCCCGTACCAGGCATCGCAAGAGGCCAAACCTCTTCAGCCCTTAACGAATGGGCGGAAAAAGAGCTGAATAAACTTTGAAGGGATAACAGCGGCTGCAGGCAGTCGAAAGACTTCCTGGCCGGCTCCAGCAAGTCAAAGACGACATGGCTTCTAAGCAGAAACTGCCAAATACTACGCCTCCTCATAGTAATACTAACAGTGCATAACGAGTAAGGCAGGCACCTATCACTAAAAGGCGTAGAGGACAATTCCACTTGCCGGAAATGAGAAGAGGACGAAGAAATTTCGTCTCACTTTCTCGGCGAGTGCGAAGCGTACGGGAGGCTGCGATTTGAAATCTTTGGAGTCCAACTCCAACAAGAGGAACTCATCAACCTGAAATGGACGGACATACTGACCTTCATCAGGAGGTCACGAAGTTTCGAAAAGGAAGCCTAGAAGGAAAGATGTAGATTTGTGGAAAACCGGGGATGGCAAAAAGGGTCCATGTGGGCCATGTGAATTATTCTCTTGGTGACTTTGTGTTGATGCATCGAGATTCTCAGATGCATATAAATAAATCTGACTAGGAATTTTTTGGACCATATAAAATGATTTATGTTTGTTTGTTTGTGATTTATGTTGTGATTGAATGTTTGGATCGTGATCGGTTTGAAATACGGAAAGTCGGCACGGATATCGTTACGAAAGCAGCAAAGGAGCAGTTGAGGCCTTGGCCTGCTCAATGGGCATTATCGTGCGACATGGAGGAAATTTTGGAGTTTCTTGAGAATGATGCACCTGCTGAGAGTGTCTCAGGAAGTGAGTAAATGATGTCTTAGTATTCAGTTTGATGATCGAGAAGTGATGACGGTCTCTGTAATGTTTTTTTTATGACGGTCTCTGTCCCGTTAGAGGTAGAGCCGATGTGATGGCTGCGGTCTCACTAATGGAAATAATGTTTATCAATGACGGTCTCTGTTCCGTTAGAGGTGGAGCCGGAGTGATGGCTGCGGCATTACTGATCTGAAAAGAAAAGTTGTAATTATTGCTTCGAGAAATTATTTAAAAACTCTTTTGTTTCAGCCAAACCTGCTTGTGTTGTGGACAACAAGTAGGTCTCTAATAAATCTTCGAGAACGAAGATTCCGTCAAGATGGGCGTGTTAGCAATCGAACTGGCAACAGTGCGAATATGGGAAGTATGACAACGAGCCGCTGTCAGTCAATAGATATTGGAATCTTCACTTGTCGATTTGTCAGAGTTTCCAGTTTTAACTCAATGCCTGAATAATAAATGCCTGCTCGTGTTTACTAGTTTAATCATTGTTCTTGTATTTTGTTTTTGGCTTGTTATCGGGGGGTGTTTATTGCAAATAAATTATTTGTTACTACAAATTGCTATCAGTATTGAAAGAGGATATGCAACACAAAATTGCCCGGTAATAATTCCCAAGATTCAATGTGCAGATATTAATTTGTATCAGATGACTTTCGTTTATTTGTTTATTAGGATATGCATATATTTATTGTTTCATTTTCAGTATTGTAATATCAGAAATTTCTCAATTTATAAGTTCATTGGATTGCATGATGCCAATTGTTTCTAACATCTAGACAGAGAATAAATTGCATATCAATCAACTCCATTTCGAGATGTGCATCTGTTCAAATAGAATATTTGTAATATCAGAATTCACTCAAATTACAAGTTCAATGGATTGCACTATGCTACAAAAAAGTATGGAAACAAATTTCTGCTAAAAATGCAATGTCAGTACTTTCCGCCAATAGTTCATAGAAATATATCAATGGGCTCCTCCCATAAAGAAATAAAGAAAATCATTTATTGGTGTAGTTGAAGTGGTGGAGTATTTCTATAGGTGAAAAATATGAACTCCCCAAAAATATGCGTTTTGAATCAATATATTGGCTCAGTTAGATAGAAAACATACTGAACGACCAGGACTGACCGTCCGCGACCGTCCCGCAACGACCAAAAATTGAAAAAGATCAAAGAAAACTTTCAAACTCACACTGATCGACCATGAATGAAATTTCAAACATGGTTTTTGAAAACCGGTCGAGGACGATCATTCAGTGTGAGTTGTCCAATAAGAATACACGTGTTAGGAATTTTGGTCGTAGTTCTACGATCACTAACGGTCGGTTATGGTTGCTCAGTGTGCCTTACGTTCCACCCCATATTTCTGAGCCTGGAAGGTTATAATATTCAAATTAAAATTATAGTTGACAATTATGGTGACAGTTTTGATTCGGAAAAATAAGTAACTATTGATAAGAGTTAAAATGAAAACTTCGACAGCATCTAAGCGAATGCGGCAGGAAACCCCGAAAGCCTTCGCAAAGCATCAGTTTATTGAGTTTGCCTTCTGATAAGGGGTTCGAGTTGATGAAATCTTTATCTGCATCAAATATTGGGAACGAGATACAGATATTAGATTGAACCTTTCCGGACCAACGTTCAATAAATTCAAGAAGGAAGGCTTTTGTACCAGTTCATCATTTCACACCTCCCTCTGTTTTCGAAGACATCAGCCTAGTTGAAAGTGAAAATGAAGCAGTGAGAATATAGTGGAGGATGAGGAAATCATTGAAGAACCGACAAATAATAATTTTTCACATGTATAAATAATATTCGCTATTGAATATATAAGCAAGAAAAAAAAGACGAAGTTCAATTTGATAAGGCGAAGTCTAATTTGATAAGGCGAAGTTCAATATGGTAAGGCGAAGTTTTCAGTCAACTTTAGCCAGGAGGATATGGAAAATGATTGATATGATTAAATTCAGCAACCTCGTGGAAGATTTCTTGAAAGGGAATTGAACCAGACTATCAGAAGCGATGATAGAGTTGAAAAATCATCAGTGAATTGTTCGGCACTTGGAGAAAGATGTAAATGACCTGAAACATACAATCAATTCAGGTGTTGGTCTTTTCGAAGCCATGATATAACTTGTATATTTTTTCCTTCATCTGCAGAACATTCCGTCGATATCATATCTCTTCATGTATATTATATACTTGCTAAGTTTTCATTATTCATTTTACCCTGTATATTCCTTATTATTTTATATTATTTTTCACTTCAACGGATTACACTTTTTAAAAAATTTGTATCACCCACTATATACATTTAAAATAAAACGAATGGTATATTATCTGTGATGTTCCTATTATTCATTCTCATCATGAAATATGTATATATTTTGCCTTATTTGAGGCATTCAAATTTATTCACGCTTTGAACTATGTTGAAGACACTGAGTAGTATTCCAAATACCAATTCACCAAGCATGCGTTGAATGAATTGAATAATAGCATTTCTACTTTTCATACACGACTCTGAAGAACTTTCCACTGGGATAATCTTTACCAAAAACTTAACAAGCACTTGAATTCACACAATGTTTTCGTATTAATGTAATTTCTAGTCTTAAAAGTATTCAACTTTTTGGGTGTGGTAATCTGGTCATAAAAACTTTATCATATATCTATTAACTACGAATATGGGAAACACGCCATAAGACACCATGTAATCAAATCGAAGCCAAAAAAATATCACTTTTCTTTTCTCGCATGGGTGCTGAGAAACTACTGCGCATACCGAATTCTGAAACATGACGAATGTCATACATTTTTAAGGTGATTAAAATATAATAATATTATTCATAAAATAAATCTAGGTATAATTTCGAACATTCCTCCTGTTATAACTTGTAAGCATTTACGAATCACAGCGGGACTACCAATAGCGGGCACTACACTGCTTACTGTAGGCATCCATATACAGGCACATGGCACGAGTACAACGATTCCCTAGTTTCACCGATTCATTCGATTTTCCTTGTGAGCGAAAAGGCATATATACTCTTCTACGAGACGGAGGACACTTCATCACATGTTTTTTAAGGTTGTACTTATTTTGACAATTTCAACCGTTTCATATTTGCAATGAACTATTATTTTTCTATAATGTGCAAGACGGTAATTAAACTTCGGGTCATTTAAAAATCGATTCATTGATTCATTTGTAACTCTATATAACATAATGTCTGTTTATTACCTGTTACCAGAGTTTCATCAAACGATTTTCTGCCAAAAGCGGATGAAAACTCATTATTCATTCGATTATGTGACGAACAGTTGTTTGAAAAGGTAAATCTAGTTCCATATTGGCCTCATAATTGCCGAACACATACCCGAAGTAACGCTGCGATCTTCAGGCATGAATCTAGTGATTTTTTAATCTGGGTCATTTTCTCAGGAATAAAACTCTTTTAGCATGAAAATATAAATTTTGTAAACAGATACGGTTACCAGAATACGACGTTATATTGAGAGATATGCTTCTCCTCATATCTTCGATAATTGTTGGTCCCGAACCATGCACGCTGGAAAGAGATGAAATTACAAAATCGTGTCTTTGAATAGGAATCTTCTGGCGCAAGCCCATTAATTCAGCAGCGTTCAATTCGAGGTCAATGCTCATTTGTTTTGGCATCACATGTGCTGTCTTTATTATCCATATTCGTAGTTAATAGATATATGGATTATATCAGCGAATTTCTCTCTCTCTCTTTAGTTTCTTGGCCGTTGCTTTCAATGAGGTGCAATTATGCAATTGGCCTTCAGAATTTTCAAACGAGTAATTAGCGGTCGCCAATGGCACCAGGTGGCGCTTTAAAACTCTGGGAAAAAAAAGCAAACGTCACATCAGTCACGTGACAGTTGACGACTTTTATATGTTTTGTTGATATTTTTTTGAATAGTTGAGATTTTAATTTACGTTTCAACTTTGTTTCCTTTAAAATGCCTGTGGTGAAGATGCATTTGGCTGGAAATTTTCAATATTTAACAGATAAAAGTAAGCCTGAGGTCGAAGGGGATGCAGTATTCAATTATATCCATTTATGTGTGAGGAAGAGACAATTTTTGGTCTTTGCCTGCAAAGTTCCGACTTGAAATTTTCCATAAAATAAAAATTGAATTGGGATCTCCAGATACACCAGTGACGAAGTGAAACTGTGAATGCAGTTGCAAAGGGGGCCAATCTGGATTCTGTAAACATGTAGTTGCAATCATGAAGAACTAAACGAGTTGAGCTGTAATGATGTCAAGCAAGACAGAGGAAAAAAGTGTGTATGCTGAAAGAGCAGTGGACTTCTGCCATTTCGAAAACAAACATCAATATGAATTCAAACCTAATGAAGAAGTTGTAAAAGAGAATTTGAACTTGTTATTAGAGTGTTATAATTTGTGATTGTGTGAAATAACTAACTTGTAAAATTCTTCAATATCTCGATCCAGTTAATAATATTAAATTGAAGTATTCACTTCACCGCACATCAACACCTATATACACATTTTTTTTTCTAAGTGCACATACCTCTTGGTGTTGAAATGTTGTGAAAGGGTTACTTGTGAATTTTATTATTGTGACACCACAGTACATCCATTCATCTTGATTTAATTCCAAATAAAAAGAAATATATTTTGGAAATAATTATTATTTCATTTATTACCTATACAAAATAATTGTTACTGTACTGAAATAACTCGATTAATAGTCCAGGTTTTCGTTATCGTGTATCAAATAATGGAAATATCTTTATTCATATATAATATATAATAGTTTATTTTATTCATTTAGTTTAGTTAAGGTTATATTTTTCACAACTCTTTTCTGTTTATTCGTATATAATATTCAATTCCCTCATTTCAATAGTCCTCTCGATGTGGTTCATAGTAGACCCACCCAATATATTTTTTGCTCATCGCTGTCAATGCTGGTCGCTAGACGGACTTGCACGAGAGGAAAGGACAGTTCGAAATTTAAAACGTGGAAGAGAGGTGTGCGCTTTGATACCCTCCATTACTTCCCGTGTTTTTCTGGATATCAGTGATTTAGTGCAAATTCCCGATTCCTACTATCAACAGCCAAAAACCAGCCCTGCATATAGTCTATTTCAATCAAATCCTGGATAAGGTGGTTGCAACCCCAGAAAACTCCCAAGTCGAGCGAAGATCACCGGTAAGTCCTCTTCTTTCCGACCTTCTATTGACAGTGGATTCCATTTCTATTTTATATTGCATTCATACCTTACCAAATCAAGACATTTTGTGGCCACATCGTACCGGATAATAGTGAATTTGAGGGATTATGGACTAAACTATATACCAAATTATTTTTTTTTTCGAACTCAAATGAATGACCATGAATTTATTTCAAACATTCCGATATACGCACTCCGAGCGCAAAGAAGATCCCTTTTTTGCGACACTGACAGTTTTTGCCATCTGAGTGTAAATAAAACTGTCTTTCTATTTATTAGCTCGTGATTCATTCGTTTTTGTTGACGAAAACTCTTTGAATTTTTACCCTACGTGAAACAATTTAGGTATGTCTGTTAAACAATTGAAACAATATCGCGCTGCGTGAGATATTGCAATGGCGAGGATATCTGAGATTCACCGATGCGCAACAGATGCTAAAACGTCCTCTGCAGAGCATACTGTGTTCAAAATGAGGTATACTGAGTTATCAAATATTTATAATGATTTCAAAGAGCAACATATTGCTGTCATAAATATTATGGATACTCAAGATATCGTAGAGTTAGAACCTGAAAATGAAATAAGAATTAGGGTAGATACTCAATATTTTCAAATTAAAGTTATTTTTTGTAATCTTTTTGGAACAGATACGAAACCTCTGCCTTCCTCAGATAATCACTCTGGTATAAGACTACCAAAATTGAATATTCCCAATTTTGATGGCTCATTCTCAACTCATATTCTTTGAAATATTGCTTATTTTCTCTATTTTTCTTTCCTTGTAGAATCTTTCTTATCCTTCCCAGTTGTTCATCCTGAATTTGTGCGGCAGTGATCCAGTCACCCTCAGTTAAGTCCACTTGAAATATTTCTACATCAGTACTTTTCAGAATTCTACTCAAAGCATCGACATGGGCCATTTTCTTTCCGGCTTGAATTTCCAGCCACCATCTCCCAAAAGGGGGAATGAATTTTTTTTTGTTAGTGTCATTTTCAAGGCATTACAATCTGTTATGACTGTGAAATTTATTCCAAGAAGGTACACTCTGAAATATCTTAGGGCATAAACAACTGCCATTGTTTAGAGCTCGTAGGAATGATAAAGACGTTGATGTTGATCTATGGTTGTTTGTTTGATAAAATAAGATACCACATGAGGGTTTCCATGCAGATCGAACTGAATCAGCATGGCGGTCATTCCAACCGAACTGGCATGCATCAGTATGAAGTTCGGTACGCCGTTACGGATTATATATTGCTAATATAGGGCTGGAAGTGATGAATCCATTAATTTTCTCGAAAGCACTTTGGTGGATGTCACCCCATTCAAATTTGACATCCTTTCGAGTTAGTTTGGTGATTGGTTCAGCAATAGTAGCGCATCCTTTAACAAATTTTCGAAAATAGCTCGACAAGCCGATGAACTGCCTTACCTGCTTAATATTTTGAGGTATTGGCATTTTAGAAATTTCGTCTGTTACCTTTTCCACGTCTTACACCGTGTTCACTAATTTCTCTGCCCAAGTATTCTATTTTGGTTCCAAAAAATACGCACTTGCTCAGTTTGAGGATGAGTTTGTGCTCTCTCAACTTCAACCTTTTGTAGATGTTCTAGGCCTTGCTCAATGGTACAAGACGGAATAATGATATCATCAATATATGGAAATGCAATAATATTGCAAAGATCTTCCAAGGACTCTATTTATCAAAGACTGAAACACCGAAGGAGCATTGGTAAGACCAAATGGCATTCGTAAAAATTCATAGTCCGTCCGGTACTATGAATGCAGTCTTAGCTATTGAATTTTCCGCCATGGGCACTTGATAATACCCGGACGCTAAATCAAGTGTCGTGAAATATTTATAACCTCCCAACTTATCAATCTGTTCATCGATTTGAATAACCTTCGGAAACGGACATTTATAATGATAATAATAATAATAATAATACTCCCTCATAAACACTCCTTGAGTATACCCAAAGGCATAGCCTGTGCGGGTAGAGGACGGCTATTATTATTATTTACCGTGGCGCTCCGGGCGACTTACTGATGTTTCAGGTGATGTATTTACTTTTTAGCTGCAGGAAAACCCGGAAAACCTACAGCACCACCTCGGGTGGTCGGTGTGCACTCCAAGCTAGCACTAGACGTATGTGCCCAACGTTTACACTTAAAACATTCCAACTTAGGTTTTCTACAATTTTTAAAAACGTTTTCCGGAATTCCACAATTAAAACAGTTATACGATTTTTTTTTGATTTTTTTTTACTTTTTTGATGTCTGGTAGTTGGAAATATGTGATTACTTGAACTAGGAATAGTGGCAAACAGATTTAAATATAATAGTGTCCAGCATAAATTTCAATATGGAATTCTTTTTCAGTACTAATTGGTTCCTCTAAAATTTCATTCCTGATAAAAACCTCTACTTTGTCCTAAACCTGAATTGTATACACCAAAATTGAATGTTTATCGACCCTGTATGAGGGAGTTTGAAAAACATCATTTGTTTTCAAAAAATTATGATCCGTTAACTTTATTTCTCGCGGTAGAATCAAAAGTCAAGGGAAAATAATGTTCAGAATTTTACTCACTTCTACTTCATGAAGAATACTACGCCAAGCAGATGGCATATTGATATCAAATCAAATCAAATCAAATAACATTTATTCAAAAATAAACAAGAAACTCATACATTGTATAAAATAAATGATATCTATGAATAAATGTGTGTACTCAATAAGTGATTTAACACTTGTTTTGAGAAAAAAATGGTAAATAATAATTTAATAAATGTATATAGTGTCACCGTTAAAGTCCGCATCATATGGGACTTTTTTTTATTATTCAGTTATTGCAAATTTAGAGTTCGTGAACAGTTCTTGCTCTGAAAATAAGGCAAAATGACGTTTACAATTGATTTCCATCGATTGGCTACACCTGTCAAATTTGACATTTTTTCAAAAAAAATTCGAAATGTTATGGTATTTCTCAATTTTTTGACAAATATTATGTGAAAAAGTTGTTCATTTTTCGGTTTCCTACCCACCTACCAAATCTGAACCAGTTTGAAAAACTTTGATTTTTTTCGCGTTTTCTCAACCTTACACTTTTTCGTATAATTTAAATTTGGTAAAATCTGAAATAACCTGTTGAGATGTAATAATCCCATCTGCTGGAAGGATTTTTTCTGTTTAAAAATGTTTCTACTTGGATATTTTCAAAAAAATACAAATATGCTGTAAAAATTACGTTATAGTTGATGCAAAGTGGCTCTAGTTTCGAATTATCGAATTTTTTTATGAACCAATAGACCTAAAGTATTTTCTACTTCACTGATGTATTGTGATTGAAATAATTGAAGCAAATTTTGCTATGGAATATTGAAACTAGAGCCACTCTGCCTCAAGTATAATATTTTTATTTTCTTAGCATATTTGTATTTTGTCAATTTGACAGGTGTAGCCAATAGATAGAAATCAATCGTAAGCGTCATTTTGCATTATTTTCAAAGCACAAACTGTTCACGAACTCTAAATTTGCAATAAGTGAATAATAAAAAAAAATCCCATATGATGCGGACTTTAACGGTGACACTGTATATATAGATATAAAATTTAGAGATAGTATCGTTAGAGTATTAAAAATATAGATATTAGTACATATACCACCAATTCTTGGTGTTGATGAAATAAAAGTACAAATAGGTACGTCGATTTTGGGAAAAATGAGTAGGTATTAGTTTCTTTTTAATTTTATTTTAGTTTTTTTTTTTTCAATGGGCATGTACTAGGTAGGTATATACTTCTTCAGAAAACTGTGGCGATTGCAAGACCATCTTTTATTGCATTTGAGATGTCCTTCTTTCCAGGATTGCAGGTTATGAAAGTTTTCAACTGATGTTTAAAATTTTCAACATAATTGAAACTTTTTATATATTCGGGCAAAGAGTTATATATCTTTGGAGCAATATATGAATATGTTCGTTGACAAAGGGTTTTGGTCATTTGTGGTACAATGAAGTGATGTCGTTGTCTTGTGCAATAGTCATGTGATGGAACTTGTCCTATGTGATTGTTTTGATGATATTACAAGTTAGCCGAACTGAGAGAACTGTTCTCTCTCGAAGGAGTAGGCAGATTGAGACCTCAGAGAGAACCAGTGACGAGACATTGGGAGTAGGCAGATTGAGACCCCGACGTCAAGTCACAAAAACCTAACGTAATTATACCTGAGGAGTAGGCAGATTGAGACCTCAGCGTAGAATTACGTTTCAACCATTTATATATATATATATATATATATATATATATATATATATATATATATATATATATATATATATATATATAATATATATATATATATATATATATATATATATATATATATATATATATATTATATATATATACTAAGAGTTCGGGTTGAACCGCGTCTAGAAAGGTTGAAACGTAATTCTACGCTGAGGTCTCAATCTGCCTGCTCCTCAGGTATAATTACGTTAGGTTTTTGTGACTTGACGTCGGGGTCTCAATCTGCCTACTCCCCATGTCTCGTCACTGGTTCTCTCTAAGGTCTCAATCTGCCTACTCCTTCGAGAGAACTGAGGAATTGTGGGTTGAGGAACTGTATTTATAGTGGACATGGCTGTAATGGCCGTGTGCAATGTATTGGCGCGAGGTGAACTATGGGCGGGAACTGAGTTGGCGCTAGATGAGCTGTGTGCGGGAACTTGGTTGGCGCTAAGAGGCTTCCAGGTATTGGGAAGTCTACGTCCGTCGTCGCGAGTGTTGAGGCAATTGGGGCGCTTCTCTATCTCAAGGGCTTCTCGGATGATCCTGGTTTGCAGAGTTTTCTCGGTGGAAATTGTTTTTGTGTTTTTGAAGTCTATTTTGTGACCTGTGTCTTCTCGATGTTTATAAAGTGCGGAAGTGGAAGATGCCTGACGTACAGCAAGTTCGTGTTCGTAGACTCTGGTAGTTACTCGTCTGTTAGTCTGGCCAATATAACTTCTCGGGCAGTCTGAACAAGGTATTTCATATATACCTTGAGAATCGTTTGGTATTGTGTCCTTGGGAGATCTGAGGAATTTGGATATTTGGTTGTTGGCCGTGAATATTGTTTTTATCTCGTGTTTTCTCAAGATATTACTGATTTTGTCTGTCACACCTTTGATGTATGGTAGGAAAGCTTTGTGTGGCTGAATACTCTCTAGTGGATCATTTGTTTTTGGAGGACGGGTCGGTTGATGGCGGATAGACTTGTCGATTAGCGAATTATTGTAACCATTTTGAAGTAAGGCTGATTTCAGTTTATCCAGCTCTTGTGGTCTATTCTGGTTGTCGGTAAGCTGAATTGATCTGTATATCAGGGAGTTCAATACGGAGTTTGTTTGTGCTGGATGGTGATGAGAGTTTGCGTGTAGGTATCGGTTGGTGTGGGTCTGTTTCCTGTGTACTGTGTGGGTGAAAGAGTTATTGGATTTCGTGATGGGAACGTCCAGGAAAGCTAGGGAGTCGTTCATTTCGGTCTCCATTGTAAATTTCATGTTGGGATGGATATCGTTTAGGTGATCTAAGAACGTGTTTAAGATTTCGTAACCATGAGGCCATATGACGAAAATGTCGTCAACGTATCTGAACCAGCAAGTAGGCTTGTGGTCAAATGCTTCTACAGCCCTGGTTTCGAAGTCTTCCATGAAAAGGTTTGCAAGGACCGGAGAAAGGGGGAAACCCATGGGAGCATCTTTCACTTGTTTGTAGTAAGTTCCTTGGAAGAGGAAGTACGTGTTGTTCATACAGTGACTGATGAGGTCCAGGGTGTCTTTTGGAATTCTGTGTTTCGTTTTAAGGATTTCTAGCGTGTCCGTTAGGGGAATATTTGTGAAGAGGGAGACTACATCGAAGCTCACTAGGATATCTGTGTTCTGGATTCTATAGGATTTGAGAAGGTCTAAGAAGTGGAATGAATTTTTCCTGTAGGATGAAGCTTCTTCTGCTCGTGGCTGAAGAGTACTCGCTAGATACTTGGCGAGGTTCTGGGTTGGTGATCCAAAGGCACTGACGATAGGTCGGAGTGGGATATCAGGCTTGTGTATTTTTGGTAGTCCGTAGATACGAGGGGTGAGTGATGACTTCTCTCTAGGGATAGTGGCTTTCTTGGTTTCGGCTGGTAGTTTAGAATTATTGATCAGATTTTTGGTCTTCTTTTCGAGGTAGGTTGTCGGGTCTCGTTGGGTGATCTGATACTCGGATGAGTTTAATAGTGTACTCATTTTGTCTACATAATCTGAGGTATTCAGAACTACTGTGGCATTGCCTTTGTCTGCTGGGAGAATGATTATGTCAGGGTTGTTGTGGAGGTTTCTGAGGCAATGTTTTTCGGCAGGTATTATGTTGGATGGAGGGAGTTTCGCTCTCCTAAGTGTGGTGGCAATATCTTGTCTAGTTTCTTCAGCTGTATTTTCTGGTAGATGGGTTATAGCGCTTTCTATTTGTGTGATGATGGTTTCTGTTGGGATTCTGTTATATATATATATATATATATATATATATATATATATATATATATATATATATATATATATATATATATAAGTTGAATTTCCGTGGGGGTGCAGTCAGGTGAAGGGCTATTTTAAGCAAAGTCTTTGAAATTCGTCAAGCTTTCGGCTATGTTTATTGCCTTCCTCAGGACGACTAAAATCATAATCAGTAACATTCTGAAAATTGTAAAGTATTTGGGTACCTACTAACATGAGATTCAATGGAAATCATACATATAAGAAACATAAAAAATAATAACGTGACAGTGACATTATACCGGGTGGCTACGGAAGTATTGCCTACGGAATATCTCAGTTATTGAAGTATGAAGTAGGTTTGTGAAATTTGGAGCGTCGATATAATGACATAAGAGCTAGAATTTGAGCATATTGACATGTCGAAGTTAACTTCCGGTCTGACCGGAAGTAACATCAACTTTTTTATTTTAAATGGAAACCCTATTTTTTTTTTCTTTTCGCTTAATTCAGCATTCAATTCCCTTTTTAATGACATATCACAAGTTGGTATCTAACCAGAAACTAGATCAGAAAAAAATTATTATTGAAATTCACCGAGTAGGCCGTGGAAGCAAAATGGAAGCCAAAAATTGAAAAGTTGGCTATGGAAACCATACGTCACTTGATAACAGTTGCTACTACTGTGATATTTTATTTTCCTTTCTGATGATATAATAGAAAGTAATTTATTGAAATGAAATACCAAAAAATCCAATTATTATTCTTCAAATAACAAAACAGATTATCGCCATACGCAAAAATAACATTAAAAATAATGTGGAATGATAAATTATATCCTGTAGGTCCTAGGTTAAATAGGAACATAAACGTACTTGGTCTGTGCCATCGTCCATAGATATTCTAATATCTACCTATGGACGATGTTTGTGCTATTCAGAATAATCATTCCATTGCAATAATCATTCGAACCAAAATATTAACAAGTAGGCTGATCAAGATGTATTTTGGAATGAAACAAAAAAGAAACGAGAGCTCTCACGAACGCTGCTATCCATATTATTTTGACTTTCGAAGTAGTGTTTTTGATTCTGCCATTTTAAAAGGGTTTGGAAATCGAAATCAGTTTGTGGAATATTCAAAAGATGCCCCGTTATTCACGAATCGAACAAATTGACATGCTTCTCATTTATGGTGAATGTTTAAAAAATTCTAATGCCGCTGAACGATTGTATTTAGAGCGATATCCAGGGAGGCAGCAACCGTCAAGAAGGTATTTCCAGTGGCTTGAAGAAAAATTAAGAACTGAGCCTGATGTTTACGAAAACCAAGAAGCATTTGTTATTAATGAGGAAACTGAAATTAATGTATTAGCTTTAGTACAATATGATAGCACAATTTCCTCAAGGCAGATTGACGCCGAATTAGCTATAAGTAAGGTGCTAGGAAAATTTTGAACAGGATTTTCTAACAGTCAGTCTATGAATAAAAGAACCGATTTGAATAATCTTAGTCAAATTTATACGTATTTATTAAAATTCAAATCTAATAACGATATAACACACAATATTCAAAATTTTCCAACTTGATTTCTATATTTATATAATGTCACTGTCACGTTATTATTTTTTATGTTTCTTATATGTATGATTACTATTGAATCTCAAATCCACAAACCTGGAGCTCCTCTTAGACCCATTGTCAGTGCATTCAACTGCCCTACCCAACGCTTAGCGAAACATCTTTCTAATATTCTCCAACCTATAGTTGAAACATCCCAATCATATGTGGAAAATTCTTACCACTTTATCAATTGAATTAAAGAATTCAACATATCCAATTCCAACATCCTTGTTAGCTTTGACATCGTCTCCCTATTCACCAACATCCCTATTGATGAGACCCTTGCCATATTGAAAAACAAGCACGACATATCACAAGACATTCTTACTCTAGTCAAACATTGCATGTCTAACACATACTTCACCTTCCAAAACTCCTTTTACAGACAAATCAAAGGTGCCCCTATGGGATCCCCTCTCTCACCCGCGTTTGCCAACATCTTCATGGAAGATTTCGAAACCAAAGCCCTTTCCTCAGCCACTTTTCAACCTTCCTGCTGGTTACGATACGTTGATGACACTTTTGTCATCTGGCCCCACGGTAGAGATACTCTGAATTCTTTCCTGACCCATCTGAACGAAGTACACCCTCACATCCGCTTCACGATGGAGATAGAGAGCAATTCGACTCTGCCTTTCTTATTATACAGATCAATTCAGCTTACCGACAACCAGAATAGACCACAAGAGCTGGACAAACTGAAATCAGCCTTACTCCAAAATGGTTACAACAATTCGCTAATCGACAAGTCTATCCGCCATCAACTGACCCGTCCTCCAAAAACGAACGATCCACTAGAGAGTATTCAGCCACACAAAGCTTTCCTACCATACATCAAAGGTGTGACAGACAAAATCAGTAATATCTTGAGAAAACACGAGATAAAAACAATATTCACGGCCAACAACCAAATATCCAAATTCCTCAGATCTCCCAAGGACACAATACCAAACGATTCTCAAGGTATATATGAAATACCATGTTCAGACTGCCCGAGAACTTATATTGGCCAGACTAACAGACGAGTAACTTCCAGAGTCTACGAACACGAACTTGCTGTGCGTCAGGCATCTTCTACTTCCGCACTTTATAAACATCGAGAAGACACAGGTCACAAAATAGACTTCAAAAACACAAAAACAATTTCCACCGAGAAAACTCTGCAAACCAGGATCATCCGAGAAGCCCTTGAGATAGAGAAGCGCCCCAATTGCCTCAACACTCGCGACGACGGACGTAGACTTCCCAATACCTGGAAGCCTCTCATTGCACGCATAAACTCATTTCCCACCAACCCAGTTCCCGCACACAGCTCACTTAGCGGCAACCAAGTTCCCGCACACAGCTCATCTAGCGCCAGTTCAGTTCCCGCCCATAGTTTACCTCGCGCCAATACATTGCACACGGCCATTATAGCCACGTCCACTATAAATACAGTTCCTCAACCCACAATTCCTCAGTTCTCTCGAAGGAGTAGGCAGATTGAGACCTTAGAGAGAACCAGTGACGAGACATGGGGAGTAGGCAGATTGAGACCCCGACGTCAAGTCACAAAAACCTAACGTAATTATACCTGAGATTGAGACCTCAGCGTAGAATTACGTTTTAACCTTTCATTAATTTTCTTTCTATTTCAGTTCTTGAAAATGGCTCCAAAATCGGAGCCGAAACGTCGAATTTCAACAAATTCTAGACGCGGTTCAACCCGAACTTTTAGTTTTCATATATATATATATATATATATATATATATATATTGTCATGAAAATAGAATATAAGAGTAGTAGATAGAAATTTAAAAATATTAGACTTAATAGAAATAATATTTCACAGAACAACCCTAACTGATACTTTTTCAAAAAGATATAACCTCTGCCAGTTCAAAATGTCACGCTTTCAATTAAAAAATTCCTTCAGAAACCTTGCAAAATAAAGAGTTATTCTCAAATCATAAGATTACGAGCCAAGTAAACGGAACACTCTGAACTCATCCAAGAAAGATTAATTTTCTTCAAAGAAAATAATTTCAGCCACATAAAACCATAAGCTTAGTTATCAACAAAGTAAAACAGATTCAAAAGAATAGGAAAACATTAGAAAAAGATTATTTCCAGTTGAAAATAAAATATTATTAGATAAAATTTATAACATCTTGTATATGAAACTGTCACACAGCCAATCACAGGTAGAGTTTAGAAAAAGAACGAGGAAACTTAAAGTCAAGAAAAAGGTCATATCAGCAACTAAAGAGGAAATAAATATCATGTATAAAAATGTAAAAACTCAATTAAATTTTAGTAGAAATAAAATAAAAATGTACCATATAGAAATAATTGTAAATAGGTTAATTAATTATAAGAAATCAATAAAAATCAGTGACTGACAACCATAAGTGATCGAGAGTGTTTGTGAAAATCGGAAAATAACGGGCCTGGTAACGGAAAAAAGTGAGGGGAGTGATCAACAAAAGAAAGAAGTGGAGGTCGATTTTGAAAAAAGCAGAAAAACATTACATCAAAATTCCAATTAAATGAAGAATTACATCTAAATCTCCACAGAAACACTTAATATACCAAATTAGGAAGTACTGAAACTGAAATCAACTTACCTTGACAAACGTTTGGTAAGAAATCCAACCTGCAAGCCAAATAGGAGAAGCTGGAATCTACCAGAACCAGAAAGGTATTTGATCCTTATATTAATCCAAATTCAACAAGCAATCCAGTGCACGAGTTTGAACTTTCCTTTCTTTCCGAACTTTTCTTCATAACCAGTTAGATCACCAAGACAATTTCCGCGTATCAGTGCACATAAACTATTCCTTTTTGAGAACTTTATTAGTCTTATTTTATCAATTATTTTCATTTCAACATACGAACTCTTCTGTTTACTTGTAATTTAAGGTTAAAGACATTTCCTTTGAGGAACCATATGAATGGCAAGTGTCTATTAAAACGGTGACGGTGCCGTTCCTCTGTTTGAAATTTACCTGACTTTGCCAAGTTCACATATTTAGCAAGTAAGGTAGTTTTCGTAGGGACAGGTAGAATAAGAATTTAAGAAATCTACTGATAATTATGAGAGTTATTACATTAAAAAAAATAAAAATTTGACTATTGAGAATAAAATGAACAATATTTGAGTTGAATTCATATCTTTCTTTATTTCCAAAGTAAATTACATATTATTATTATATATCATTCTTGACATCCTTTTCCTGAATTCTACCTTGACATTGAGAGTTTCTCATGTGGCGTACCAAGAGAGCAGCTGGAGCACCTGAAAAGAAAGAGAAAGGTAATATCTAAAAGCAAAGAGTAAGTATTTGTAAGGGCGTTCTGAAATATTATTTGAATACATTACTTTATTTACAGTCTACAAATCACTTATTATAAATATGAATAAAAGGGAACAAATTTCTAACTACTACTATTGCTACTATCAATCAAACTACTTTCACTAAAGAAAACTATAAAACAAAAATTCGAATTCAATACAATTATTTTTCTACGAATTCTACAACTACTAAAAATCACGAAAATAATAATACAGTTTATTATTATCAACAATCACTAATATTATTAATATATTCAAACTATTATTATTTTATTGTAATTATTGATAACCAATTCATCATAACAAATGTCACCTCAACTTAGGGCACTCTAGAATTCTTCTCACACATTCATTTTCTTAACAAAATGTCTCCAGCAACGTGGTGCGAATAGGAAAGGGAAAATTCAAGGAAATATCACAGTAGGTAAAGTGGAGTGAATAGGTAAGGAAAATTCAGAGAGTGAGTCAGTAAAATTGTGAGCTAGGAAAGTATAAAAAGGAAGGATAAAATGGATTTGAGAGATGGTAAGAAAGTTGGTGTAGATGGAAGAGAGATGGGTGATTATGAAGAAAGTGGTGTAATTGAGCAAGGACAGAGTAGTAGTGGGAGTGGACAAGTGCAGAGAGAAAGTAAAAGCATGGAAGATCAGATACAAATGCTGATGCAATTCATTACAGGAAATATGGAGAGAATGGAAGGTAATATGAGAGAAAATGTAGAAAGTATCAGGGAAAATATTAGAGAAAATATGATTGAAATGGAAATAAAATTACAAAATAAATTAGAGGAAAATAAACAAGAAATGACTAAAATATATAGGGAATTTGAAAAAAGAATAGAACAGAAAAATGAAGAATTTTACAGCAATACCAAAGAAGACCTAGTAGATATAAATGATTCAATAGATCACAATAGTAAGCAAATACAAGAAGTTAGGGAAAAAATTGAATCAAATAATCAGGAACTTATTGGAGAAATAAGAAAGGCAAATGAAAATGTAGAAAAGAATAAAAAAGAGTCAAATGAAGTCATGAATGAGAAAAGTGATGAAAATGAAACTAAATTCAAAAACTTAGAACAGAAAATTAAAATCAGGTATAGAAACTAGGATTATCAATACATGTCAGAGTTTTCAAATGAATAATGAATTTGAGGGGAATATTAAGAAATTATATCCTACCACTTTTGTAAAAATAATGAGAAACAAAACTGAAAATATAACAAATATAGATGAACTAAAGTACACAATAAGACAACATTTGAATAATCAACCTTGTATTTGGTTTAACAGCCAAGATAGAAATATAAATAGTTTCCAAGATTTTGAAAATCTATTTCTCAGACAATATTGGGGGAATAATGCACAAATGTTAGTAAGAGATCAACTTCAATTTGGAAAATTTGATGAAAGTAGAAATATGAATTATAACAATTATGCAATTCAATTATTTGCCATAGCACAACACCTAGATCCTATAATGATAGAGGAAGAGATAGTAGGGAATATTAGTCGTCACTTTAAGCAGGAAATCTTTGAAATCATAAATATGCACGAAATCAAAAATATGGACAGACTTAGTCAGTATTCACTTAGACTTGAAAGAACTTTATCATACAGAAATAGGGAACAGAGATATCAGACAAGACAAAATCTAAATAATAACAATTACAATAGACAGACACAATACAACAACCAATATAACAACAGGAATTATATGGACAATAATAATAATAATCAATTTAGAGACAATCAGTATAGAAGTACTTAGACCAAATCAAAATTATTATGACAATAATAATAGACAAACATATAATAATAATAGGGAAAATTATAACAACCAATACTATAGAAACCAGGACCATGTAAGGAGAAATTATAGAGGCCAATACAACAATAATAATTATTATTATCAAAATAGAAATTACTATCAGAATAGGACAGACAATTTTAGACAAAATAATGAACAACCAAGACAATTAAATAGGGAAACAAGGAGGAATTCAAATCCTGAAAACAATTATAATAGGGAACAGACTAGACAAGTACATTTTAATAGAAGAGGAACAAGCCTAGATAGGAACAATGAACAACAAAATGTAGACAATACCAATCAAAATGAAAATCCACAACCTTCAACATCCACTGATAGACAGAATTTTCAGTAAAACCATATGGAAAGCTGGACTTACCAAAATATGAACACCCCATAAAATTCATTATTAAGTTAGATACATTACAGGAAGAACATTTAACAGAGTTAATAATAATAAATGGAAAAATAGGAGAAAAATCAGTTAATATGCTTATTGATACTGGTTCAGAAGCATCATTGTTAAAAGAAACAGCAATACAAAACAAAGAACTTCAAAATAAAATTGTGAAAATGCCTAAAACAACATTAATAGGAGTTAATGGTAGAAAAATAACAGAAACAAATCAGTTTGCCAATATTAAAGTGGAAATACAAAACAAAAATATAGAATTACAATTACTAGTGATAAAGGAAATGGAATTTGATGTGATAATAGGGCCGGATCAATTACAAAGGATGAAGGCTAAGATTAATTATGAATGGAAGGGTATAGAAATGGAAGGTCAATGGTTCAATTTTATAGAAAATGAAAAACAAGAATACTTTAATAAAAATATTTTGTGTATGAGAGAGATGAATGAATGTTATAATGATGATAATAATAATAATGAAGAAAATGAATATAAGGGTAAATATAAATGTAATGATAAAAATGAAGAATATATTAATGAAATATTAAATAAATATAAAAGATTAGTTATGAATGAATCGAGAGTAGCGAAAGAATATATGCACAAAATAGAAGTCAAAGAAGCAGATAAATTTAAATCAAAGAACTATCCTATTCCATACAAGTATAGAGAAAAAGTAAAAGAAGAAATTGAGAGAATGTTAGAATTTAGTATCATAGAGAGACCCACTAGTAATTACATAAATCCAATAGTTGTTGTTGTTAAGAAAAATGGTGAACTGAGACTATGTTTAGATGTTAGGGAATTGAATAAAATCACAACTCCACAGTATGAATCTCCGTTAAACATAGAAACTACATTTGGCAAAATCACAAATGCTAAATGTTTGTCCAAGATTGATTTAAAGCACAGTTTTTGGCTTATACCTTTGCACGAGAATTCTAGAAATTACACAGCTTTTTGTATAGAAGGAGTAGTGTATAGATTTTGTGTAGTTCCATATGGTCGACAATCAGTATGTCCAGCATTAGAAAGGGCTTTGCATGAAATACTAGACAAATACGAAGACTTTGCACTACACTACATTGATGACATTTTAATATATTCGAAAGACGAACAAAATCACAAAGAACATTTAAATAAAGTTTTAGAAATACTAGATGAGGCAGGATTGAAAATAAACTTTTACAGAATTAAAAGACAATTTTAGTAAAAATCTGAAAATTTATCATCCAGACTACGACAAACCATTTATACTTCGTGTGGATGCATCTATGTCGAGATTTGCGGGTGTTTTAGTACAGTACCAGGGGGAAAACGAGGTACCTATATCATTTGTGTCACGTATCACGAAGAAATATGAAAAAAAATATAGCGTTACAGAGTTAGAGTTAGCTTGTCTTATATTTTGTATCACCAAACTACGTTTCTATTTACTCGGAGCAAAATTTTTCATCGAAACCGACCATGAAGCTCTGATGTCTATAGTAAATTATAAATATGCTAGTAACAGAGTACATAGATGGGCACTTTTACTACAGGAATATCACTTCGAAATTAAACATATACCAGGAAGACAAAATTTAGTACATGACACACTTACGAGAATGGAAACAGAAAAGAGACATGAAACAAGACAAATTAAAATAGGGGTAAATATTTTCAAAAATACTACAGGACTGTATTCTTTACAAACGATAGTGGAAGACCAACAACAACTGACTGACAAAGAAAGGAAGGGGACAATACAAAGACAAGGAGTTATAATTAAAGTAATAAATGGGACAGAACTATACTTGATTACAAAAGAACTGACAAGAACACTGATTGACAACTTACATACAAAATACTTACATACAGGTATAAGAAAAACGTGGATGATATTTAGGGAGACATATTACAATACAAAGGACATCAAAATTACGAAAGATTTAATAAATAAATGTACTTTATGTCAATTGGCCAAACATAAGAATAAAGTGAATAAAAATGAAACAAAAAGTATTATATCAAATAGACCTTTACATATAGTATCGATAGATTTTGTTAGCAACCTAATAACTATAGAAAACAAATACAAACATATTTTTGTAATAACAGATCATTTTTCTAAATACATAACTTTATATCCGACCAGAAAGACTAACTTCAAAATAGTTAAAAACCTATTAAAACAATTTATCAATCAAAAGGGAAAACCAGAAATAATGATATTAGACAATGCTACCTATTTTAACAACGATAAAATGAGAAACTTTGCTGAACAGATAGGAATACAACTGAATCTTACTAGTATTCGACATCCTGCATCAAACCCAACCGAACGATATATCAAAGAAATTTTAAAATATTTGAGAATAATTTCTCATGAAAATCATAGAAAGTGGGATGAACGATTACCTTCAGTGGAAAAATATTTAAATGATGTACCTAACACTGTAACAGGAGAATGTCCAACATACATAATGACAGGGAGAATGCCTGAAAGAGAGTGGATTGTGAATGAAAAAGAAATGAGTGAAGTAATGCAAAAAGTGAATGAAAGAATACAGAAGAATGCCAGAAAATATATTAGTAGGGAAAAAAAAAGAAAAAAAAAAGTTAAATTTAAAACAGGAGACTTAGTTATAATAAAAGCGTTAAGAGTTCCTAATAATAAGAAAGAAATCTGTGTTAAGTTACAATTGCCATTTGAATGACCTTATAAAGTGAAAAATGAACAACCAGTTAATAGTTACTTACTAGTCAACCAACAAGATGAAAGTATAAGAGGAATATTTAACATAGAGAGTATTTATACGTTCGAAAGTTAAAGAAAAAGAACAAGTAAGAAATACGGAAGAAACTAACTACCTTAGATAAATCCAAAAAGGACACAGCTCATCCTAGATCAGGAATTCAATTGAGGGAACACCTGAAACAAAAAGAGACATTATGTAAAATAGATTTGTAAATATGTAAATAGAAAACTTAAAATTTAAATTTAAACATTCCATGTTAAAATATTAAATTTTAATTTTGGGGAAATTGTCATGAAAATAGAATATAAGAGTAGTAGATAGAAATTTAAAAATATTGGACTTAATAAAAATAAAAATAATATTTCACAGAACAACCCTGACTGATACTTTTTCAAAAAGATATAACCTCTGCCAGTTCAAAATGTCACACTTTTAATTAAAAGAATCCTTCCGAAACCTTGCAAAATAAAGAGTTATTCTCAAATCATAAGATTACGAGCCAAGTAAATGGAACACTATGAACTCATCCAAGAAAGCTAACTTTTCTTCAAAGAAAATAATTTCAGCCACATAAAACCATAAGCTTAGTTATCAACAAAGTAAAACAGATTCGAAAGAATACGAAAACATTAGAAAAAGATTATTTCCAGTTGAAAATAAAATATTATTAGATAAAATTTATAACATCTTGTATATGAAACTGTCACACAGCCAATCACAGGTAGAGTTTAGAAAAGAACACAGCAAGTTCGTGTTCGTAGACTCTGGAAGTTACTCGTCTGTTAGTCTGGCCAATATAAGTTCTGGGGCAGTCTGAACATGGTATTTCATATATACCGTGAGAATCGTTTGGTATTGTGTCCAACAACCAAATATCCAAATTCCTCAGATCTCTTTGGTGTTGCATTATAATTTAATATAGCAAGAAAAGGATCTTCTTTATCTCTCACGGTCTTTATGATCAGTCCTTTGACAGTTTGTATACATCTCTCTATTTGCCCATTACTTTGAGGGTAATAGGGGCTAGAAGTTGCCAGTTTGATATTATATTTATGAGCAAAATTATAAAACTCCCAAGAATTGAATGGCGGGCCATTGTCGGAAAAGATTTCTTCTGGGAGGCCCTGTAGAGCAAAAATATTTTTCAAAGAATATACTACGCTTTGTGCATTCTTTGATGTAACTTTATTCACGACACTGTATTTGCTGAAATAGTCAACCAATACTATGAAATTTGTTGCCTCGATAGCCATGAATTCTAATGCAATTTTTTGCCATGGACTATCTGGTACTTCATGAGAGCGTAAAGACGTTTTTTCATTCGACTTCGAGTACATTTGGCAAACTTGACAGCTGAGTACTAACTTTTCTATATCGGTTGAGGGACCAGGATAAAAAATTGATTCAGTAGCCCCTTTTTCACAGGATACAACTCCCTGATGTGACTGGTGAATAAGATTCAAAAATTCTTTTTTGAGAATCTCTGGAATAATGATTCGTTTATGATAGAAAAGAATGTCGTTCATCAAAAATATATCGTGTCTAAATAGCCAATACTTTTTTGCTTCATGTGGAACGTTATTCTTATGTAACGGCCAGCCGTTCAGAGTATAATATTTGATTTTTTGTAACAAAAATCTTCTGCCGTAGCCTTCTGCAGTCTTTGTTCATTCTGTTTAGAAGTTGATATTATTGAGTGAACTTTAATATCGTTTTCCAGATAATTAGTATCAATTTTTTCACAGGTTGGATCTCGACTCAAAGAGTCGGGAACCTTGAGATTTTTTCCTGGAATATAATTCAATGTAAACTGATATCTAAGTAATTTAATGGCTAATCTCTGGATCCTTGGAGATATATCGTCTATAGGTTTCTTCAACAAGCTGAGTAGTGGTCTGTGATCTGTTTCAATGGTGAAACATCTACCAAAAAGATAAAAAATGAATCGTTCACAGCCGAATACCAGTACTAACAGCCCCTTCTCAATATGGTTGTATCTCTGCTGTGTTTCGGATAACGAAACGGACGCGAATTCTATCGGTCTACCTTCTTGACTTATCATGGCTCCCAAACCATAGGAACTGGCGTCGACCGAGGGAGTTATAGCTTTTTTCGGATCCATGTAAGAGAGAGTAACTGTGGATGTAACTAGTTTTTTAATACGATTGAAGCAATTTTCTTCCGACTCGGTCCAAATCCACTCATGTTTGTCACTCAACAATCTTCTCAGGGTGCTGCTATGCTGTGACAAATTAGGTATAAATTTTGCCAAGTAAACAACCATTCCTAGAAAACGCTGAAGTTCCTTTTTATTGTTTGGAGCTTTCATGACTCGAATTGCTTCTGTTTTGTTTCGATATGGTGCAATACCTTGTGAACTAATCTCGTGTCCCAGAAATTTTACCTTCGTAGTGAAAATTTTTGATTTTTCCATTTTCAGGGTTAAGCCACTTTCTTTGATTTTGCCCAATACCACATCCAAATTGTGATTGTGCTCCTCTTATGAGTGACCATGTAAAATGTCATCAAAGTATGTTATAACCCCTTTCACATCCCCCAGTAAGTCATATATGAACCTTTGGAAAATTTCAGGTGAGCAAGTCAATCCGTAAGGCAAACGTAAGTAATGGAATCTCCCAAAAACTGTGGTTATTGTACACAGTAAAGAGCTATTGTGAGTGAGAGGGATCTATAAGAATGCCGAAGAGGCGTCCATTAATGTAAAAATTTCGCCCCCGTCAGCTGAGAGAATAAATAATCCTGAGTAGGTATATGAAATAATTCTCTCCTAATATATTTATTCAAATTACGTGGGTCCATGCATATTAGGATGTCCCCATTACTTTTCGGTACTATAATAATTGGATTAACCCAATCTGTAGGTTAGGTTACTGGAACCAGAATATCTTCCGCGATCATATCATCAAGTTTTTTTTTACTTTGTCCTTCAAGGCGATCGGAATTTTTCGTGTCGCACTTATGCTAGTAACAGTGTTTTCCGAAAGAGTTATTTCGCATTGTCTACCAATGCCCGAAAACACGCACTTGTAATTATTCAAAATATTTTTCAGTTCGTTCCGTTCGACATAGTCATTATTTTTTTTTACCTCACTAATGCTACCGTTTTTCACTATCTGCAGATCGTGCACAGCGGCTAACCCAATCAGTGATTTAGGCAGACTTGAGTTCAATATGTAAAACTGGCAATACTTATGTAAGTTATTGAATTTACAGTGCAAATACACACTACCTATCAAATCAATTTTATGTCCTGAATATGATGATAATGTTGAACTTGTTTTCTAGATATCACGAACGTTCATATGCAATTTAGTGAAATCTGATAGATTCAATATATTTACCTGACTACCGGTATCTATTTTCAATTTGAAATCAATACCATTTATCTCAATTTATTCAAACCACTCTATCGATTCGATACGTGACTCATTCAAAGAACCAATTGTCGCTTTATAAATAGACCAGACAATATTATGTTCATAATGGTTATCATTCTCATAATATTCCTGATTGTCTTCAATTTCACACTGTTCATTGAAAAGTTCGTTATTACGAGTATCACCTTCATTAATTTCACAAATATTTTTAGTGTTTCTGGTACAAAACTTTCTATAGTGTCCAATTTGGTTACAGGCCGAACAAAATCGATTGAAAGCAAGACACTCACCAAGCTGGTGATTTTGTCCACACTTACCACACCCCTGGAAGGGCCTGGTGTTCGTTGAAGTGTTGGCTCATGGATAGACAGGTCCACTTGTTCCCCGCGCACCAAAATTACCCACTGTTTGACCATAGTTGTAACTTTCACCAAAAGAACCAACCCGAGAGCTACGAGACTGCTCATTTCTGTTACTCACCCGTTTAATAGCACCTACACTCACAGATGATTCGCTAATCTCTTTCTGGGTTGCAACACTACTCTCCATGGCCCTGCACGTAGCAATTGCTTCGTTTAACTGCAAGTCAGCTGTCTGCAACAGTTTTTCTTGAATTCGGGGATCTCGAATACCCAAGACAATTCTGTCTCTGATCAGAACATCCTTCTCCTTGAATTCACAGGTTGATGCCAACTGTCTTAAGGCAGTAATAAATTGATCCACACTCTCTGTTGGTTGTTGATCACGTTTAAAAAACTTGAAGTGCTCATACAGTAAATTCCTCAAAGGACTGCAGTAGTTATCGAATTTGGACAAAATAACGGCCAGTATTTTCTCTTCTCCAGCTGCCTCATATTCGAAGGTGTTGTATATTTGTTAACATTCGTCTCCCAGTAAATTCAAGAGAATAGCAACCTTCACATCATCTCCCTTGCTGTTCTTACCACTAGCTAGCAAGTAAACCTCAAATTTTTGACGCCAAAGCTTCCAATTATTTGCAACGTTCCCTCCTTGGAAACTGAATATTTCAGGAGATTTTATTTCCGCCATATTGTGTTTGGTATTTGTCCACAATAACACACACCAGCAGGAAAAAAATAAAAGTTTTTCCAACATGAATTTTCAGTCACTTTTCATCAGCATTTCTCGCTTTTCCTACATAACCTCGCGCACTTTACCGCTGCCACCATGTAATGTTCTTGATTTGTAAATATTATTAACAAAAACACAGAGGTATGTTCAGTGACTTTTATTATTCCAACGACTGACTACACCACGCCGGTGCCACCTGTTTGTCGCGCATGCCTGTTAGGAGCCCACGTGGCTTCCAACTGCTACACCAACGATGTTGCCAGACGTTTTGAGATGGCACTCAAACTAAATACATCACAGTATATAAGAAGAAAAAAAATATATTTTGCTTATTATAGAGCCACCTCTTTCAATAATTCGAATATAGCCTGTTTGAAGTGTACATTCTGTAACATTTTCAGAAATTCCTTTCGCCTTCTTCATCACTGTTGAACTCTTGACGCAGTATGCCTTAACACATGTACCATAAAAACATTCTATTGGTGATCCGGAAAATTCATCTTTCATTTTGTTCTAGGGATGTTGTGGATATTGTCGATTTTGAAATTGAATATATAAAAGTATTCTATGTATTGTCTCATATTATCATATACATTTTCTGTGAATACCTCCAAAATCAATGAATCGGTATCAGTGTATCCATAATGATAATCATAAATCACTGTTTTTGAAATATCCAAAATTGAAATTTCTACGTAAACCGGCTTGCCATGGGTAATTGTTAATTTCTCCATTTCAACAGCTACTAGATTCTCATCAAAGAGTGAAAATGATTTGAAATGAGGTTTTTTTGCTTCTATAGACCCGGGAATATTTTTCCAGTGACTGCATAGTTTGATGTCTTGTCTCTTAGTCACGTTTTCCATAGTTATCCCAAATATCGAGTCAATGATGAATTTAAAGAGATCACGTTCGAATCATTCCTGGCAGAACATCCGGAGACTGCTACTAAAATCAATACGATTGTGAAAATTTCCGGCCCGCCTCACTAGTGAATCATTTGCAGCCACCAGCATGCCTATTCTTTCAAGACAGTGCTGTTCGATGGTAAACAGCACGCCTTGTGGTGAGCTCGTCTTAATTATTATCACTAATGTTGTTATTATTCAGGTAGTTTCTTGCATATATCTTCTCAGCGGTTTGATATAATCCCATCACCGGTATCACTGGATGTGTCTAACAATCTGCAACTAAAAATTTGAAGATATGCAAGGTGTCCGATTCGAATCAACAAAGTTTATGTTTACTTCCAGAATAATCAGTAAATTTAATGTTGAGCCGAAGACGGTTACAATTATTCTAAAAAGACCAGTCAAGAAACGGATTGATATGAATCAAATTGAGGAAGTCGAAAAACCCCTTTCTCCAAACACTTTCACCAAATGAAAAATAGGGGGCAATCATTTGACAGAAACCAACCACTTCCCTGGCTAATACCACGACGGATATTTACTGCAACTGACAGATATTTGTTCAACGTTCTTTCAATAATACCTGCAATTTCTTATTGTATCTAAACATTGAAGAGTATCCTTTATTTGGCTGGGGATAACGAGCTGCAGACATGTTTCGAAGTTCTTGCCACTTGTCTTTGCTAAGGTAGATCGGATAACATTAGAGTGGTCCTGTCCCTTTTCAACGAATAAAATTCTCTTGATAAATGATACTTCCCAACAAATGAAGCCGTAACATGCAAGGAGTCAGTCGCAGCGCCACATCACACATACTAGATGTGATTTCATCAGTAGTTTGTTAATACTTTCAACTCATTGTACATTCTAAGAATTTCTGTCATCATTTAGTGCTTCTGAGTAAATATTTATAACATCGTTTTTTTCTAGGAAGTCATTCGTGTGGACGTTGTGGCAACTATTATAAACACAAAAGTTCACTTTATAAACATCTCAAGTGGGAGTGTGGAATCGAGTCACAATTCAAATGTTCCATATGTTCCTATGGTGCTAAACAGAAGATTAGTTTCATCAAACATATGAAATACAAACACAACATCACAACTGAAGGTCAGGAATAAGCATAATCTAACGAAACATTCAAAACTAGCATATTGTTACATATTAGGAAAATTTAGAGCTGAATTTTTGTTTTTTGGCACAAAATAATACATAACACGTAATTTTTGAGACAATTGACAAAGAAAATAAATGAATGATGCCTAGCTACTTCATAATCATATGGAATACGCACCAATTCAAATAAAAGTGCTGATGAACAGTCAGCTCATTTTATGAAAAAACAGCAAATTTTTTCGTGCCTATGTGTTTACATCATTCCATATTTATTTATTGTAATCAAGTTGATTTTATACTATGAATAAAAATTGTTTGATCTCATTTCAGCATTAAATTATTATCAATAGAGATTAATTTCCTCCTCATTCATTTATTTATTTATTTAACAATTACAGGAGTTGAAGTTATTCACTTATAAAACTCTTTTTAAAATTGACATGGGTTGGTGAACAATATTTCTTATATGAACTGATATGTGGTAAATTTTTAAGTTATTCCATAAATTAAACGAACGGTTGAACAGGAAGTATTGTCTCAGGCACTTATTGAACTTTTGATGTTTCAATTTGAGCTGATGGCCCCTAAGCCTGTCATCATTAATAATCTCGTACAAAACTGTCAAGTCCACTGAATATCGACCGGTCAAAATTTTGTAAACCTCTATCAGGTAACCGCGGGAGTGTCTCCAATAGTATGTATACAAACTGAGTATTTATAAACGGTCCACGTAGGGCGTATTGTTCAGTTCGTATGTACTTTTTGATGAGCGACGTTGGACACTCTCTAAGGGCCATATTAGACACGGTAGCCAGGCGACGTCGCCAGCGACGAAACTGGCCGCTCAGCATGTCATGGGTCATTGATTCTTATGGATGTTATTACACGAGGGTAGCCAACGATGCCGACGTAGCCACACTTATACTGGCGATGCTGCGTTGTAGCATACGGGGCTTATTACACTCCAGTCTCACGTCGCCACTCGGTCAGTACACATCGCTGGGTACTGCTCACTGTTTTCTTCTGTTGTGTTGTGAGTGGGTGAGTTGTTCCGTATGTCCACGCCAGTTGACATACAGCTTCTCCTCGGGTGTAATACATCTTCTCAATGCAGTATCTATCAGTTCCATTCATTTCACCCTTCATGAGGCCTTACAACTTGAAGAAAATAGATTTTGACATCCGCAAGTAACTGAAAATCTTGGCATTGTCCACACAGAGTTCATCAGTGTGTACCCTTCTGATTCTCTTGTACGAAGAATAGGATGAACATGCATTTTTCTCTTTCTTTGCCTTCTTTTTTTCAGAAGTAACAGACGAAGAACATATTCAGATTCACTCTTGATATTCTAGTCCAATTCACTGAACAGAACGAGACCGCTTATACAACGCACTGTAATTCACAGCAAACTGGAAGCAATTCTGGCTACTGAACTGGCTACTAGGTTTGGTAGCCAGTTCGTCGCCATCTACCGTCCCTGTCGACGTCCCCTGGCTACCGTGTCTAATACGGCCCTAATAGTTTTATGTCACAGATTAACCACAGCGACCAAACAGGAACTGCAAATTCGATAATTGGTGGAATGACCAACGCACGTTATCGATATGCCTAGATCAACATGTGAGTTAACCCATATTGTAGATGATACGGATGTTGTTGAATCCAAGGTGCATTACTACACATTTCCTGTTGTTGAGTTTGTAGCTTCCATCTAGTTAGTACCCCCATTGAGCAATTCGGTGGATATGTGCCTATTTTATGTTACTGGCTTCACTACTCTTGGTTACATTGGAAATTTTGAGATCATCGGCGAAGAATAGGCTAAGGGACGATATTTCTTTGGCCAAGTCACCAATATACCGGGTGGCTACGGAAGTATTGCCTACGGAATATCTCAGTTATTGTATGAAGTAGGTTTGTGAAATTTGAAGCGTCGATATAATGACATAAGAGCTAGAATTTGAGCATATTGACATGTCGAAGTTAATTTCCTGTCTGACCGGAAGTAACATCAAGTTTCTTATTTAAAATGGAAACCCTATTTTTTTTTTCTTTTCGCTTTATGCAGCATTCAATTCCCTTTCTATTTAACCAGAAACTAGATCAGAAAAAAATTATTATTGAAATTCACCGAGTAGGCCGTGGAAGCAAAATGAAAGCCAAAAATTGAAAAGTTGGCTATGGAAACCATACGTCACTTGATAACAGTTGCTACTACTGTGATATTTTATTTTCATTCGTCGGCGTTATAAAAAGCGACCAAAAAAAATATTGAAAAAATTGGGAAAAAAACAATACTCTGTAGGTCCATAACTTAAATAGGAACATACAACTTTTTCGTGCCTGTACTATTCAGCATAACCATTCCTTTCTAATGATATAATAGAAAGTAATTTTTTGAAATGAAATACCAAAAAAATCCAATTATTATTATTCAAATAACAAAAAAACAGATTTATCGAAAAAAAAATTCAAATTGATAGGATTAAAGATAAAATAAATTCAAAACAAATGTTCGAAATGCATTCCCTCAGCGTCAATACATTTATTGACTCTGGTGATATTTTCATGTAAAACGTTTCTCAACATTTGGGGCGTGATATCTTGGAAAGCTATACGAATTTTTACTTCTAGCTCATGTAGAGTTGTAGGTTGTGTGGAATACACCCTATTTTTAAGATGCCCCCATAGAAAAAAGTCGCACGGAGTAAGATCAGGTGACCTTGGTGGCCACCTGACTGAACCATGGGTTGTTATAAGTCTCTCTTGAAAGCGATTTTGAAGATAATTTCTCGCTATTCTTGAATTATGCGGAGGGGCGCCATCTTGCTGGAAGTACATTCTCTCAGTTATTTCCGCTGGTAGGTTGTTAATGAATTCCGAAATTTCATTCGTTAAAAATTAAAGTATCTCTCTCCGGTTAGTTGGCCTTGAAAAAGAATGAGGCCAACAATATGAGTTCCAACTATTCCTGCCCAAACATTCACACCAAATCTCTCCTGGAAGCCACCTTGTCGAAACCGGTGCTCGTTTTCTATCGCCCAGTCCCTGAAACAAAAGACCGTTCACACTTTTAGCACTTTACACTTCGACTATCGACAATAATCCAAATAAAGTACAGTACCTACCTTGTATTATTCCTGTTAAATAATCCATTGTTGGTAAATCTTGACTCGTCCGTAAACAAGATATAATAGTTAAATAGGTGATTCTCAGCATTTTGTCGAAGAAACCAATTACAATATTCCAGGCGCCTTTCACCGTCATTTTCATACAAATGTTCATGCAACTGATACTTGAAGGATTTAAATCGATATTTTTTCCAAATTTTCCTAGCAGAGTCCTTACTTATAGCTAATTCGGCGCCAATCTGCCTTGAGGAAATTGTGCTATTATATTGTACTAAAGCTAATACATTAATTTCAGTTTCCTCATTAATAACAAATGCTTCTTGGTCTTCGTGAACATCAGGCTCCGTTCTTAATTTTTCTTCAAGCCACTGGAAATACCTTCTTGACGGTTGCTGCCTCCCTGGATATCGCTCTAAATACAATCGTTCAGCTGCATAAGAATTTTTTAAACATTCACCATAAATGAGAAGCATGTCAATTTGTTCGGTTCGTGAATAACGGGGCATTTTTTGAATATTCCACTAACTGATTTCGAATGACTGATGAATAGCACAAACATCGTCCATAGGTAGATATTAGAATATCTATGGACGATGGCACAGACCAGGTACGTTTATGTTTCTATTTAACCTAGAACCTACAGTATATAATTTATCATTCCACATTATTTTTAATGTTATTTTTGCGTATGGCGATAATCTGTTTTGTTATTTGAAGAATAATAATTGGATTTTTTGGTATTTCATTTCAAAAAATTACTTTCTATTATATCATTAGAAAGGAATGGTTATGCTGAATAGTACAGGCAAGAAAAAGTTGTATGTTCCTATTTAAGTTATGGACCTACAGAGTATTGTTTTTTTCCCAATTTTTTCAATATTTTTTTTGGCGGCTTTTTATAACGCCGACGAATGAAAATAAAATATCACAGTAGTAGCAACTGTTATCAAGTGACGTATGGTTTAATTAGCCAACTTTTTAATTTTTGGCTTTCATTTTGCTTCCACGGCCTACTCGGTGAATTTCAATAATAATTTTTTTCTGATCTAGTTTCTGGTTAGATACCAACTTGTGATATGTCATTAGAAAGGGAATTGAATGCTGAATAAATCGAAAAGAAAATAAAATTGGGTTTCCATTTAAAATAAGAAAATTGATGTTACTTCCGGTCAGACCGGAAGTTAACTTCGACATGTCAATATGGTCAAATTCTTGCTCTTATGTCATTAAATCGACGCTCCAAATTTCACAAACCTACTTCATACAATAACTGAGATATTCCGTAGGCAATACTTCCGTAGCCACCCGGTATAACGAAAAGAGAATAGGCCCGAAAATGCTTCCCTGAACGACACGACTAGTAACCTTCTTTTTTGTTGATTGGGTTTCCCCAACACGAACAGTGAAATATTGATGTGTGAGAAAGGCTTCTAACCACCGTAATAAGTTAGCTCTTATTCCAATAAGTTCCAGTTTAAAAAGTAGCAGATCGTGTGGCACTTTGTTGAATGCTCTACTGAAGTCAAAGTATATTACATCAACTGCAAGGAGTAAGGTGGAGGTCACAGATTTACGGGGCATGAATCCATGTTGGTTTTGGGGAATGGCCACTATATTGACAGGTCGGTAATTCTTTGGTGATATTTTATTTAATTTTTTGAAAATGGGAGTTACCGTCCATGAGACTGGGAGGATGCAGTTTTAGAATGAGTTTCGCAGAATACAAGTGAGGGGCTCTGCCAATTGGGTGGAACAATTTCGTAGAAGAAGGGGATGAAGATTATCCGGACCCGGTAAAGAAGTACTTATGAGTTCTGTTAAGAGAGCAAGGATAAGATGGTGATTGAATATGATATCTTCGAGAGAATTCGGGTTCCTGGTTTTAGGATCTAGTAAAATTTGGTCTGCTGAAGTGTCGTTAGAAAAGTTCTTAGTGAATACATTTGCAAAAAGATTTGCTACTTCTAGGTGGTCAGTAACAATTACATTATTATGCTCAAGTGTCGGTATAATAACTTTGGAAGTTACTTGTCGTCGGATGTAGCTGTATATTGCTTTGGACCTATTGTTGGGAGATTATTCTCATATGACCGTCGAGCCCTTCGTAACTTTGTTTTCAGCCTGTTTGAGAATTGGCTGTGTGTCTGGTTGTTCTCCTTGTTGTGGTGTATAGAGTATTGCTGCCATAGTGCTCTTTTCTGTCTGATATTTGATGCTGTGGTTCTGGATATTCAAGGTAACTTGCTTGGACTTATCCGTTGTAATGGCGCTGCGGCTGCTACCAGTTCGTTCAAACGATCCCCAAAAATTTTACATTGGTCGCTGTTATTACGACCCCCCATAAATTCATTACAATTTGTTGCTGACAAGTCAGTATACTGTCAAAATTAGCTTTTCAAATATTCCTACGATATTTGGTGTTACTATAGTCGGATCCTCATTGAGAAGCCAGTAATGCAAGATAGGATAACACTATAGCCAAAGTTCATACATCAGAAAGAGGCATTAATGACATATAAATGGCAGGGCTGTACGCAGGTACGCTGGACGGCAGTAGTGTTACTGATTGTGAACATATTGTGAACTAAAAATAGTGTTTACATTGAAAAATTTGAGGAAGTTAGATGCATGTAAATCATACAGAGTATAAATTAAACGCCACCACGAAAAAATGCATTATTTTCTGGAAGGATAAATACTAATATGTCATTGTGCGAGGCTTAACGAGCGGACGTTATAGCTCATAACACCTGCTACATTATCTACAAATTATTATTGTCTATATGAGGAAAGTGAATTGATAAGAACGATTATTTGAAAGTATATTAACAAAAGTCAAAATGTTGATTACGATTCGAAAAATGGAATATAGTTAAATTGATCCACGATTCGTCCATATAAATTATATTGGCTTCTTCCTATCTGAATCTTCTTATTTTTCGAAGAAATTGATACCTGCAAAAGATTATTTCTGCTTTTAATCAAGATGGAATTTTTATTTTGTTTTCCGTAAATTAAACCCATATTGTAGTTCAAGATACTGAAGTACTTTTGCTAAAACTTGGGAAATGTTCTGCGTCATTCACCCCTTTCAGGTTATTGTTGAGAGTTGGAGGTAGGTTTCTCAGAAAAAAGGAATGCACAATTTACCTACTCTGTAAACATGAGGCTATTGGAAAAACTTGATCTTTTTCTTTTCCTTGCGTGGTGAATGGAACCATGAAATGTTCGTTTCGATATTGGACTTTACTGACTATTTCTGATATAATCATACCATCATTGTTATTTTTTAGGCAATTGAATATTCATAACTATTTTTTTACAGTTTGAATTCAATATTTTGCCCTGTTTGAAATGAATCACATTATTCGCTGCTTGGTAATTCACTACGGATTCTTCCATTTTCAGTATGATCATGAATGACACAGTTTTGTTCCAGCCAGCGCGTGAATATCAAAGTGACCCTTGTCATACTTGTCAAAATTTCAGCGCCTTTACGATCTTTTCAAGGAACCTAATAAAACAATATTATATTGTTCATCGTTTTCTCAGAAACTTTCATTTTCTGGAATGGTATGGCACATTGTCTACTACTGAAATATTTTTTTATTTTTGATAAGTTTCGGTAATAAACTGAAGTCAGATAATGTTGCCGTCAATTTCTTGATCATAATCTTCACTACTTTTTTTAGCCAAGAATGTCTTATCAGCACCTTCAATGAACCCATTTTCGTTTCCTGAGTGAACGAAAATGAATACAAATGTTCTACGTAGCCATTGATGTAATTTTTTTCTAAAGATATGAGTACATATTCTGACTTCTGTTGATTAATTACCCTTTTGAATTAGCTATCTTTTCAGTTCACTTTTCTCCTCTAGACAATAATAAAACCTCAACATGACTCAACTGGCGTTATGAGTCATAATATCTTCTTGTTATAGCCCTATCAGGCACAATGGAATATTGTGTGTATCCTTCTCCATCATAAGTATGCAAATTCTAGTTATGACGAAAATTTTAGAGACTCTGTTTAATATAAACTTTGCATTTTTTACGTACATATATCCTGTTTTGATAACTTTGATGTTTTGTTTATTTATGGAAGAATCAAAATTTTCCCAGTAATAAAGTACTACAACTACTTCAATAGACCATCCGTTCGAGAAACTATGATACAATATTAGTTTCTTTGGAATAAAAAAACATTATTAATCATTTACATATGCATCAGAATCATTCATGGAATATCACTTTGCTAATTGATCACAGCCCAGATATTATCTTCAAGAAGTATTGCATGTTCGTTGAATTTTATTCCATGATTGTTGTCTTAGGATTATACTTTTTTATCATCGTGTATAGGTTTTTCACTTCGTCTGATTCGAAAGTGATGTTATGAGAAACCAAAAAACGTTTCTTTTCACTCCACCTCAGTTCAATGGAGTTGAGTTCACAATGCTAGTAATAACCTTCATTATTTATTGTTTGAACAATTAATGATACCAATCATATACAAACTAGGTATATACATTTTGAACTTTCCTAAAAAAGCGAAATTTATTTTTCAATACGTTTCAACAAATCAACTTGTTGAACCAGCAACTTAAGGGACAAACTTTCTTGCTCGGCCGGACCTGTAAGCGATGTAGGCAACATTGGCGTGAAATGTCCTATTTGAAATGCATTGACGTATGTCACGTTAACTGACTTCTCAATGTGGATCAGACTGAAATACCAACTGAAGGCAAATACTCAACATCAGAAGTTGTGGACGATCTACAAGTTGTTCCAGACCTGTTGAGAAAATGATATCTAGGAATGCTTTGCTAGTAGCTGTGTATGGGAAATCATTTTGGATCAGGTTAGAGTAGGTGTGGTTGAGTTGTTGAATAGTATCAATGAGATCGTCAGCAGGAGATGTAAACGGTGGGCGATAAATACATACAACTACAATTGGAAAAGATTGGAAAAATAGTTAAAGTCCCACTATTTCTATATTAGCTACGGCAAGTTTCAGTTCGCAAGGTTTTTTAGTAAAGGCGGAATCAGGTGTGTAAATTGCCACTCCTCTACCGACTGCGGTCAATCGGTCTTGTTGGAACATGGTATAATTGGGTAGTTGGTAAAGTCCCAATGGCATATTGGAATTCAACCATGTTTCGGTTAACATAATGATATCGGGTTTGACACTTGAAATCACCTGCGCACGATCATTAGAAGGGAGATAATTTAGATTTGTATAGAAAAAAGAACAGTTATTTATCGTTTTTTTGGCGATGAGGGGGTTGGAGCATTTTTTTGTCTTACTATTTGGGGTGTGATATATCTAATGGTTAATCCAACTTCGCCAGCATCAACTCTTCTTATCAGTTCGTTACGGAGATCTTGCAAATATCTTGACTATTCCGGAGTAAATATCGATAGCTATCGATTTTTTCTTTGGGAAAACCAAATGAAAATTTGAAATCAGTGCATTAAACTTCAGCGAGGCGGGGACGAGTATCATTCCGCTGCCCGATTCGATGAATGAAATTTATGTGAGATTCGTATCCAGGAATTGTTGAGCTAATGAGTGATCGAATAGCATTGAAGTCATCATCTCGATTTCTGGCTTCAGCGAAGCCTAGAATGACAATATTTACCTCACGAGTAATCCTCGATCTCATTTCAGAGTAAATTGCTTCTGCGGATGGTAAAGGGTCTCGCAGTGGTGCTCAACGGTGTTCGGATCTTCGATTTGATTCTCCAAGGTTTCAAATTACTTTTCCAAAGTTACAAGTTTTTCTTTCAAATCATTTGAACATGTGACTAATGATTCAGAATAGTTCCGTAAAGTTGCATTAATACTATTGATATTTTGGTTGCATGTGAGTAGTTGTGACGTTATATTGGCGAACTGTTCCATGATTTGTGCGAAATGGCACCTATTCAAGGGCTCTGGCTGTGAGGACATCCTTGTCTGCTGGGCCATGGTTTTACTGGATCGACAATTCACACAAAGCCAATTACTTTTCGACGAGGTTGTAGGCGTGTCGGCACAACCCATATGGTACGAGCCCTGGCAGGATTCACATTGGATCTTGGACTTTGTGTTGCTTAGAGGTGCTTTGCATTTTCTACACTGCGACATCTCGTTACGAGGGGAATAACTCCATATTGGGTCAAAAGTAAATCTGACGCTGGTTTATGATATCAAATCAGCTAGTTCTCTACAATGAGGTTTGTATCCAGGGTAACTGCATGTGGTTGTAATGTACATAACCAACCACCTCTTATGCAAGTATTGAATATATTTGATTGTATCAAAAGATTATAACGCACGTTATATACTAGAAATGCTCAGAATTGCACAATAACACTAGCACTTAACTTAGTCATTCATGATCTGTATTGAAATTTCTCACCATCAATAGTTGTCATTAGCAAAACTATTCAGAAACTTTGCATATCTTTATAGATCGCATTACGAATTCAATGAGCCATCGCACGCATATTGGTTCGCATAAGCAAGAATTAACACGTCTCTAAACTTGCGAACTAGCCGTTTGATTCCATACGTGATAGACGCCATAGGGGTACGCAGCATGATGAAATGCTGAGAAGTAATTTTCTATGCACTCTGTAGTGCAGTGGGGTAAATTAAGGTTATCAAGTCATTCAATTTGTTCATCGTTGATTGTGTGTCTGGTCTCACTCAATTTGTATTCGATTAATGTACTGGGACTCAGGTTGAAAAATTTTTCAGGAGATTACAAAATTCGAGGTATATGGAGTATCAAATTGAGGAAGAACTCCAATATTTCTCGTTTTATATAACATCGTCTTCCAACCCTTCGAGGTACCATGTCCAGATTGCATTGAGTTGCACAAAACATAGCTGCAATTTCACCAGTGAGTAAAGGCTGATATTTCAAGAAGCAGGTGTCGTCCATGCTATGAAGGGATCTGAACTTAGTAATAAATAACTGAGCACATCCATAATTTCAAAATATTATTGGAAAAGATTCGTTTGAATTTTTCTCTATCCATATGGACGAAAATGCTTATTGCCACACTCTTCTGTCCCTTTTTGATGAATGATCTATCGGCACTGATTCCTTTTCTATCAGCACAGGTCCATGGATAAGTGTTTTTTTGAAGTCATCGGATTCTACGGGAAGAGCATAGAACATAAAGCTCTGCACTTTTATTTGACTGGATACAGAAAAAATCTGAGTTCATCTTATATCTTAGGTTTACTCACTAGAGCTTAATGTATGAACTATTCTCATTTTTTTTTGCTGCAAACAAACGTTTTACTACCTTAGTTAGTATATATATGTATAGTATCCATTTAATATATTTCTTTCCTCCGATGGGTTCATTTTTTATTTATTTTATTTATTTTTATTTTCAAAGAAATTGTAAATTCAGAATAGTGCTAGGAATCGCACGTTGAAAGGTAAGACCTCGTTAATCCTTAGCTCGCACAAGTTTCGACTTCTGAGGGCTGTCGTTCGTAGGGGGATAACAGCTGGTAAACGGAAAAAACAATTTTAAACAATTATTTTTTTTTTATTTTTTTTTTATGTCCCCCATTTTTCTTCGAGATCTCCCCAAAAAGTCGTCGGAGGTGGTGCTATGAGCTGAGGGCATCGAAGAAGAGCCCGTTGGAGGTGAACTAGGGGGCAAGTCTCAGTCGGGGGTCTAGTGGTATTGATTTTCGTAATTTCGTGTAAATCAGGTGTAATTTGAAGTGAATATGGCTGCCTAGCGGCCAAAAGCAGAACCTCAAGAATACTCGCGTTAGTATATTCAGCCCTATGCTGTATCACTTCCGTTAAAAATGATTTGTAATTGTGATTACCAAGCAATAGCAAAATAACGGAAATGGCGAATAACGGTTACGTTATTTTTAACGGAAGTGATACAGCATAGAACTGAATGTCTTGGAGTGTCCCCACATTCAGCCATTTTTTGATTTTGTATTATTTTTTGACAATAAAAATGACAATTGAAGTTTTACTGTTGTTCATCATTCATTAAAAATTTTATTTATGGCTTTTTGGCGGAGATATAGCAGTTAGAACATTCTCGAAACATTTAGAATTCAGACTGTGATGACGTAACACCTACAGACTGATACGAAGAGAAAGGCTTCTATTGATATTTTGGTTGAACTATTTTATTGAAAAATTGCACTAAAAGTCAAAAATTATATGACAGATCTCTGTTCACTACAGTCTAGATTTAACAATAGCATTAATGACATATTATATATTTCAAAGTTCGATATAAAATCGTGGAGCATATCAATCTCCATTATTGATGGGTATCTTCAATAATCGCGCCACGATTTTCTATCGAACTCAAAAATATATAATGTGCCATTGATGCCATTGTTAAATCTAGACTGTAGTAAATAAAGATCTGCCAAATTATTTTTTACTTTGTAGTGCATTTTTTTATAAAATAGTTTAACTTAAAAAAAATTATTTATTATATTAAAATAGGTGAAAATTTCAGTTATGGATGTGTTGTATGAAATATACTACCAAATTTTGATTCAACTTCAGTCAAAACATCATATTATTATGCAGACCTCTACAAAAACCCCATGGTAGTCAGAGTGTACACAAATTATACTAACAAGTTTCTCAACCTTCAAAAACTTGATACAGAAATGTATACAAGGTGTTAGCAACTATGCGCCAAAATTCGCAATTTCGAAAAATCGAAAACTTCTTTTCCAATCGTCGATCTTCTCCTTTTTCTTCTCATGACCAATTGATTATACCATAAAAAATTATAGAACTCTGTAGCTATATCCCTATACCAAAAATGAATGGTTTTTGCAAAAAAAATCTGTCTTCGTCATTCCGATAGCGACAATGTCCTTATCGAAAAGAATGCGACTCCAATTATTTGGACTGGAAACTGATTTTTTTGCGCCATATGCCATATCGCTCCTCTCACATGTAGACTATTTTTACTATACGGTGTTTCTGTAGGTTCCCTATGGTTTTTCCAAACACTGCAGTATTTCTTCTGTGCTGTAACTATATTTTGCTAGTTAGTGTTCATTTTTGCTGGTATTAAGTAGTTTCTGCTTCTCTGCGAAGTTTCATATGTCAACGCTTGTTCAAACACCCCGTAGTGTACAACCTAATTTTCCTTGTTTCACAAGGTGGTCATTGATTTGGGTGCTAGGAATCACACGTTAAAAGGTAAGACCTCGTTAATCCTTAGCTCGCACAAGTTTCGACTTCTGAGGGCTGTCGTTCATAGGGGGATGACAGCTGGTTAACGGAAAAAATAATTTTAAACAACAACAACAACACTCAAACCTGGCGAAGTACGGTGTTCTGCGCACAACGGAACATCATTGTGCCTGTCATGTAGGTGTTTGGGGTACTCCAAATCTACTTTAAGAGTATAACCGAGCACATCAAAATAGGTGTAATTTTTCATCCATCTGAATCCTCCGTATGGAAGATATTCCATCATAGCAAATAGGTGTAGGGCTGAGTGACATCATTCCCTCCATCCAATTTTTCATCATTAGCCTTGGAACACATGTTGCAACAATGACTGGTTCCACCGCAAATCCTTCGCTAATAGAACGAAGTCATCTCAACATCCTTCAAAATCTGTAACCTACACCCAGCGCAAGTGTACATTCACATGCACGATCACATGTAACAAAGTGAATTGTAAAAATAGACAGGGCCTGACCGATAGTTCCAACATTTTATATCTGCCAATAGCAATATGTCTATTTTTATGTATAGGTCAGAATATTCGCCTATTGTATTGAAGTTGAACGTTTGCCACACCTTATGTGACTATTGTTCAACCTATTGTAAAAAATTGCAGTCATACTGGGTGAAAAATAGTATTTTTTTTACAGGCAACAGGCTGACTTAAAATGGCTGTCGAATCCGGAAATGTTATGGAAAATAATAGGCACCACAAAAGATTTTCTGTAGTGCATATTGCAATGCGCATGACAATGACAAAGTGTCGTCATATGAACACACAAACTAAAATGTGGCACTGAACAGAATATGCTTCTGGTACTACCCCGCATTTTGTTTGCTGTGCAAGCCCGGTATAATATAATTGACAATATTCTTCGTTCTGCAGTGCCGTGATTATATTGCTGAAAATTGCACAGTCTTGGGTTGAATAAGATGAACACCGTCTTTACCGAATTCTGTACCGACGGATGGTATGTCAGATTATACATTTGTACTCTCCGGAAGCAGGGCTATATGATTTGTTTGATATATCCAATGATACCATTTACCAGACCTTTGGACACATCTACATTGTAACGCAACATCACCTCGGCCATAACAAATATTTCTAACTCCTTAGGTACTCATACTTCAGTACACTAAAATTTTAGACAGATTGGAGCAACGGAGTTCATGATCCCCATCTTAATTTTTTTAAATCGCATTCGTATTCTCAGAATTTTTTGATACCCATATTGTAGAAAAGCATAAAGATATCAAGCCGCTATATTGGATTTGGAGTGAGGTCACTTTATTTATCGAGTTATCCTCTGCAAGTGGTTGGTGGATCAGCGGTCTAATGCACAGGCCGTTCGAAACTCCAGCACAGCGATAGTTGGTTCGAATCCGATGTAGGTACGAGAATTTTTCTCAACTACCTTATATCGAATCGATAGGCGGCCGCATGCCTTGTTGAAAAGCAAGTGTATTGTGAGTTGTCTAGATGCCAATCTCGTCTAGTGCTAGCTTGGAGTTCACACCAACCACCCAAGGTGGTGCTGTAGGTTTTCCGGATTTTCCTGCAGCTGAAAAGTGAATACATCGCCTAAAACATCAGTAAGTCGCTCCGGAGCGCCACGGTAAATAATAATAATAGCCGTCGTCTATCCGCACAGGCTATGGCTTTGGGTACACTCAACGAGTGTTTATGAGGGAGTATTATTACTATTATTATGAAGTCCTTTCATTTGATACCCATATTGTAAGAGTGAATTAAAAGTAACTACGTTGGAGGCTATAACTGGAATCAATTAATGTTTTTTTTTTATAGCAGTCTCCAAATTAGCGATATCTGAGCCCATAATAGAGATTTGTTGCAAGATATCACCTTGAAATTGGTTCAACTCATTCTCCACTAAAAATGGCAATAATCTCGTCATATGGAATATTACCAACATCTCGAGAGTATCAATAATTTCAGACATTCGTATAGCTCGTTGGGGTCATCCCAGTGAATGAATTCTTTGGGTTTGGTATTATATGTCACTGCAATAGGTGCGCCACAGCAAATAATAATAATAGCCGTCCTCTACCCGCACAGGCTATGCCTTTGGGTAACTTTTGGATGGCGTTTGATAAACACAAAATTGATTCATACGCTTGTAAATCCTTATCATTATTGTTTTCAGGTATGTCAAATGTTAGTTCTTATACAGGGGGTTCATTTCCTTTGATATCCACCTGTATTGGTAAATCCGTTACGCTTGTTGAAATCTCTTTATTTTTGGACGAGGGACAATTTGAGAGATACTCATATAAAGGACCGAATACTCTGTCGACTTCATCACTGCCTTCCCAATGCTTAATAATGTACGGCTGAGATATTATAGGGTATTTGATCGATATATTAATCTAGAACTTGTTCATTCATAACTGAGGCAACATATTCTTGTTCCTCTTCTGTGTCCTCGATGATCATCATAATCTTGAATACCTACAACAGGCCTGAGGGATTGAAATGGAGTTGTTTCACGCTGTTCTACTTTCTCTTGTTTAGGTTCGATTTTTGCCTCAATTTTGATGGGGGTGGGGTGATGGTAGCTCATACCGTTTCTTTTGCTATTATCTTCAATGAAGTAGATAGAGGCTTGAAGAATTTTTGTAACGCATCATCATCTTCAGATTTACCCAGTTACAATGCCAAATATATTTTTTTCAATAACGTCTGCTATTTTGTTGATTTTATTTTTTCAAATAACATCAACTTCTTTGCTCAACGGTTCCATCATGGCAGATGAGACTATATTACACCCTATGTATACTCATATATATTTGTCAAATCGTTGCCGATAACGTCTAGCATTCGCAACGACATCTATTATTATAACGGTTCCATATCGATCTTGCTGGCGCCAGCATTCTGCACACATTGTCTTGAATTCATTGAGAGACATTCGGAGAGACATGTTCATCGTATACATGTTTTGAATTCATTTCATTTTGCTTGAAAAGTAGAATTATATTTCCTTCCAAATTTGATTGAAGGCTTTAAGCCTTCACTTTAAATATAAAAGCAGTATCATTCAATAGTATAGCTTTATTGTCATATTAGACATGTAGTTTAGTTTATTTACAATTTTTATGAATGGCCTCACCATATTGACATAACATATGTTTTTTTTTCTCCATAATTTATTAAGCTGATGATGGATCTATATAGGTCCGAAACATGTACTTTTCCAACATCTAACTGATCGATGCTTAATTGCCTATCCATTACCATTTAACCAGTAATTTATATTAAATTGTGGAGATGACTGAGTTTTTATTCTTCGTAAATTCCACACCACTCCACTTCGAGACACTATGGACTTCTACCGCAGATTAATGGAATACTATTGTTGAATTAATTTTTGGCCATTGCATGCAACACCGTCGAAGATTAATATTGAATTTGGCTTCGTGAGGGCATATGGATTTCTCGTTTTCTCTGAACGGATAATATCCCAGTCCCAATGTCTTTTCTACAATCTCTTGAACCACTTGATATCCAGGCTGATATAATGACTGTGAGTATACGAGAATGTTTTCGAAATCAGTACCATTCGGGTGGAATAACAATATTAATATAGCGTTCGTCTTTCCACAACCGCTTGGTCCGCAAATGATTGCACGAAACGAATTCGATAATAATTCACCATGCTCCCCAACCATACTGCTGCTGCTATTGGCTTCATTTATAATATCTGAATTTTCAATGGATAGTGTCCTTACGGCCAGATTACGATATTGCGTACTCTTAATGCAAATCTTTACATGACCGTCATGAGGCTGATAAAGTATTCGGAAATGCAGCTTGAGAAAGTTATATCGTAATATGCTAAATTTGGGAAACGGGCTGCAGCTTAGGTCTTTATTTCTATTATGAAACCGAAACGTGAGCTCGCGTAACATGCTTGTGACAATTATTAAAAATGGGAAATCATATCCTACCAATATTAGGGAATCTAGTAGGCAGCTGAAATGGCACCGAGTCAAGCTGAAGGACCTAAGAAAATACGTATACCTAGGGTGATTTCATTCCATCTGGAGAAATTCTAGTACTCATACCTTTATTTTCTTCCTTCTCAGCTTTTTGTTTGTCATATACGCTCATATAAATTGAAATAAATCAATTCATTCATGAAAATAAAACCAATCTTCCCTCTCCAAAATGAACAAAGTTCACTTGGAAATATGTTTGCCTAATAATTCCACTCGCTATATGAAACTCGCATCACATTCGACTTCCGTCAATGGTGGAGGACTGACGGCGTTCTCGTGTCTCAAGTCAAGTACATCTGTGTTATTGTTATAGTGTAGTTACACCAAAATTTTTTTACCGTGGTTAAACCTGCAATCAACAAAAAAAGATTTTTTTTTGGGTGGAGGTATTGCCTTGAGCAAGATTGCCCCTCCACCCCCTGACGAAGTCCCCACTACTCACGCCAGTAACCAGGCTGGGGTAGGGCGGATCCCTACGTAGTGGGGAAAGTGCTGGACAAGTGCGCCAATAGGAAGCAAGGTCCAATAAACACAGAGAGAGAGAAAGTCGCATCTCCTGCGATATGAGAACCAATAAGGCGACCGAGTTAGCGCAGTGGCCAAGCGCTCGATTCACGACCTGTGGGTCGTGGGTTCGATTCTCCAATGGGGCAGATCTTTTTTCTTTAGAAACTATATCTGGTTTATTGAAGAATGACTCTCCCACGTTTCATGTTTGACGGGACTACGAATAAACATGCTGCTCCCAAGGTGGCGTATGGAGTTAGTAACAAAGCCTAACCAGAACACTTGTGTGAATGAGTTTATATGTTGTGAATGTCCACTATTGAATACGGGTGAGGATATTGCTTCGAGCAAGACAATCCTCATCCACCGACGAAGCCCGTGATATTTACGCCGGTTAGAGGCCGGGGCAGGACGGATTCTTGCATAACACATATGGGGAGAACCTGGGTATATGTCTCACGACGAATCCCATTAAACCAAGAATGAAATGAAATGAAGAACCAATAAAAATGGAGCTTCACTGATAGTACACAGTTCCTTCCTTTTGAGTCGGTAATACCACGTCGTCATGGGCAACCACGCATGCAAACAACAATGAAGGATATATCTTGCTAGCAAGGATGACATTGTAAATGTCAGTATGACAGTTTTTATTCACTAAAATGAAGAAGAATATACGTTTTTCCAACCTCGTTAGATCTTGAAATTATCTCAATAAATACAACTCGTGCTCACAATACCATCGTTAATTCTGTCAGAAATCTTAAACTTGAAGGAAGAAAATTTGTATTTCGTGCAAAATATTTTTATTTTGAAAATTATAGCAGAGCGCTTTCGACTGTTAAGTCATCATCAATGCATACTCGTCAGGTGTACAAGAAGCCATATAAAAACATCATGTCCATGGACCAAATTAAAATGTTACAACATATTTGAAATTGAACAATTTTCATCCTGTTCAAGGATTCATAATTTAAATTTCATTTCCACTTCCACTTCAACATTCAGACAGATATGATGTAGTATCCCATATCTTTATCTTATGAATCCTTAAACAGGATGAAAATTGTTCAATTTTAAATATGTTGTAACATTTTGATTTGGTCCATGGACATGATGATTTTATATGGCTTCTTGTGCACCTGACGAGTACGCATTGATGATGACTTAACAGTCGAAAGCGCTCTGCTATAATTTTTAAAATAAAAATATTTTGCAAAAAATGCAAATTTTCTTCCTTCAAGTATATTGAAGCGTGCACACAGCTTGACAAAAAGAAATCTTGAAGTCGATCAAATTGCTTTGAGGTAACACCAGTCGTCCTAGCGGACTAGTGGTATTACCAAGCAATTTGATCTTGTTGATTTCCGACAGAATTACTATCGATAGTATTGCGAGCACTCGTGGTATTACCCCCGAAAGTAAATCTCAACTACCTCGTGAAATAAACTTTACTTTCTCGAGTGATTACTTTTACATTCTACATCATTCTGACGGTCATAAGGACTCACCGATAAAAGTTATCAAATCTTTTAGTCACCTGAATGAATCAGATATTGGTTTTCTGGCGGTGAACTAAGAGTCTTAGGCCTGCTATTGAATTGGGAAGAACTCTGGCACATTCTCGAGTAGCATTACCCTGAAAAAAAATTTTCTGGACTTTTTCAATATTTCAGCTGAAATCTACAAAAAAAGTATTGTGGTGAGATAAACAAATATTAGTGACAAATTCTAATTATTTACTAGTGAGATATTTTAACTTTTTCTGTCTATAATCCAGCTTATACCAGAGGAGGAATTTTGAATTTGAGAATTAAATCAAATACTTTGGAACTTCTTGTAATTTTCGAACATAAACTTCAATTATGTCAGTTGAAATTGTAAAAACTTTCTGGTATTCAAAATCACTCTGACTTGCAACCATTGGGCAAATCCTGTGGTATGAGAAGTGTTTTATTTTTACTGAACAATAATCATTCATTATCCTGGCTATCTTCGTTCCGGTTAATATCCGGTTTGAGAGAAATCCTTGTATTTTATCTGACTGAAGGTTAACGTCCTAAGGATACATTTATTCCAGAAGGTCGACTTTGTCAGTGTTGTGAGCCATCGCCATCGCCAATAAACAACTCTTTTCTGGGCCAATTAAGAATTTGCAAAAACTGGAAAAGGAGACTTTAAATTATAACAACATTCCTAAACCACTGGATAATTATAATCGTCGATTTCAACGATTAATTTCGGGAAGTCGTATTTTCGCGAAATTAAATATCATTCTTATAAGTCTGACTATCTGCAAACATGGATAGTCTGTCTCTTTACTCCGATTCTGGAACTTATATTATTCTTCTAGTGTTGATGAATTAGCTTTCTATTTGACACGTGAGTGGAGTTCAGATATATAATCTTCATGCCACCATATCCAAAAATGCTGATTTGCCTGTTGTATTCTTTGAAATATATTGAGACGTGATTCCTTGATATATGTGAGGTCTGGATCAGGGACTGCAGTCATGGTTTCGCCAATCAAAAAATGGGCAGGTGTCAATGGAACAAAATCAGTGTCCCATAATGATTATTAGAAAAGATCCGTCATCGAACGACGTCATGCAATTCATCATTCTCGAGTGTCAGTCAATGATATCGAAATAATAAACAATGCTTAATGCACCGCTCTTCTGTTTGAGAGCGGACTGCGCGAATACCCAGTTCACCGCTATCTTTTCCCCGCCACAATCATAATTGACGAATTTCAAGATAATGAATATCTCGAAATATTCCTTCCTACTTTTCAATAGCGCGTCTTTCTTCCGCCCACAGCATAAGATAATATCTATCAATTAAGGTCATAACTCAACTCGCTAAGTAGGATATGCTATAAATAACGATATGTCAACTGGACGCTATTAAAAACATGATTAATTATGCAGGTGTGGTATTTTATTGCGTAAGGAAGAATAACGGCGACACGTGTTCCTTTGCGAGGGGTCAATCTTGTATTTAAGCGAGATTTCAAAAGAATATTGACCCGGGCCATGTTCGTCTAAGGATTATACCAGTGCGTTACCAAGTTCGATGTCATGTATTAGTGCAACTGTTCGCGAAAATGTATGCCTCGGAGTATAGTATATTCACTGCCGCGAATATCTTCTAGTTACAAGTGCGTTTGGAATAGTGCAGTATGTATTCTAATCTATCGCGAACACCGGATTGCCTCGGAGTTTAGTCAAGGGAGTTTGAAATCACTTCGTCAGTAAAACCGTAAGATGAAACTATCGTACTATTAAAGGTTACCCAGAAACAATCATGAATATAATGTCTGAACAGATATAATGAGTGCGGAGATTTATATGCCTTCTCGTGAAAATAAGCCGCCTTAAAAGACATGAGCATATACGGAACGGAAACTAATAATAATTTCACTGTTAGTGGTCAGTATGTGAGCCGTGGCTTTTGTGTCACGGTTAGAATACTAGGTTATTTTCACCTGTCGAGTGTGTATATGTTTGGTTATTTTAAGAGCTGTCCTTTACTTAGGAACCATGAATGGGTACAGCTATCAATTGTATTGTACTAAAGGTTTATGTCTACTAGTACAGTGAAAGTAATTACTGTTACTTCGGATTTTGGTGTAATCTTATTTACAGGTATCATGTGTTTGGTGTATTTGATTGATTTGTGCTAATCAAGGTTTAAACTGATTAACCGATATGTTTATGTCTTATATGTCTGAATAATGATTTATTGATTTATTTGCCTGATTTTATCGCATGTACCTTGTATAATGACTTGAAACATGTACTATTAGCACACGTTTTGCTCGATATATTTTGTATATTCTGATATTTGATAACTAGGTGTGTAATTGGTATATATTGATTTATTACGCAAAACAAAGGTATTTAGTAATGACTATGAGGTTGCTACCTTTGAAAGTATGTTTTTATGTATGTGAACTGTTATCCAGAAACATTTTTGTGCTTGCTACCATTGTTTATTTAACTGTTTTTAATATACCTCCGTCAGTAGCAATAACGGCTAGTTGTGTAAGAAATATGTCGTTGAATATGCGTTTTCTGAAGCTTGCCTGTTTTCAAGGGTACTTTAAGTAGTTTAGATGTTGGTTACTACGCATTATATGAATATATTGTATTTGATACATGTTAAAGAGGTCTGGCTTGCGCGATAGCAAGTAGATCTATAATGGAAATACTTGAATTCAATTCGGAACTAATCTATGTTTATTTAATATACTCATCAAATTAATCCATCTTGTTTTCTTCCTATACTCGAATTTCACTGATAACAGGACGTCACGTACTTTCTAGGACTATCAGGGGTATGACGTAGCCGCTCACGTTATATTCCTTATTGTTGTTAGGTGTCCCAACGTTTTGATACGCCTCGTCCATCATCAGACCAAGCGCTGATTGCGAATGAGACCTTGCGTTAGAAACTCTAGGATATTCTAAGCGGTGTAGAGACTAAGGCCGATACGCAGCTTTATAACATCAGCTGGATCGGACGACAACGGCGTCAATGGTCTCGAATTGATTATGCATTCAGTCTGAGTCAGAACTATTTGAAAATCCTCATAAGTGAAATGCAAATTACCCACAACTCTTTTTATATGGTACTCAATTCGTTTAATTCCCGCTTCCCACAATCCCCCAAAATTGGGAGATCTAGCTGATATAAAATGATAAGTAATATTTTCTGCGTTTACAGCATCTACTAAATATGGTGCACATTCTTTGAGGAATAAAAACAAATCTTTAATTTGAGAATTGACTCCTACGAATGTAGTACCATTGTCTGACTAGAAATTACTAGGTTTACCTCTCCTAGCAACGAATTGTCTGAGTGTTGCTATGAATGCTTCAGCGGTAAGATCAGTAACAAGATCAATATGTATTGCCATACATATAAATAAACATATGCTAGCCTTAATTCATTTTGCTTCTCTTAATTTTCGATCTTTTATCAAGATGGGATCCACATAGTCCATACCAACATTAGTAAAACGAAAAATTTGAGTATAATGAAACTCTGGCAAATTACCCATGATATATTTTTCTGAAACAGGGTTCACCTTAAAACAAGTAACGCAACTTCTAGTAGTGTTTCTTGTTATACTGTGACCACAAAGTGGCCAGTATCTTTCCCTAATGGAAAAGAGTGATTGTTGAGGACCACAATGAAATAATTTCTTATGCTCATCGGTTAGGATAAGAATCGTAAACTTATGATTTGGAGCTAATACAATCGGATTTTTAGAATAGTTATATTTTGAATTACTTAATCTACCCCCTACTCTCATGACAAATTCTTGATCTGAAAATGTATTTTGGCATAAGAGGCAACTTTTCGACAGGTTTATTACAAAATAATTGATCATATTCTGATGGAAAACTTTGACGTTGGCTTAATCTGGTTAATGCAGTAAGAGAGCCTTCGTCAGTTCAAATAAGGATAATGCTCCAAAATTACGATCAATTACTGGTCTTTTCATTTTTTCAATGTATCGAATGCAGTATGCTGTTACTCTTTGCAGCCTCATTAGTGAGGAATAGAAATCAAAAACATTAAAATAATTGTTTTCCGAAACAACAGCTGACACAATTCGTTGATCTGCTAAATTTTCTAGAACTGAATTTTTTGTGAAAGAAAAACTCCACTGAGTTTCTTCAATTAAAAGCCATGAAAGACTCATAATAATATCACTCACACCCATACCTCTTGTTAGTAAATCTGCTGGACTTTCAGCTGATTTCACGTGATACCAATCACCAATCCTATTTGCTACAAACGTCTTCCAATCTTCAGCAGGTACCTTTATCCAACCTAATGTTATTATGGAATCGCACCAGAAATAATGTTCATCAACACGCAAATCTAGAGCGGTTCTAACTGATTTTACAAGGTGAGCAAGCAAGGTTGCTCCACATAATCCCAATTTTGGTAAAGATACTTGTTTCAGAGGTGCTACTCTAGATTTCGCACACGAAAATCTGGAAGTGTAAATTCCAGTACTATCCTTTGATCTTATGTATACACAAGCACTATAGGCAAATTACGGAGAATCACAGAAGCCATGCATTTCTATACAGCAACAGAACGAATGAAACGTGGTATTTTCACGTGATTTAGTTATTCTAAATATTCTCTGAATTTCACCCGCTGACTATATATCTTCTGACGGATAGACTCATCCCACGTTAAGCCAGCTTTCCATAATTGCTGAATAATCAGTTTTGCTATTACAATAACAGGTTTAAGAAGACCTAATGGGTCAAAAATTTAAGATATAGTAGAAAGTATGGAAAGTTTTGTGATAATATCGAAATGAGTTTGATTAAATGAATATTGAATGGTATCTGTGTTTGGATTTCATAATACTCCCAGGGTTTTATTATTCTCATCTGGTCCTAACTGAATCAAATTCATATCTTGATTATTGTTGAATTGAAATTAATTGCATAAATCTGGCCTATTGCTCAACCATTTTCGCAAATTTAGGCCTGCTGATAAAAGAATGACTGAAACATCTCTTTGAATACTAACAAATTTTTTTAGGTGATTCTGAACTGGTCAGTAAATCATCCATATAGAAATCATTTTTGAAACATAGTCCTGACAACTCAAAATGGAGCTGAAGCAGCCCCATAGTTTAGAGTATTCAACTCATAACATCGTATTGCCTCATCAGAATTTTCCATCCAGAAAATCCTTTGAAACTTTCTCTGGTCCTTGTGAATAAGAATCCGACGGTACACTTTCAAAACGTCTCCATTTATTACAAATGGACGCTGTCGGAATCGGAGCAATATTGAAAATAAATCCGCTTGTTTGGTGGGACTACTGAACTGAATATCATTGAGTGATAAGCCATTATCTGACTTAGCACTTGCATCAAACACAACTCTCACTGTTGTTGTGAGACTAGATTCTTTAACCACAGCATGGTGTGGAAGATAATAAGTGTCCTCATTGGAATACTCCTCATTTTCAATTAGAGTCATGTGACCTAGCATTTCATAATCCCGCATGAATGTTACATATTCTGCCTTGAGACTTACGTTTTTATCAAGTGTTTTCTCTGATCGAAAAAACCTATTCAGAGCCATTTTTCTTGAATCGCCCAAAAGTCTAGTACCCTGCTTGATTGGCATTTTTACTATAAGACGACCATTAACATCACGGCTTAAGTTGTCGATAAAGTGCTGTTCGCAAAATTGTTCAGACTCCGAAAATACCTTCACAGAGCTATTGAATTTTTATAACTGCCAAAATTTAACTAAATTATCGTTAAGAGCATTTTCACAGTTTGAGTTCAAATAATTAACAGAAACCGTAACCTGACTCGGAATATTCAAATTTCCTGTTACTATCCACCCAAGTAATGTTTTTGGAAGAATAGGTTTACCTTCACCCAAAGATAATTGTCCAACATATAGCAAGTCCCAAAATCATTAGCTCCCAGTGACATATCAATTTTATTAGGTGTATTGAAATTTGAATCAGCCAATTGTATGTTAAGAGGAATATTTAAATCTTTCACGTTAATAGGTATAGTCGGTAGATGATCGGTTATTTTTGGTAAAATCAAACAGGATATTTGGCAAGAATATTGACTAGTTTTTGATTTAAGTTGGTGATTGACCTATTCCGCTAATAGACATATTGATAATACATTTTTTAAGATTCAACATTTTACTCAACTCTTTAGTAATGAAGGAACTCTGCGATCCATTGTCTAGAAGAACCCTTGCAGGATACTATTGTCCTTTGTAATCTTTTACTTGAACTATGGCAGTAGAAAGCAGAACTTGACCTTGAACAATATTGTTGTGTACGTGCGAAGCTATTACCGGACCTTCTGGTACTTCTGGACAATGTTCATCAGAACTTCCTTTACCTGTTGAGCTGTTTTCAATGTGAAGTAACGTATTGTGTCGCCGGTGCACTTTTTACAACGCGAATAAGTACAGTTAGTAGCGAAATGACCTGGCCTTAAACAGTTTATGCACAGTTCTTTGTTTTTCATTTCCGTAATTCTGGAAGGAATTGATAGTTTCAAAAGATTATCACAAGAATATATAGAATGATCACCTTTACAAAAGTAGCATTTTGCCTTATTGATAGTAATGTGAGAATGGAATTTTCATTGGGTATTTTTTATATGACGAGAATTCTGAACATTAAAATTGAGTTTTTCAAGAAGTTCACATCTCTGTTTTGAAAATGTATTCATATCATTCATACTTGGAAGTGCACCTTTGAAATTATATGATTCCCACTCTTTACGAGTATAATAATCAAATTAAGAAGTGATTATTATAATTATTCTATCCCATGTATCTACATGTTCTTGCAAGTGTTTTAATGAACGCAATTTTTTTGTTACATTGTGTTATAATTTACGCAAGTCAAAATGGTTTTCTATTCTTATTGAAGGAAAATCAAAAATAGATTTTATGTAATTGAAAATTATCAAAGATTCAATTTCGAAGCGATCACTGAGTATATTCCAGGCAATTTGATAATTTACTTCAATTGCCTGAATGATTTCGCTAGCCTCATCTTGTAAAGATGATCTTAAACAATATAATTTTTCTATATCATCCAAGAGTTTATTCTCATGTACTAAACCATTGAAAGCATCTCTGAATTCAAGCCATTTTTCATAAGATCTATTGAAAGATACGAATAGGAGGATATTTCACCTGATGCAATTCAGATGGCGTACTATTAGCATTTTGGACAATTGCTTCATTACCACACTGAATTGGACTCGAGACATTAATATTTCCTTGTATATTGGAAACTACATTAAAAGGAGACCGTATATTTTCAGAAATTGTCGAATTGATGGATTCATTTTTGGAAAATGAAGAAATCAAATGTTTAGCTTCACTTATGCATTCATATTAAGTACACTCGAAAGTGTCTCGTTCTCTTTCTTCATTTTCATTAGTTTCCTCACCTATTTCTATCTCTATTTGCGATTGTACTGTTTCAAATTGTTCAAGAATTGGTTCAATTTTATTTAACCGACTGTGTATTCGAAGAATAATTTCATCATTCATTTGTTGATCAGCAATGACTTCTAGGAAATTATTAAATCGTGTAAGCGCACCCTTGAATTGGCCTCTTTTGACTTTCATTTCAGTGGATGCCATATTGAAACTGATAAAATTGAATGATAATAAACCCTACCTCACTGAAATACCAGAAGAATGAAACTCACACCTTCAAAATTGAAATAAATTGTAGCAACTTTCTGTTATCGTGAAAAAATTATGATTGTCACAACTATCAAACCTTGTCCTAGTCAAAATTGTAGATAACATTGCAAATAACGAAAACCTACCAGTTCTTCTCGATTGAGAACATTATCATATCATATAGATGAAGCCTCTCGAATAGTAATAGTAACTTGAACGGACTCACTGAATTTCTCGCCTTTTGACTTCTGCTTGTAGAATTCTAATTGCATTCTTCAATATGAATGAATATCCGCTCTGAGGACCATGTTTATTGAGTTTTTGAAAGTAATTTTTGTTTTTTTTTTTTATTATTTTTTATTGGAGGCTCCCAAACTTAATTCGGGTTCAACGACTTCTTTCTAGGCCAATGAGTGCAAGTGTCAGATATCGAATTTCCTGGAATGTGCTGAATCACGTTTCCGGATACGAGCTTGTCTAGACATGTAGATGAAATGTGAGATGGGTTCAATAACTTATTTCAGAGTCATTGCGTCAAATATCAGATTACTCTTCCAAGGTCGATGAGTGCACGTGTCAGATATCATATTACCTGAAATTCGATAACACTACGTTTCCGGTACATGTTCAAGCAGATCATCGAAATTCAATATGGGTTCAATGAGGTCAATGCGTGCATGTGTCAGATATCATACTACCTGGAATTCAATAACATTGCGTTTACGGTTACATATTTTGGCAGATCAGCATAATTCAATGACTTCTTTCAAGGTTGAAGAGCTCACGTATCGAATATCATATCAACTAGAATTTGCTGATTTAACGCTTCCGGTTACATGTGTAGGAAGATAAGTGAAATACAATACAGGTTCAATGACCTAGTTCCAGATCAACAAGTGTAAGAATCAGATATCGAATCACGTGAAATACGCTGACATCACGTTTTCGGTTACAAACATGTCTAGACAAGTGAAAGAATTGAGCATATTCGTCAGATATTAGATTTCCTGAAATTTGCCGACAATTTTTCCGGTAACATATCTTTACAGTTCAAGCAAAATTTAATACAGTTTTAACAAATTCTTTCAAGGTCAATAATAACTGCACGTGTCAGATTATGTACTCAACCTCAACAGGGATACAAGCAACACAGAGTACCGCAATTTTCAAAAGGAAGGATGAAACAAAGGTAACTGTTGGTGGAAAGGGATTAAATTTGAATCAATTATTTTCCAAATATCTATGTTTCCTTTACACACTTTGTCCTGTTTCTTTTCATTTATCAGTATAATACATTGTCTTTCAACTTCAGTTCATGTGAAGCGTTCAACATGTTCACAAATAATATTATTTCACAAACAATTTGGCATGGTTTATCACTCATACACCATTCCAAAGATATCAGAGAAGAATGATTTCATTTGAAAGCAATAATTATGAGCATAACCTCAATACCAATCAATAGTACAGAGTATATCTTATTGATGAAACAAATTAATTCCGCTGAACGAACAGACAGAATAAGCCTAAACTGCTCCCCATCCTCAGCGGATATATGAGATGATTTAGAGTCTACAATAGGCCAATCTCTAATTAAATACATATCTGTTTGCTCTTCAGTGATTCTTGTCTCTTCATTGGTAGAAACATTTAAAAAATATGGAAGGCTCTTACTGTCTGATGGATCTTATAACCAAATATGAAAAGCTCAAGCTCTTATATAAGTTCACTAAGGATGAATTGCGACAGTTTCCACCACAATATTTGATTCGCAAGCTAGACCTAGGGAACTTCTTTTGGTATGGCACAAACTACCAGAAGAATATATGGGCAAGTTTGAATTGCGATTTGGCGAAAAAAATTATCTCATACATCTTTTTGTTGTAATCGCTTTGAGTCGAATTCGAGAAAACGTCTTTTCATCGATCCTTAAGAACCTAAAAATTTTTTCGATCACGTTAGGTTATTTGTTGTTAAACAGTTCCCCTTGACAGTGATAATTACCTATCTTCGAACAGTTGCATTGTTAGATCGTATTTTTATTGATTGAGTGAATAAAAAGTGATTTCCCCACTTCAAGTTCTTAAATCTCGAAAACGAATTGATGGAATTAATTCACTACTCCGAGGGATGTAATGTATTTCGGGTGAATTTCTTCGCGAACGATCTCCCTCTCGAAGTTGACGTGTCCGAGCGTTTTTATATAATTCGGTTCTGCCGGCCTACAGTCGAGCTGCTGTTTCGTATTTAATGACCCACTCTGTACATGAACCAACGTCCCTTGTGATGATTATAATGTAGTTTGACTAAGAATAGACTGCTTACGCGAGGGATGAGGGAATTTTTGCCACGAGAACGTTCTTTCGTAGGAAAATATTCGCTACATTTGGAATACCACAGGTAGTCATTTGGAAAATCGGCCCAATTTCATTTTTGCTTTCGGCAATTTTGATGTTCTCAGAATCAAATGGATCAACTTCTAAATTTACAACTTCTTATAATCCATCTACAAATGGGAACATTTCTCCATCAGAAATTATGTTCAACAGAAGAATCAGACAAAATTTTATCTTGAGTTACCACTGTAGAAAGTTTACAAAAATGTGAATGAATGAAACACAAAGTTAGAATTCTGAAGGAGGCGACTAGAACCTAGTAAAAAAAACATTGTAGATGCGCGCGCCACGCTATTTCCCACTCGTATGCAAAATACCACTCTCCGCACTCATAATGTAATACTTTATTTTTAAATTGTTACTTTGTGATTGGTTCATTGAGAACTTTAGAAATTCCAAAGGGGATTATGGGTTTAAATGCTTTTCTACGTTTGAGGTATAATGAAAAATGGTAATGGTTTCACCAAAACTGGTAGTTTCATTCCCTCATTCTATAAGAGATTCTAAAATTCATCAAATGATAGATGACAATATTGTAATACCAATACAATATTTCCATCAAATTCAGTTCTATTGATTTCTGCTTCATGTATTGGTTATTTCAGAGTGATATAAATAACTATTGTATTTCAGGGCATCACCAATGTATGAGCTGTAAAAATTCTTATAAGTCAGCGAGAAGCCTCAATTTACATAAAAAATTCTACTGTGGAAAGTCCCCTACGATGTCCTGTGCCTTGTGTCCATACGTAACTTATTATAAGGGAAACCTGCATTACCACATAAAGAAAAAACATCAACAATAATACAAATATCTTGGCTGAAATCCAGGAACTATAATACAATTTTTATGTTTTCTTCTATACACTTTTGAATGTAATTGATAGTTATTATATTAACATTTTGTATCAATAAATTTTAATTTTTTTTTTGTGTTCTGGAGACTCGTCTATCATAATCCAATTTTTTTAAATTTAAACTAAAGTAAATGAAACGAATAGAATCGACAATGTCGAAGTACAGTATATACCACGATGAACTCAGTCGATATGTATATGGGAAAATACTAGGCGTATTTTTCGAGAAAATTTATATACGATAGTTTTTGGAAGAGCTCGTTTCAGTTGAAATATTTTCAGTTGCCTACGACTTCCGATTATACATTTTTTGTAAACGGAACACCCTATTTTGCATTGTATTTTTGGAATCTACGATGAATTTCAATACAACTTTATTTGAAACATCATACTAAAGGGCTCCAGTTTCCAGGTATTCACATTTTTTATAAAAATTTTGGCAAATGCAGCCATTCATGAAAATATTCAACCCTATATCTGAATTCAACGGTATTTGTAGAAATTTGGAAAAACTAAAATTTCCGTTGTTAGATTTTTTTTTCGAAGGGAGATATAACATCAACTTTGACATTTACATGAGGTCTGCTTCTTGGCTGAAATCCAGGAACTATAATACAATTTTTATGTTTTCTTCTATGCACTTTTGAATGTAATTGATAATTATTATATTAACATTTTGTATCAATAAATTTTAAATTTTTTTTGTGTTCTGGAGACTCGTTTATCATAATCCAATTTTTTTAAATTTAAACTAAAGTAAATGAAACGAATAGAATCGACAATGTCGAAGTATAGTATATACCACGATGAACTGAGTCGATATGTATATGGGAAAATACTAGGAGTATTTTCCGAGAAAATTTATATACGATAGTGTTTGGAAGAGCTCGTTTCAGTTAAAATATTTTCAGTTGCCTACGACTTCCGATTATACATTTTTTGTAAACGGAACACCCTGTTTTGAATAGTATTTTTGGAATCTACGATGAATTTCAATACAACTTTATTTGAAACATCATACTAAAGGGCTCCAGTTTCCAGGTATTCACATTTTTATTAAAAATTTGGCAAATGCAGCCATTCATGAAAATATTCAACCCTATATCTGAATTCAACGGTATTTGTAGAAATTTGGAAAAACTAAAATTTCCGTTGTTAGATTTTTTTTTCGAAGGGAGATATAACATCAACTTTGACATTTACATGAAGTCTGCTTGCCATACTGTACAAAGTCGGCCATGATTTCACTCAGTTTGTCAATAGATTTCTTTGATTTTGTCTGCACTTCCTACTGGGAGAACTTCTACTCGGCCCGACATTGACACTGGAATCAGAGCTCGGTTCTCTCCTTAGTCTCTTAAAGCAGTTGCGTTCTCTGCTTCTAACCATTCTGATTATATAACCTGTTACATGTTCGTTTTGATAGCAAATTGAAGCTCAATTTTATAAGAATTGTTGTTGTCGAATTGTAAATGTACCTGTCCAGCGAATTTGGGTAAAAAGGAAAAAAAAGTCTCTTGTTTTCCAGGTGAACTGGAGCTTTTGACTTCGCTTAATGCGGATTCTTCTTGAAGTCTTTGAGACAATTTTATGGAAATGAGTGAGTTGTCTGGTTTCTATAAACAACCACGCACTTTTGTGGATTGGATTTTCTACTTCTCTCAAGATTTCGCATACCCAACTACTTCTAGGCCACCCAATATCACAGGTTAGTTATACTCTGATATAAATTGCACATATATCGATGATTTCATCGACCTTCCTTACTTCTGAGCCTTCCTTTGATAACAGTTTCTAAAGGTAATATTTATTTTTTAGGCCTCTTACCGATAGCTCTTACCGATAGCTCTTACCAATACCTTACAAGCCACATTCAGCACATCTATAGACTGAAATATACAGAGACACCCCTTGCGATAGAGTTGATCTTAAGGAATTGCAGGGCACCGCTATCCTGTCGTGCTGACAGCTGCAACTACAACTACTTTGACGCGTCGAACGTGGATATCTACAGATAAGCCTTCTTCCAAATATAATTTACTCTTGAATTCATACAAAATTCATATTAACGCAATTTAATGGCCTTCAATGACAAATTTCACTGTAAACTTTAAGTATATTGTTACGAACCTGGTAGTAGATAGAAAAATCATGAATCCTTCTGTTTGCCTTCCAGAAACCCATTAGAATGTACTATAATCATTAAAGTTTATTCGAGAACTTAGTATGGATTGTTCTGTTGAAAGTTCTATAGCTTCTAGAATAATGTTATCCTATAAATACGATCAGATTTTCCAAGTTTGGAAGTTTTTGAGTTTTGTTTACTTTTTAACATTTGACTGTTGTAACGTTACCAAGTGAAGTTTGAAGTATTTATTTGTACTGCAAAGTGTCAAACAGTGTTGTCAGTTGTATTATTTGTTCTGTAACAATAAAGGCGAGTTTATAAGTAAGTGTACCACTTATTGAACCTGAAAAACGCAACATTTGGCGACAGCGGTGGGATAAGTGGTACTGAAGAAAGAAGAGTGGAGCAGATTTACAGTATTTGATGGTGAATACTCGAGCACAGAATTACGACGAGATGGCGACGTTAGACATAATCCAGTTTTTGAAGGAACAAGAAGCGAAAAGAAAACTGGAACAAGAAGAGCTTCTCAAACAATTTGAAATACACAGAAAAAAAGATCAAAACAAACAAGAAGGGCTTTTTCAACAATTTGAACTGCGCAGAAAACAAGAGCAAGAGGATCAAGAAGCTAAAAGAAAACAAGAGCAAGAGGAACAAGAAGCTAAAAGAAGACAAGAACAAGAGGAGTAAGAGGCGCGGTTAGTCCAACGGTTACAACAGCAGCATGTCGATCTCCTGCAACAGTTTAGTCACAGCCAACAGTGCTTCCAGAATGAAATCACCGAAAAAGTCCAGGAAGTCAGAGGAAGAGTCCAGGAGGTCGAAATTGAACTGTCCTAAATGAATGAACGGGTGGCACAAGAAGTAAACAAGAAATTCAACGAAGAAGTGGATAGGATCAAGGAGAGGATAGAAACAATACACCTTCCACACAAGCGGGCACCCTCTGGGGAAATTTCTTCCACCAGTGAAAGGCAATTTTCACTGACATCCAAGGCCTGCTCAAGCAAAAATTTTGAAGCCTCCAATATTTGATGGGCAATCTTCGTGGTCTATGTATCGACGTCAATTTGAAGCGGCAGCAAACGCAAACGGCTGGTCCGAGGAAGAAAAGGCCACTTCACTAGTCCTGTGTCTGCGAGGCCAAGCGTTAGAGATATTGCAGAATATCCCCGAGAATAAGCAGAAGGAGTATTCTAGAATCGTGGAAGCTTTAGAGATAAGATATGGGCAGCAGTATCTTAAACAAGTGTTCCGAGTTAGCTAAAGAGTCGATCCCAAAAACCAAACGAATCACTGCAGGAATATGGAGCAGATATGGAGCGACTCATTAATTTGGCCTATCCACAAGCACCGAAAGAGTCCATAGAACAAATTGGAGTGCAAACCTTCATCGACGGCCTAAGAGATCCTGACATGCAGCAAGCCCTTCGACTAGGACGTCTTCAGACCATAAGCGGGGTACTAATAGCATCATTGGAGTTCGAAGCGGCTAAAAATGCATCAAGAAATACGAGATCCAAGTTACGAGAAGTCAAATCCATCGAAGATTCTTCTACGAGCGAGGCGCTGTTGAATAAGTTATTGGACTCCATATCGGCATTGGGTAAACAAATGACTTCTGAAGAAAATAAAAGGAGGCGCTGCTATAGCTGCGGAAAAACTGGTCATCTACAAAGAAGCTGCTGGGAAAGATCAAGGTCCAGAAGTCCAATGAGGGTAAGGACGACATCTACAAGCAATGAAGCGAGATCGAGATCCCCAAGCCCAAGAAAGGAACAACGTGGTCGTTTTATCAGAGGAGGCTACAGGAGGTCACCCACGCCAGAAGGGAGACCTCGAACGCCTGAAAGAAGACTCTCTTCCAACCCGGAAAAACGAGAATTAGTTGGCACTAGGGGGCGGGTGTCGACTTTCAGTGTTCAAAGCCCCAAGATTCCTATCCCGACGATGAAGAGAAATGGACAAAGTCTACTAGTCCAAGGCCAATTAGAAGATCGAAGATTCACCTTCACTATAGATACAGAAGCTTCCAGAACAGTTGTTCGTCCAGACCTCATACAAAAATCTGTAAAGCCGATAAAGAGGAATATGGTTTTGGAAACAGCTACGGGACAAACCTCACCAATCATTGGAGAGACTCTTGTACGCAACCAGATAGGCCCCATTACCATGGAACATTTTATTTTGGTTGCAGACATAAAGGATGAATGTGTTTTGGGTCTAGATATCATGGAGAAGAACGACTTCATCCTTAATGTCAGAAAGAAAATATTGCGGATCGGAAATGAAGAAATCTTCCTGAGCAGATACGAAGAAAAACTCCAACCAATGAAGATTTATGTTGAGGAAGACATCCATATTCCGAAAAATTCCGAAACCATTGTTATGGCCAGACTGGAAGGTGAACATGGGGATTTGAGCACTGGAATAATTGAAAACGATGAATACCGTAACGATGGACTTGTAATTGCCAGATGTCTTGTGAACACGGAACAACAAATTCCTGTCAGGGTTGCCAATACTACAGATATCAAAGTTTTGCTGAGGAGAAACGACCAATTGGGCATCTGCAAACCCGTCACTCGAGTCATCAATTGTGAAAACCAAACTCGAACACTTCGAAGAAAAACTACCAACATCGATCAGAGAACAATCGAAAAAATGATGGAATCCACGGAACACCTATCTCTGGAAGAAAAACAGAAGGTCAAAGAGTTTCTCGATAGTCATGGAGACATCTTCTCGACAGAAACTTCAACGGGACGTACCAATCTAGTCCAACACCGAATCAACACCTGCAATGCCCAACTAATCCGACAAGCTCCAAGGAGACTACCATTTGCCAAACAGAGAGAGGTAGTCAACGTGATCAACGATATGCTGAAGGATGACGTAATTGAAGAATCCACAAGCCCGTGGTCCTCACCGGTAGTCTTAGTAACTAAAAAGGATGGATCAACCCGATTTTGCGTGGACTATCGACGATTGAATGACGTCACCATGAAGGACAGCTATCCATTGCCAAGAATCGATGACACGCTTAACACACTATCTGGTTCAAAATGGTTTTCAACGTTGGATTTGAAAAGCGGTTACTGGCAAGTGGAAGTCCATCCCGATGACAGAGACAAGACAGCATTCTCTGCCGGACACGGGCTGTACCAATTTAAAGTTCTTCCGTTTGGATTATGTAACGCTCCTGCCACCTTTGAACGACTTATGGAACTAGTACTAAGGGGTTTGACATGGAAAACCTGCCTTGTCTACTTGGATGACGTAATGGTAATGGGAAAGACGTTTGACGAACATTTGAAAAATTTGGAAGAAGTATTTTTGAGGTTAGAAAACGCCAACCTACAGCTCAATCAGAAAAAAAATGCTGTTTATTCAAAAAGGAAGTTAATTTCTTAGGCCATGTCATCTCGGCCGAAGGAATCAAGACCGATCCTGCGAAAATCGAGGCTGTTAGGAGTTGGCCACGTCCCAGAGACAAACACGAAGTAAGAAGTTTCTTGTGACTATGCACTTACTATCGAAAATTCGTACAGGATTTTGGAAAAATCGCCAAGCCACTCCATTGCTTGACTGAGAACAACGTTCAGTTTGATTGGAGTTCTGATTGTCAGCAGTCATTCACTGAACTGAAGAAGAAATTAACAACTGCACCTATTTCAGCTTATCCACAAGAGAAAGGCACTTTCATTTTGGACTGTGATACGTCTCAGTATGGTATCGGATCTGTTTTATCTCAGGAACAGGATGGCGAAGAGAAAGTTATAGCCTACTACAGTAAAACTCTGCGCAAAGCCGAAAAGAAATGCTGTGTTACGAGAAAGGAACTTTTATCGATAGTCAAAGCCATTGAACATTTCCACACCTACCTCTATGGCAGACGTTTTCTCGTGAGGACTGATCACAGCGCTCTGCAGTGGATAATGAACTTCATGAAGCCTGAGGATCAGGTTGCCAGATGGATAGAAAGACTCCAACAATATGACTTCAAAATAATTCATCGTAAAGGCAGGAAACACAGCAATGCAGACATCTTATCAAGACGTCCATGCTTGGAGCAGGAATGCCGGTATTGACTTGAAAACAAAGAGGCCAACTTCTACAATGAAGAGCAGTGCAAGGAAATTTTGCAAGCCACTACCGTGAGAGTCGAGTACGAAGAATCTGATTTATGGACAACAGAAGAAATGAGGAAAAGTCAGAAGAAAGATAACAATCTGAAGTTAGTCCTGAGCTGGCTAAAAAATGGAGTAAGACCCGAGTGGCAGGAAGTATCCAAGTTTGGTGCAGTTGCCAAAGGATACTGAGCTCAGTGGGATTCCCTATGTCTTCGTGATGGCCTATTGCATCGCAGATGGGAGAGCCCAGATGGAGCAACCGTGGTGTACCAACTGGTGCTGCCAAAGGTTCATGTCAAAGATGTGCTTGAACAACTTCATAGTAGTCGTGCAGGTGGACACTTCGGAATCAAGAGGACCCTAGCTAGAGTTCGAGATCGATTCTATTGGGTGAATTGCCGTCGAGATGTTGAAGAATGGTGTAAGAGATGTGATCTTTGTTCATCAAAGAAGGGACCGAAAGCCAGAAGTCGAGGAAAAATGGCCCAGTATCTTTCTGGTGAACCATTCGAAAGAGTAGCAGTTGACATTCTGAGGCCGTTTCCTGTTACTGAGCATGGAAATAAATACTTGATGGTAGCCATGGACTATTTCTCCAAATGGCCCGAAGTTGTGCCCATTCCAAACCAGGAGGCAAAGACAGTTGCAAAGGCCTTCCTAGAAAATGTGATAGCCAGACATGGAGTTCCGCTAGAATTACTTCATATCAAGGAAGAAACTTCGAATCCGAGTTATGGCAGGAAATGATGAACATTTTAGGCGTGAAGAAAACTCGCACAACAGCCTTACATCCACAATCAGATGGAATGGTTGAACGACACAATAAAACCATCAGCCAGTATCTGTCGATATTCATCTCCAAGAATCAAAAGGATTGGGATGAGTTGGTGCCACTATTTCTCCTATCCTATCAAAGTGCCCAGCATGAGTCCACCGGATATACCCCTTCAATGTTAATCACTGGAAGAGAAACGAAACTGCCAATCGATCTGCTATTTGGAATGCCACCCGCCAGGAATGTAGATGAGGACAAAGTTCTTCCAGAATTTGTCAAAGCATTGCGAGAAAGACTGGATCGAGTGCATGATTCTTCAAATCACCAGTGACAAGATGAGAAGAGATTTGACAGGAATACTCCAGGGACTATGTTTGAGCCAGGTGATGCTGTTTGGCTGTACCAACCTCAAAGAAAGAAAGGACTATGTCCCAAGCTACAGAGGAACTGGACAGGCCCTTATGTCATCGTAAATAAAATCAACGATTTGGTGTACCGCATCCAGCTTACCCCAAGGAGCAAACCCAAAGATGTTCACGTGGAGGGGTTAGCAGAATACCGAGGCCACGATCCTCCAAATTGGTTCCAGCGAGACAATCAAGATGGAGATGATGTTATCCGGGACGGAACAACCTAGAAGAGGAGGCAGTGTTACGAACCTGGTAGTAGATAGAAAAATCATGAATCCTTCTGTTTGCCTTCTATAAACCCATTAGAATGTACTAGAATCATTAAAGTTTATTCGAGAACTTAGTATGGAATGTTCTGTTGAAAGTTCTATAGCTTCTAGAATAATGTTATCCTATAAATACGATCAGATTTGCCAAGTTTGGAAGTTTTTGAGTTATGTTTACTTTTTAACATTTGACTGTTGTAACGTTACCAAGTGAAGTTTGAAGTATTTATTTGAACTGCAAAGTGTCAAACAGTGTTGTCAGTTGTATTATTTGTTCTGTGACAATAAAGGCGAGTTTATAAGTAAGTGTACCACTTATTGAACCTGAAAAACGCAACAATATATACTGAAAGGTCCAAAAAGAATCATACCAAACATATATCCACAACAGCACCGTTCCACAGATCATCATCTTTCTATATCTTTATTTATAGTAAACTATCAATTGACATTGTGAAGGAGAAGCAATACACTCGACGACCTTTCATTCCTTGTTTTCTTTACCCACTCCCTTCTCCACTGAGCGAGGATCTGTTTCAAGTAAGCAGTTCTTCCTTTCGCCATATTCACTTCCTCGAGGAAAGGAAGAACGTAGCAAAGTTGGCGCCCAATGTTCATTTCTATAAATAAGAGTGACTAGTTTCTCCTTTACTTCTGAACTTTGACATTTCTTCTGGATAATGAACTGTGGATGCGGTGATTGTGTGACTAATCAAAAATAATAGCGTCAATTACCAAGCCGGAACTTTTTATCACTCAATATTTATACAGGCGGTGTTTATAGTCACTCAAGGCTGGTTCACATACAGGTTGTTCCTTTGAATAATTTTGATGGTAATTATTTTATTACTTTTGGATCCATTGATAGGCTGTTAAAGGTACCTTTCTCTTTTCAAACGAATAATGTTTTTGGAATTGACATTGTACAGGGTGGATCAACTTTTGTGAGCTGCGTTTTTTTATTTGGCATTTAAGTCATAATTTGGGGCTTGGTAAGCGAAGGGAATAACTGTTCGTGTGGTTTTCGAACCATTTTTCATATTGAATCGTATTATAATTTTTTTATTTTTTCGCTTGCTTTCTTAGGTAAGTTAGGATAGGGGTGTAACAAGGTTGCATAAAATAAAAAGCATATTCAATTGCAAGTTTTTATACATATATCTCTGATTATAAAATGGAGAAAAGGGCTTGGGCATTGGAACGCTCTGAACGAATGGGACCAACTCGAATTTCAAAATTGCCACCCATTATCGAGTTAGACAAAAGCGAACGCAAACTGAGTGATTTAGCCGCGCGTATCAGACATTTTTATTATAATAATAGATGTTATGAGTTCAAAAGGATATATTCACGACTTCTACATCTGAGTATGCGGTTACAAAGAATTCAATGTGATTACCAATTAATCAATATCTAATGGACGAGAAAGTACCTTCTGTAAATTAGCCGATTCTTTTGCCGGAAATGATAACGGAAAATATAGGCTTTCGTCAATCGTGCCCAAAATAGATAGGGAAAATAGCATAGCTGATGATATCGAACAGAACTCTGAAATAGGAGATTTGGAAAACCTTCCTTCACTTGAGTCTGCATTTCGCGTAGCAAAGAGGCGAAACGGTTGAATATTCACCTTCACAGCAGAGGTGGTTCGGATTGTCATACCGGATACTCACTACAAAATTCTGAAAAAGAAGAAAATTCTTCACCAATTCAACTATACCGCACATCGAATGTTAATTTACTACCAGACAGAAAAGGTTCAGTCGATGTTACAACAAGAAGGCATAATGGAAACTGTTTTCCAATTGAACTCCACCAATCATCGAAAATCATTTCATGAGAACGACAATTTGAAAACAATCTTGTTTAGAGTTTACGAGAAGGATACGAACCGAAAGAACGTCAGTCAGATTTATTTGTTCGGAACCTATGACATTTTCGAACTCATTCTTCTGAACCTACGAGAGACAGAAATGTGAACTTTGTTGCTCATAACTCGTGCGTAATGTTCCAAGACGGAATTGAAGATAGAACTTATAAACATAAAAATACAATCAGGAATATCCTCATGGAAACAATTCATCTTCCGATTTCTCGACTCGAATGAGGCACTTGCAGTTGGACCCCTTAAATGGTGGGTAGTCACTCGCCGATTCGTGTTTATGACACTTCTTCTAAATTCGATATCAGTCGATGGCGTTTACAGTATGACGGAATTTCAAGCGTCACAAACTTTCCGGAACGGGTCGAAGAACTGAAGTCGTCTCGGGCTATGCCCACGGAGAGACTTCTTCAGTCCGCTCCAGAGCTACTCACCAAGGATACACTCCTTTGGTTTGATTTTGGGAATGGATTTCTGCTCCCAAATGAAAATCATACCAGACTTATTCACTGGCGAGTGAAACTTTCGTTCTGAGATACAGGTGGGTAGTACTCATATTTGTGGTATTCAGGACATCGGCTCTTTGAATGTGATACATACCACTTCTTCGCCTATCAAACAGAGGTATTACCCGATTACCCCTGCTCTTCAGAAAATTGTCAATGAAGAGCTTGACGAAATGTTGGCCAAGGTGAAGAAAAATGATGGAAAGTGGAGATTTTGCGTTAACTATAAGCGTTTGAATGCTGTTAGTATAGCTGATGCTTACCCGATACCGTACATTAGTGTGATATTGGACAAGCTTCGTGACGGTCGCTATTCAACAACGCTGGACATCAAATCAGCCTACTAGCAGAATCCACTAGCTCTAGAGTCCCGTCCATTGACAGCGTTCACCGTCCCCAACCGGGGCCTATTTCAATTCAAACGGATGCCGTTTGGGTTACATTCAGCTTCAGCAACTTGGCAACGTCTCATCGACCGTGTCCTTGGTGCTGACCTTGACAGTAACACCTTCGTCTACTTAGACGACGTTATCATTTGCACTTCCACTTTTGAAAAACACATGGGAGTGTTGACTAAGTTGATAAAACGAATTAGTGGAGCTGGTTTGACTCTTAACAGAGAAAAGTGTGCTTTTTGCCGCTCAGAGTTACGTTATTTGGGGTACGTGGTAAACGAGTTTTTACCCATGGTTGATCCAGATAAGGTTAGTGCAATCATGAACATACCTAATCCCCAAAACATCTCTCAGGTCAGAACAATTGTTGGCCTAGCTTCCTGGTACAGACGTTTCATACCACCGTTTTCTTTGGTTGTTTCCCCCTTAACTCAACTAACACAAAAGAACCGCCCCTCTGTTTGGGACGAGAAGTGCGAGGCAGCACTGGAATCTGTCAAACAAAACTTGGTATCTGCTCCTATTTTGGCTTGCCCAGACTTCAACTTACCATTCATTGTCGAAACTGACTGTTAGAGATCCAAACTGGTCTGTATATTTCATTGATATTTTATTCTTTGTTCATATGCGCGCCATCTGCACTAGACGGCGCCTGCGCCACTGGACTGAGTTGAAACACATTCATTCGGAACCGACACACAATTAGGTCGCTTAAAAAAGTGAACACCCGCTATACCTGCATATCTATATGATTTGTTCTAGTTTCGTTTTGTGTTTGTAACAAGATTGGATTTAGTGTCTCTCCGCAACAACGTGTCGCTGTGCACCTTCCGCTTCAACAACAGGGGCCCCTTGTCGTAAGAAGGAAAACTCCAGCTTGAGGTAAGCCGTTTAGTGCTGTAGTTTAGATTACTTTTCCGCTAATGCATTTTTCTCATTCAACTATTATAAAGTATACAGTCCATTTTCCCAACCATTTCAAAAGCTATCGGAGCCTTAACATTGGTCCTTCGAGCCGGATCTGAACCAGCGACCTATGGAATGTTACCGCTCATAGGTTCATGTGTTGTTCCACAAACAAAAACCTTTTTATTAGCTACTGCTTCAGTTGCATTTTCCGACAGCATTGGAAACTTTCACACGATCAGATGCTTGTTAGATTCTGGAAGTATGGTTTCTATTATAAGTCAACGAGCATCTAAATCACCACACTCTGTAGGAATAAGAGGGTTGGGTTCAATGCAAGCACGCGTGAATAGCGGGCTTGTTTCGATCACTTTGAAACCAGTTGACAGCCAAACCCCCTTATTGCACACCGAAGCAATTATTATGCAAAAAATTTGTGATCCAATACCGTCATCTCCAATCAATATTTCCTCTTGGGATCACACAGCAAACCTTACACTCGCTGATCCATATTTTCTTAGACCTGCACACATTGATGTGTTGTTGGTAGCGGACATCTTTTCGAAAATCATCTTGAATGATAAAATCGCGGGCTTGAATGAGCAACCCGAAGCGATAAATACCGTTTTTGGATACGTTATGCTTGGACGAGTAAATTCCTTGCATCCACCAGTATTGTCATATACGTGTCAAATTAATTATGAGATACGGTTGGAAAATATCCTGAAGAAATTTTGGGATGTGGAATCGGTACCGGATGCACTTTCTTTGTCCCCTGAAGATACAATCTGTGAATCCATGTTTACTGAAAATTATCATAGAGATATGTCGGGCAGATACATAGTTTCGCTTCCATTCAAAGAACCCTCACCAATCTTTCCAGGAATTCGCGAACTCGCGATAAATCGATTTCTGTCTCTTGAACGCCGCTTGGTAAAAAATTAAAGTTTGTATTCACAATATTGTGGATTCATGCGCGAATATTTGAATTTAGCTCATATGGAGCGCGTATCAAGTACAGATATTTCCCCCAAATCGTATTATTTGGTACACCACTGTGTATTGAAGCCAGAGAGCACCAGTACAAAGTTACGGGTTGTATTTAAAGCTTCAGCTAAATTAGCAAATCAAAAATCGTTAAATGACTATTTATTTGTTGGACCCAAACTCCAACAAGATCTGATGAGTATTTTATTTCAATTTCGTTTACACCCCTATGCTCTGTGTGGAGACGCCCGCAAAATGTACCGTATGGTCTTGGTAGAAAAGTCTCATCAAGATTATCAAAGAATAATTTGGAGATTCTCTCCTAATGAACCTCTACAAGACTACAGACTTTGCACTGTAACTTATGGGTTAAATTGTAGTCCATTCCTAAGCCTGAGAGGTGTACGCCAACTTGCGGAGGACGAAGGTACAGAATTTCCCGCCGCCGCTGAGATAATACACCGAAATTCGTATGTTGATGATTTTGTATTTTCTGTAAAAACGTTTCCAGAAGCCCAAGCTCGCGTTTCGGATTTACTTTCTCTGATGGGGCGAGGAGGATTTGAACTACGTAAATGGTGTTGCAATGATTTGGCTGTTCTCTCCAAATAACCTATTGATCACTTATCAATGGATCCACTTAAGTTCAGTGAACCTGATGATTCGACTTTGAAAATATTAGGACTCCAATGGAATCCACGCCAAGATTGTTTTTTCTTTTGCATAACACCTTCACCTTTTCGAGATTGCACCAAACGCGTATTGTTAAGTGAACTCGCTAGAATATATGATCCTCTTGGATTTTTATCCCCCCTAACGTTTTATATAAAATATCCTATTCAGAGATTGTGGTTATCTGGCAGTGATTGGGATAGTGCGCCTCCTCCAGATATCGCTAGGGCTTGGGAACAATATCAAACGGAAGTTCCTCAAATTGCTAAATTACGGATTACCCGAATGGTTCAGTCCCCACAAGCAGTTGCTTGTGAGCTTCATGGATATTGTGACGCTAATGAATCTGGTTACGCTTGTGTAATATATTTGAGAAGTTTTCAAATTGATACAGTTTCAACTCATTTTTTATGTAGTAAATCCAAAGTCGCTCCTATTAAACGAATCAATGTTCCACGTTTGGAATTATTCACTGCTGCCCTTTTGACAAAATTAATTGATTACACATTGAAGGTTTATAGTACAGACTTGAAACTCACAAAAGTATATGCTTGGTCCGATTCACAAGTTGCCTTGCATTGGATCAAGGGTTCGCCGTATCGTTGGAAAACGTTTGTTGCCAACAGGGTATCGTTCATACAGGAATAACTTGGTTCCGAATGTTGGGGTTATATCGATTCTGCTAGCAACCCTGCCGACATTGCCTCTAGGGGTGTATTACCTTTGGCGTTCATGTCTCATTCCGCGTGGCTTGACGGTCCAACAAGCCCTCGAACCATGCAGGAATTCAATCCGACTCCACCACCGGCATTTGAGGACATATTATGTTCTTCAGAAGAAGAAAAAAAAATCGTTCTAATTGCGGTTCCGTCCCCCAATCATTTTCTCAATAATCTAATACAGAATATCTCCAGTTTCTCCAAATTACAACGAATAGTCGCTTACGTTTTAAGATTCCTACACAATGTTTGCCATAAAGAAAGACGTTTTGGTCCGTTTACTTTATTCGAGTTGTATAAAGCAACGCAAACTTTAGCTCGTTTTACGCAGCATACTCATTTTCACGACGAATTGAACAATAAAGAATTTTCTCGGCCTTTGAGAAAGTTGCAAGTATTTTTGGATTCAAATGGTATTTTGAGAGTGGGAGGTCGATTAAAAAACTCGTTCGAAATAAAACATCCAATTCTTTTGCCTTCTCGCAACCGCCTCACAACACTTATAATTCAACATTATCATGAAAAATACTTTCACACAGGAAATCGTACTACTCAATACCTCATAACACAAAATTTTTGGATTTTGTCGGCCAAACGGGCTGTCAATTCTGTTTTATCGAAGTGTATTCGATGTTGAAAAACTAAGCCTAGAAGTTTTCAGCCTCCTATGGGCAACTTGCCTAACTCTCGAGTGGAACAAGTTAAACCGTTCTCACAGGTCGGCCTGGATTTTGGAGGTCCTTTTTACATAACCCTCAAAAGGCATAGAGGTGTGAAGAGTGTTAAAGCTTATCTATGCTTATTTATATGTTGCGCTACGAAAGCGATACATTTGGAATCAGCCAGTGATTTGTCCGCTGAAATATTTATTCCTGCTCTTCAGCGTTTCATAGCAAGACGGGGCCGGGTTTCTGTTATTTATTGTGATAATGCCACGAATCATGTTGGGGCTGCAAAACAGCTCGCTTTGATGAAATCTGCCGCACATCATGAACATATTGAATTCAAGTTTTCTCCACCTAGTGGACCGCATTTTAACGGACTCAGCGAAGCCGGAATCAAATCAGTAAAAGGTCATCTAAATAAGGTGATCGGCGACCAAATATTAACGTATGAGGAGTTCTACACCCTTCTCACTTTAATCGAATCAGTACTGAACTCCCGTCCTCTTACGCCGATTTCCGCCGATTGTGAGGATTTTACTGCGCTCACTCCCGGGCATTTTCTAACGTTGGAACCTGTTTCGACATTAGATGTTCCAGATTGTACGAGTTATATATACAAACCCCTAAGAAACCCTTAACTTGTAACTTCCATGTAGTGCTGACTAAGGTTTATGAAAATATGATTAACCGTGCTTTATAGTTAGTTCAGTTCTGTTAGCGACGTTGTACGAGACACATCTCTGTCTTCACAAATAAATTTGTACTTTGTAAATTCGATTTTGCTTTTTAAAAATAGTTTCTCGTGGCCCGAAAGCTTAATTGGCGCAGTCGGTAGGATAACGGAAGAATATCGATCGTGAAATTCGTCAGTTTTAACTGTTAATCCGTTATCGAAAGAACAGCTTCGATAGACCACCCAGAAACCGGCATACCCAGTTGCTGCAGACTCCAGAAGGGGACGTCCTGGTTCACCATCGTGGTAAGTCGAGAATTCCTTTCTGCTTTAAAATTTTTTCCTTCAAAACTTTATCGTAAAGATTTTTGTTCGAAATTTTTGAATATTGATTTTCAAACCCATTCAGTAAATCCATCATTTTTTCTTTTATCGTAATCGAAATCGGTGGACTGACTATAGATTAGCGATTATTGATCACATTCAAATCATTTTATAATTTACCTGAATTTAGTAATAACTACATTAAATACACGTAATTGCATTTCGAAACCTGATACTCAGAGTTCGCCGCTCGTTATCTCAAAGACAACGACACTTGTTCTCGTGAAATATTACACGGTTTGAAAACTGACTGTGAGGAAAGAAAGAATAGCTTGTATTGTACACTGTTATCTTCAAATTCCTAAAAGAAATAATTTTATCGTTTCTAAGAATTATTTTGTGAGGTATTTCAATATAAATTCAATAAGGTCTAAATATTCTTCAGTTATATTTTTACAATTAAGCGTATATAAACGTACGAAATAGCATTTGATGACTGACCCCATAATTGAAAGTTTGACAAATAATTTAAGCTCATTGCGAGTTTCAAATATGGCAACAGAAATCAATTATACACTATTCAAGATTTATTCCGATACTATTCCAACATACGATGGGTCGTCAGAGACCCTCGAAATATTTATTAACGCCGCCGAGCAATTTCATAAAAAATATCATGGTGCCGACGCCACATTAAATCAGTGCATCTTGAGTATTTTATTGAGTAAGTTGAAAGATAGAGCCCAGTTATTAATCGGAGCAAGGTCCGAACTGAAGACATGGACTCAAGTAAAACTAGAATTGAGAAACACTTTTGGCGATCGACAAAGCCTCGATAACCTCGAACAACAATTGTTTACTCTTACACCAAATAGAGGCGAACATCCTCTGGATTTCGCAAAAAGAATCCAATTATTACGCAGTAAATTAGCTTTCAAAATAAACTCCGACGCCAATATGGACCAAGCTACTAAACTAATACATATTCGACAATACGAATCTCAATCTCTCAAAGTATTCTTGAGGAACCTGAATATCCGACTACAGGACAAAACTATCGTCCAAAATCCGAATTCCCTAGAAGCAGCAATGAACCTTGTCCAGGAGGATGAGAATTTCAGACACACCCAAAATCTAGTTTTCCAAAATCGTCCGAACGTTAATTCACCCAAACAACCTAATAGACAAATTGGACAAAATCATAATAACCTTCATTTAAATTATAGTCCTTTAAATTCACAACAAATGGCTCCAATTCAAACAATCAGGAACCAAAATCAGGCATCAGACTTCCGAAATCAACCTTCCAATATCATTAGAACACAATCTCAATATCCAAGTCACAGCCAGAATAACTTTAGGCCCCCATTTCCCAGTCAACCAATACATGTCCAACCCAGACCAGTAAGACAAACATTTTTAACTAACAGACAAGTGTTTGGTCCGCCACGAAACGTTTTTAAACCAACAGGTAAACCTGACACAAGGACTTTCGAACCGATGTCCACTACATCTAGGAACTCTACGGTTCATAGACCCATGCCCCATTCATTCACTAATCCGGCCCAATCGCAACCTCAAAGATGGACACCCATGAATGAGGAAATGTACAATCACGGTTACGACCAGTCTGACGTTGCTTATAACTATTATCCGAATAACTACCGATACGACTATCTCTCCTATGACCAAATTAACACTACACAAGAATTTCAACCTGAACATTTTCAAGATAATTCTTATACTGACCATTACCCCGACGAATATTGTCCTCCCCACGAACCATCAGATGAACGGAGCAACGACATTCACGAGTCTGAGGGCGAAAATTTTTACAAATCGCCTCCAAAGAACGAGACAGCATGATAGAACTTCACTCTGCCACGGTCAATGGACTCCCATATATAAAAATTCGTAACCCTCCGATAAAATTACTAATTGATACAGGATGTCACACCTCAATACTGAAACCTTCGATTGTCGAAAAATATTTCCCTGACAGAATTTTTAGACAACCTTCCCAATTGAAAACTTCTCTAGGAGAAAGAGAAATTCAGTTTAGAGCTCTTATACCCGCCTTTGAAGAATTCCAGTGTTGTTACGAGACCGAGTATATTTTATTTCAATTCCATGAATTTTTTGATGGTATTATAGGATTGAAAGAATTAAAAAATTTAGGATTGAATATCGATTTTAACAATCAGCTACTACGCAATGACCTGGTGCAAATACCGTTCTTTTATAGACAACCTCACGAAACTTCCTTCACTTTCGAAATACCGCCTTTCGAAAGTTTGGTCCGGAAATATCCCGTCGATATTAACGAAGGGGAGATCATAATTACTAATAAAAATTTCAATGGATTGTATATACCGGAAACTTTGACTTGTGCTTCGAACTATCGCGCTACTTTCGAAATTTTCAATAATACTGATAGGACAATTTCTGTCACAATGCACGAACCCTTTAAAGCTATCCGAATTGAAAAAGAACATTTCGAATTTTATCATATCGAGAGCGCTCTACCCGACATTCAATATTACGATTTGACAAAAGACATTTCTGACAAAATTAGGACAGACCACATGAATCCAGAAGAAAAACGAGCCATTCTAAAACTCTATAAAGAATTTGCAGACATATTCCATAATGAACATGATAAACTCTCATTTACCAATAAAATCAAACACGAAATAAAGACCAAAGACGAGATACCAATACATACGAAATCTTATCGCTTTCCTCATTGCCATAAGGAGGAAGTCCAAACGCAAATTCAGAAGATGCTCACCGATGGAATCATTCGACCATCATCCTCCGCTTGGAGTAGCCCAATATGGATTGTGCCGAAGAAGACCGACGCATCAGGAAAGAAGAAATGGCGCATCGTGGTAGATTATAGGAAGTTGAATGAAAAAACAATCGACGACCGATACACGATTCCGAATATAGACGATATCCTGGACAAATTGGGAAAATGCAATTACTTTACCACCCTCGACCTAGCATCTGGATTCCACCAGATCGAAATGGAAGAAGAATCCATCGAAAAAACTGCCTTCAACGTGGAGCATGGGCATTACGAATACGTTCGCATGCCATTCGGGTTGAAGAATGCACCCGCAAGCTTCCAACGAGTAATGGATCATATCCTTAAATATTTACGGAACAAAATCTGTCTAGTGTACATGGACGATATTATCGTGTTTTCAACTTCCTTGCAAGAACACATAGCCAATTTAAAACAAGTCTTTAAAACTTTACGCGAAGCTAAATTGAAAATACAACTAGATAAATGTGAGTTCATGAAACAAAATGTCGAATTTCTAGGTCATGTTGTCACGCCCGATGGCATCAAACCTAACCCTAATAAAATAAGGGCAATTCAAAATTTCCCCATACCAACTACTGCTAGGGAAATCAAATCTTTTCTTGGCTTATTAGGGTATTATCGGAAGTTTATAAAAGATTTTGCCCATCTCACCAAACCATTTACGCGGTGTCTGAAAAAAGGCGAAAAAATAACTCATACCTCGGAATTTTTGGAAACTTTCGAAACATGCAAACAAGTACTCACAAATGAACCCCTACTCCAGTATCCTGATTTTAAGAAACCCTTTATACTGACTACTGACGCGTCTAACGTGGCCATTGGTGCCGTTTTATCGCAGGGTGCCATAGGAAAAGATAAACCTATCGCGTACGCTTCGAGGACATTAAACCCATCCGAACAAAATTATTCCACGATAGAAAAAGAACTTTTATCGATAGTGAATTTCACCAAATATTTTAGGCCATATTTATTCGGAAATCAATTTACGATTGTAACCGATCATAAACCTTTGCAATGGCTTTTCAACCTCAAGGACCCCAGCTCAAGATTGGTAAGATGGCGCTTGAAGCTGGAAGAGTACGATTACAACATTGTATACAGAAAAGGTAAAAACAACTCCGTCGCAGATGCCCTTTCCAGAATAGAACTCCACCCACTGGAAAACCAATCAATGATAGCCAATACCGATTTATCAGACAACCGATTTGAAGAGGACTTTCCCGAAATCTTCGCGGACTTGGCAAACAAAGAAGAAATCCCAGAAATTTCAGACGAAGACCTTCAAGACCTTGACAATCGCCTAAACGATGAAATTCGAAAACTTCGAACTGGCAAGAAACCAACAGAAGAAGAAAAAGAAAAACCACCAGAAAAGAAAAAAGTAAACGTCTTATCAAACGTAGTCTTAGTTCCAGCAGTACAGGAGCCGCAGGAACCCGACGACAGCAATGAAACTCAGCACTCTTCCCATGAAAATCCAATTCTTGAAATCCCAATTTCTGAACAACCGTTGAATAAATTCAAAAACCAAATTATACTTTCCGAAAGTGTAGACACTCTTTCCCCTCGGGTAAGGGTAACGAAACCTTTAAACCTTTAAAACTCGTCTAAAAATAGTACTACCAAGTAAAAATATCGAAAATGATCTTGTGAGAATCTTCTTAGAATATCTTAAACCGAAAATAGTACATGGCATACTTTTTGAAGAACGTTTGAAAAATAAAGTAATTCCATTGATTCAAAAACACTTTAAACATTCAGCCTTCAAACTAGTCCAGAGTAATGTCCTTTTAACCGATATCACAGACAAAGACGAACAGAAACTAAAAATCCAGCATCATCACGAAACAAAAACCACTCATAGGGGGATAAATGAAACGAAAGACTCCCTATGTAGAACATATTATTGGCCAAACATGATTCAAGACGTGACAAATTATATAAACACTTGTGTCACTTGCCAAAAGACAAAATATGAACGTCACCCCAACATTATCAAATTCAACCCTACTCCTATAGGAGAATACCCATTCGAGCATATTTATATCGATGCATTTTCGGCAGATAAAACTAAATTTTTGACAATTATTGATAGCTTCTCGCGTTTTGCCCAAGCATACCCGATTCATTTGAATGCACCCAGCATATTAGATGGTTTATTGAAATTCATTTCCCATTACGGTATTCCGAATAAAATTACTTGCGACTCTGGAACAGAGTTCAAAAATAGTCTAATTCAAGATTTCTGTAACTTGCACAAAATAACTCTACATTACATAACTCCCAAAAATGCCAATAGCAACAGTCCTGTAGAACGCCTACATTCTACGCTCATTGAAGAAATCAGAACCCTGAAACTCGAACATCCTGATAGACTAATAACTACACAAATGATATACGCTATATTAGGATATAACAACACCATCCACTCCGCGACCAAATTCACCCCTTTTCAAATTATTAAAGGAAACATTGAACACCAAAATCCGTTTGATATAACATTTTCGAAAATAACTTCTGACTACATTGAAAAACACGCGAGAAATCAAAAAATAATAAACGAAATAATCAAAGAAAATAATGAAAAATCTAAGAACCTTACTGAAGTTAATTCCAAAAGAGATGATCCACCAGCGATAAAAATCAATGAAAACGTGTTTCTGAAAGAATCGCCCCGAAATAAATTATCGCCACTTTATAAGCAAATCCAACCTATCAAGGATTGTGGCATCAAAGTAAAAACGAAAAATTCTAAATATCATAAGAGTAAACTGAAACCTCAAAGAAAACAATCTCAGAAACGAATTTTTCCAGATGACAACGCTGTTCCTTCTACTTCTCGGGATCCTTACCACTAATGGACAACAGATAACCATGACAGAAATACCCAACCCCATCCTTCCTTTCTCTCTTGGAAAAGCGAGAATCACTACCCACAAACATACATTTCTGAAACCAATCGACTTGAAACAATTTGATGACCCAATAAAGAGCATAGCCAATAACTCAAATTACATAACCGACCTTATTTCAATGAAAGATGTACTGTATCCACAATTACATCATATGCATAACCATTTGTTACAACTTCTCAAACAAATTTCTGTGAAATTAATAAACATCAAGCCTCAAAAATTCAGCCGATCAAAAAGAGGCCTAATAAATTTTGTGGGCAGAACTAACAAATGGCTCTTTGGGACATTAGATGACGAAGATGAAGAAAAATATGACCAAGCTATTTCTACACTAAATAATAATCAAAAAATCCTACACCATGATTTGAAAAATTACTTAACTATCACAAAAAGATTCTTGAACGAAACGTCAAATAACTTGCAACACATTGTAAAAAATCAACAACTGATCGGCAAACAGATAGAGAGTATTGTCGACAGTCTGAATAAATACACGCTATTCTTACGGCTCCAAAACTCTCTCGATACAATGATAATCGACTGTCAAAATGTACTGTCAACACTGAACAATATTGAAGAATCGATATTATTCGGTGAACTGAATATTATTCATAACATAATATTACCAACTTCCGAGCTCAAAGAACTTATTGAAATAATGCTTAACATGTACAAAGGAAGTCTACCATATTTCGATAACATTCAATCATATTATAAACTTTTAAAAATTGAAACACGATATAAAAATGATCTCATTCTATTCACGATTCATGTCCCGATACTTAGAGAAAATCTTTACGATTATTATCATTTATTTCCCATTCCGATTTCCAATAATGCCATAATTCCCTTGAAACCATACATTATCCTGAACTCGACTTATCACCACTACGAGGACAGCCCGTGCCACGAAATCGAGACAACCTGTATTTTCCGCCTGGAAAATCAAATATCCAAGGAGGACTGTCTACCTGAAGTACTGAAAGGAAAGAGCAGACAGCCATGCCAATCACTCCAAGTCCATCTAGAACAAGATGTAGTAGAACCAGTCAACGACGCCTATGTCATTGTCATTCCCGCCAGACAAATGGCTATCGAAAAAAAGTGTAAAGAAAGCGGATATGAAGAAATCCACAAACCACAGCTGATCCACATACCCCAGAAATGTAGCCTCATCATTAATGGGGAAGAATACTGCAACAACGTTTCCCCGATACGGGAGACCCCTCTACAATTGCCCAGAATAGAAATCATCGAACCTAACAATGAAGACCACCCCCTGAAGGTCCTGGATAAGATTAACCTAGACGAGCTGACAAGGCTCCAGAAACTAGCCGAGAAAACTCAACTCCACCGACTCCAAGCCTTGGAAGAAAACAACACCCCGTATATTTCTTTTTATATTTGTATTATTCTGAGCATAATTATTGTTATTGTCATCTTTTACAATTCCTCTATAAAATGTAAGAATGATATTTTAAAACATTTCAAATGTGTCAAGACAAAACCTAAGGACTTGAATTCCGAAAATAATACTACCGTATTATTTTCGTCTTAGGGATGGAGAAGTTATATATACAAACCCCTAAGAAACCCTTAACTTGTAACTTCCATGTAGTGCTGACTAAGGTTTATGAAAATATGATTAACCGTGCTTTATAGTTAGTTCAGTTCTGTTAGCGACGTTGTACGAGACACATCTCTGTCTTCACAAATAAATTTGTACTTTGTAAATTCGATTTTGCTTTTTAAAAATAGTTTCTCGTGGCCCGAAAGCTTAATTTACGTCTATTCCCATGAATAGAACTTCCCGTTTTCAAATGATCCAACGTTTACATGGTGAATTCTGGAAACGTTGGAGAAGGGAGTACTTCCATACGCTCCAGCAGCACGAGAAGTGGTTGAAGGTCACGACTCCTCCAGAAGTAAGTCAACTTGTTGTGATCCATGATGATAACGTACCATCGTGTAAATGGTTGATGGGGCGAATTATAACTTTGCATCCCGGCAATGACTCCGTTGTGAGAGTTGCCACTGTTAAGACTGCGAATGGGACTCTCAAACGACCGCTCGTAAAGCTTTGCCCCCTCCCTTCTTCTTAGATATGTCCTTGATATATATCATTTTGTGTTCGTGTTCGTAAAAAAAGAGTGTATTATGGTTTATTCATAATAAGTTGCATTAATTTCTTGAGTTTTCTTTTATTATTTAGTTAAGGGTGAGAGTAAATAAAAATGCAATTTTTGCATTTTTGCCGGGCAGAAATGTTAGAGATCCAAACTGGTCTGTATATTCCATTGTTATTTTTATTTTTTGTTCATATGCGCGCCATCTGCACTAGACGGCGCCTGCGCTACTGGACTGAGTTGAAACACATTCGTTCGGAACCGACACACAATTAGGTCGCTTAAAAAAGAGAACACCCGCTATACCTGCATATCTATATGATTTGTTCTAGTTTCGTTTTGTGTTTGTAACAAGTTTGGATTTAGTGTCTCTCCGCAACAACGTGTCGCTGTGCAGCTTCCGCTTCAACAACAGGGGCCCCTTGTCATAAGAAGGAAAACTCCAGCTTGAGGTAAGCCGTATAGTGCTGTCGTTTAGATTACTTTTCCGCTAATGCATTTTTCTCATTCAACTATTATAAAGTATACAGTCCACTTTCCCAACCATTTCAAAAGCTATCGTAGCCTTACCACTGACGCTTTCGACTATGGTCTTGGAGCTATCCTTTCCCAGCGTTACCCAGATAGTGAGAAAGTTACATGTTACTTGAGTAGTTCACTTACAAAAAATGAAAGAAAATACTCTACAACTGAAAAAGAGTGCCTAGCTGTTTTATTTGCTGTGGAGAAACTTCGACCATTTTTGGAAGCCACTACGATCTTAGTCATAACAGATCATTTTAGTTTTAAATGGCTCTTCAACATGAAGGATCCCGTCGGGAGGATTGCCAGATGAGCACTTAGGCTGCAACGTACGACTTCGATATTTTTCATAGTAAAGGAGAAGATCACCTGGTACCAGATGCTTTGTCTCGAGATGTTTTGTGCGTGGAGAGCGTCGATGATCATGTTGTTGCACCAGAACAGTCCATTTAAAAATGGTACGAGAAGATGTGTGAGAATGTCACCAGGTTTCCCAGGAAGTACCCGTTGTGGATGATCGATAACGGCAAACTTGATCAAAAGATAAGAGCTTTATACCTGGAATAATAATAAGATTCAATATCAAGAATGGTTCGAAAAACAAACGAACAGTTATTCTCTTCGCTTACCAAGTCCCAAATTATGACTTAAACGCCAAAGAAAAAAAAATAAAAAAACGCAGCTCACAAAAGTTGATCCACCCTGTACAATGTCAATTCCAAAAATAGTATTCGTTTGAGAAGAGAAATGTGGAAATGTACCTTCAGCCTATCAATGGATCCAAAAATAATAAATAAAATACAATCAAAATTATTCAGAGACTAGAAAAACCGCCTGTTTAAGTATCTAGTGCAATTGAATAATAAAAAATTCCGGCTTGGTAATTGATGCTATTATTTTTGATTAGTCACACAATCACCCCATCCACAGTTCATTATCCAAAAGGAATGTCAAAGTTCAGAAGCAAAGGAGAAACTCGTCACCTTTAATTATAGAAATTAACATTGGGCGCTAACTTTGCTACGCTCTTCCTGTCCTCGAGGAAATGAATACAGCGAAAGGAAGAACTGCTTACTTTAAACAGACCCTTGCTCAGTGGAGAAGGGAGTGGGTAAAGAAAACAAGGAATGAAAGATTGTCGAGTGTATTGCTTCTCCTTCACAATGTCAATTAATATTTTACTGTTAACAAAGATATAGAAAGATGATGATCTGTGGAACAGTTCTCTCTCTTGATGTTTTATATGATTTTTTTTTCGGACCTATTAGTATACAGTGTGTCCCAGCTAAAACTTGTCACCCCCCTAATATCCGAACTCATGAAAAAAATGGAAAATCGCTCAGACTCGTCGATTTTTATTTCAAGGGGGAACTCTTTCACCAAATACACCATCATTGTGTTGTCAACCCCCTCAACCCCAGCACCCCCTACTTCAGAATTTTCAATGGGATACACCATTTTGAAGGGAATTCAATCCCAAATACATCGGTGTACTGAAATTGAGGATCGATCAAGTGTTGTTGAAGTTTTCATGAAAACTAATTTTTTCCAGATATTTTTATTTTTCATCACCTAACATGTTATCATCGTATGAAAGGTTCAAAATGTGAACCATTCAGTTCCATACAGAAGTATGAGCGATCTTCGAAATTTCTTCGCACATTGCTCAACATTTCTGGAGTCACTGCACGACACTCCGCAACAATTCTCCTGCGTAGATCATCAAGAGAAGTTGGCTGGGTAATATAAACTTTGGATTTCAAATGACCCCATAAAAAGAAGTCTAATGGTGATAAATCAGGAGATCTAGCCGGCCATTCTATTGGTCCTCGCCTTCCAATCCATCGCCCTGTTAAATTGTCATCTAAAAATTGATGTACAGGTGCAACAAAATGTGGAGGAGCTCCATCTTGTTGAAAGGTGAGCTGACCGTCAAGTAACCTATCATCGTCTTCAAGTAACTGAGTGATTCTGGGGTTCACAGTTGTATCAAGAAGTTCAAGATACGTTTGTCCGTTGAGGTTACCATCAATAAAATATGGACCTACAATATGGTCTCCCAGAATACCAGCCCAAAGATTCAATTTCTGGGGAGTTTGTGAATGAGTTTTCCTGTACCAATGGGGATTTATGTCACTCCAGTATCTGCAGTTGTGCCTGTTCACATGTCCATTTAAATAAAAAGAAGATTCGTCAGAAAAGCACACATTGTAGAGGTAATTATTATCACCAATCAATAATTGACTCATGATTTTACAAAACTCTGTACGTCTGTCAGGATCATCTTCATTTAATTCTTGTACATTCTGCCTTTTATAAGGATGGAATTTTACGTCTTTCAGAATTCGATGTACGCTGCTTTTCGAAACTCCAGAAATAGTCTCAAGTTGTCTTACAACTGCAACAGGGACCCCTTCATTTCTCCTAGGCTTCTCTCGTTCATGTTTTTTATTCAGCACTGATCCCGACTCCAAGAACTTATTCATCAATTGAAGCACATACTGATATGATGTGGTGTTTTCTGGATGACTTTCATTGAAACTTCGAGCCGTAGCTCTAGCACATCGTCCATTTTCAAAATACGCAGCTACAATGGATATTCTCTCTTGTACAGTATAAACCATTTTCGAATGTTTTCAAATTGTTGAATGCAGTGACTCGAATACATCAATTACCAAGGCGTAAACAAAGATATGCGTATACAAAAACACATGAGGGCAATTTTTTTTTTTTCATAAAAACGTCTGTCTCACCTTCGAAACTATTATTTCTGACAGCATATTATTTTTCAATACAGTGGCGTACCCACAGTGAACCTTTCTTACGACGCTAACATTTGAGGTGATGAAAAATTAAAATATCTGGATAAAACTTAGTTTTCATTAAAACTTCATCAACACTTGATCGATCCTCAATTTCAGTACACCGATGTATTTGGGATTGAATTCCCTTCAAAATGATGTATCACAAGTATAGTAGTCCCATTGAAAATTCTGAAGTAGGGGGTGCTGGGGTTGAGGGGGTTGATAACACAATGGTGGTGTATTTGGTGAAAGTGTTCCCCCTTGAAATAAAAATCGACGGGTCTGAGCGATTTTCAATTTTTTTCATGAGTTCGGATATTAGGGGGGTGACAAGTTTTAGCTGGGACACACTGTATATAACTAATGTTTACAGTGAAATTTACTATTGAAGGTCATGAGATTGCGTTAGGGATCAATACGAATTTTGTATGAATTGAAGAAGAGTAAATTATATTTGGAAGAAGGCTTATCTGGAGATATCCACGTTCGGCGCGTTGAAATAGTTGTGGTTGCAGCTGTCAGCACGACAGAATAGCGGTTCCTCAATATCAACTCTATCGCAAGGGGTGCCTCTGTATATTCCAGTCTATAGATGTGCTGAATATGGCTTGGCAGGTATTGCTAAGAGCCTTGGTAAGAGCTATCGTTAAGAGCTATCGGTAAGAGGCATAAAAAAAATTATATTACCTTTAGAAATTGTTATCAAAAAAAGTCTAAGAAGTAAGGAAGGTCGATGAAATCATCGATATATATGCAATTTATATCAGAGTATAACTAACCTGTGATATTGGGTGGCCTCAAAGTAGACATGTAACTCCTCATACAGGCACGTTAAACATCTCCAGACTGCGATTGAGGCAACGGTAAGATACAACTTCTCACACAAGCACGTTGCAAATCACCGAATGACATTTTACTTCACACAAAGGCACGTAACAAGTCTCCAGACTAAAATTGAGTAAACGGTGATATGCAACTTCTCACATAGTCACGTTGTAAATCACCGAATGGCATGTTTCTTCACACAAAAGTAGAGATATAATGAGACCGCTTTGGGAGGATGGAGTAAATGACCTATTTCAAGGTCAACTATTCGTGTCATGTTACACACGTTTCCGGTTACTTGTCTACACAGATCAGCAAAATTCAATACGGGTTCAGTGACCTCTTTCAAAGAGTGCATGTGTTAGATATCAAATTCCCTGGAATGTGCTGACATCGAGTTTCCGGTCACAAACATGTTTATAAACTATGAAAAAATTCAATACGAGTTCAATTACCTTATTAAATGTCAATAATTGCACGTGTCAGTATCATATTTCTAAATAGGTATGTGTCAAGTTGCAATAATCCGTGGTGAAAGTTTCCCCCACTACTGCTGATAAAAAATTTATGAACGGGTTACAATATCATAACAGACATTCCATTTTCAAAATGTATTACCGAGTCCAAATTTAGCTTGTCAAATAACTATTTTTGCAAAGAAAAATCTAAAGTAGTGTTGGGTGAAAGAAAATTCCCATTAAATAAATCTAAATGTAAATTTGTTGTTGTGAATCTTTCATATGATTCGAATTTCACTCCATGTATTGAGATTGCTGGAAATGAGGGAGATCGGGTGATTTTCACAGAACATGAGTGGGAGCAGTTTTTGACACATCATGGAGTTATAACCAATCATTTTTACTCATTCGATCAACAGACTGCCATTGAAGACGATACATTCACCGTTGAGTTTATCCAATTTGCAGATGTACGAGTAGTCAAAATCATAAAAGATCACTCATCAGTGTACTTGGGGTTCGAAACAGTCTGTAAGTTATGGGAACTCCTACCCATAATTGAATGTAGGATAGATATTTTGAAACGACAACATGAAAAACGGACTTTGTAAGCTGAGTGGAGATGTATTGCAAAATGCTGTAAATCTGCTGATACCAGGAACAAACCACAATAGTGAAAACATAAGTTGAACTCTGGAATTAATCCATCTTCACCCAGAAGATTTCAAGGCTGAGAATAATAACTTTTGTTTTTCAGTCTTCATCGTATTTTAATAGTCGTCAAACTGACATTAGTGCAGATGTGATAGGTATATACACGTGTACGCAAGTTGTTTGAAACACAATATAATGGGACAGCGAAAGAAATCAGCCGTTAGTACGAACCTAAACACAAGGAAGAAAGGTCGAGGTCTGTCGGATACTCTTATTAATAAACTTCCTGTAGAAATACATGTCCCTGGATATAATTCCTGCGGCCCTGGTATTAAGTTGGAAATGAGGCTATCGAGGGAGGATATAGGCATAAATCCTCTGGATGAGGCTTGTAAGCGACACGACGTTGCTTACTCCAGAAGTGAAGATATAGAATCAAGAAATATTGCAGACAGGAAATTAGCAACATTTGCTTCCGAACGTTTAAAATCATCTGACGCGAAGTTGGAGGAAAAAGTTACAGCATATGGTATATCTAATATTATGAATCTTAAAAGCAAGTTGGGAATGGGTTTGAGACGAAAGAAAAAAATCATGAAAAAAAGAAAGGTGGGGGATTGAAATTTGCCAAAAAACGAAAGAGTGAACAGAAAAAAAGGATCATTCCAATTCTAAAGAAGGGTGGATTTCTTCCATTTTTACTACCACTTCTAGGAGCATTAGGCGCTGCAGGGGGTGGGGCAGCATCTATCGCTTCAGCAGTTAATAAGGCAAAATCTAATGAAGAACAACTTGCTGAACAAAGAAGGCATAATTTGGCAATGGAACAAAGGTTTATATTTAAGACCTCGTGAAGGTTATGGAATGTTCGCTCAACCATATCAAAAAAAACTGCTGAAGTTACCACGCCGAGCCTTAACCAATATCGATTTGACGATGAATGCAGAGCGTTTGAGAATTCCTTACTTTCGAGGTGTTTTTATGAGTGATACACTTCCCGCAAAAATAAGAAGCAATGAGTGCGGTATCATCAATCTTGATTCTGATTTGGGAGAAGGAACTCATTGGACAGCATATTCTAAGAAAACTGCGGAAGTTATATATTTTGATAGTTATGGAAATCTCAAACTACCAAAGGAGTTGATAAAATACTTCCTCAGCGCTGGTGACGTCAATAATATAGAATATAACTATGACTCTTTGCAAAACTTCAACTCTTATCACTGTGGACAACACTGTCTTTTGTTTTTATATAATCAATGTTATTCCAAACGTTACAAAATTGAACAATGTTTTTGTATGGGGTGAACACGATGAATACAGTTATACCATCCCTGAAGGATTTTACGATGTTACAGATATTGTCGATCTCCTCATCAAACAGATGACTAACTATAATGAAGATGTTGTGATATCCATCGACCCAAATTGGACCACTTCGAAAGTGATCATCCGTACAAACACCAAAATCAATTTTTCGGTAGAAAATTCAATTGGTTCATTATTAGGATTCGAGAAAAGGATACTGAATGCGAATAATATCTAAAAATCAGATCATGAAGTGAAAATTCTTTCAGTCAATACAATATGCATTGATTGCAATATTGCGAAGGGTTCATTTTTGAATGGTGATCCAGTGCATGTGATTAATCAATTCTTTCCGACCGTACCAAGGGGGTATAAAATAGTTGAATCGCCTTTGAACATTCTGTATTTCCCCGTCACTATCAAGACAATCAACAACAACACAGTTGACCAAAATTTGAATTTAATTGATTTCCGAAACGAAGAAGTTACTGTTAGATTGCACTTGAGACGAAAGACTCTTTGAGATGGTCTGGAGATTTGACAAACCAACATTCCAACATCCCTATAAAAAGCAGGTGATACGAACTTTGAAAGATAGTACGAAATCAACTGTCGAATTGCTAACACCAGAACATAAAAAATACTTGAAATCTTTGGGACTAGAACTCCTAATATAATGGAATTGCTTCAAATCACAAGTGAACCGTTCAGTGATAGCACAATTGAAGATTATGAGTTTCATACATATCAGCCCTATATTACCAATGACATCAAATATAATTATGAAATCACAATTCCAATTCAGGACTTATACATTTCCTTGTAATTCATACATCTACATAGTAGGAAAGCTTACAAGACTGGACGGGGATCCCATGACGAAAATAAAATTCATCAATAACGCAATATCATTCTTACTCCGTGAACTCCGATATGAGATGAATGGTGTGGTGGTAGACTCTGCCAGAAACATTGGACTAGTGTCAACCATGAAAAATTATTTGTCTATGAATGAAAATGAAAGTATTTCTATGCAAAATGCTGGTTGGTTTCCCAAACATGGTGCGAGTGATAAAATATTAGTTGATGATGAAAGGAATTTCAATGTATGTACTCCGCTCAAGTTATGGGCTGGATTTTTTGAATATTTCAGAAAAATTGTGATCAATATGAGACAAGAACTAGTTTTGATTCATGAGGGTCATGATTTAGATGCTGTGTGCAGTATAGATGATTCCAAAAATCCAAAGGTGAGCATAAGCAAACTGAGTTGTTGTATCCCTCACGTAACACCAAGTATTCAATAACAACTACGATTGAATAAAATCATAAATAGCAACGTTGAACTAACGCTTAAATTCAGAAGATGGGAATTGATTGAGTACCCATCTCTAAATCAAACAACAAGGCATACTTGGGCTGTGAAAACAACTACAAAGGTTGCAACTCCTCGCCATGTTATCATTGCATTTCAAAAAGATAAAAAAGAAAAGCTTACTACTGATATGAGTACATTCGACCACTGCAATCTGAGTAATTTAAGAGTATTTCTGAATTCTGAACGATATCCTTATAATGACTTGAATCTTGAATTTAACATTAACAAGTTTGCGAAACTCTATGATATATATGCCAACTTCCAAGAGAGTTACTATCTTCTTAAATCAAACCAACCTATTTTCAATCCCAATGAATTCAAAATTAAGGCACCGCTTGTGCACATCGACTGTTCACGTCAAAAGGAAGTGATTCAAAGCGGTTCCATAGTACTTAGAATTGAAATTGAAACTGCTGAAATCACACCCAAAAATGATACTGCATACTGTCTTATTCTACACGAGAAAGAATTTTCATATAATCCATTGACGAAAATTGTTAAGCAGTTTTAAAGCGCATGCTCGATGGGCTATATAAAAAGACTTGTATATTTGAAGCATCAGTTCGTAGATGATATCAGAGTACAGCAACAGGAAAAGATTGGAGCAACACCATAAGAACCTAAAAGTACTGAAACAATTGATTGAATCATACATTTTAAAACAAGCATTGCTAAGGAAACTCAGTAATTTGAAAATAAATGACGTGAAGGTTTCAAAATTGAGCATATTACATTTTTGACGAAGGAACTGGCTGCATTCGATGGAAGTAGAGTTTCTCACTATGTGTTTAAACCACCGTTTCCAATGAATATGCTCTCACCAAAATTTCATAGTCTGGCCACTTGGCTGATGCAATATCACCACTATATAGATTGGAATGATGGATTCATACCATTACATCAATTTGGAAATATAATGAAGAGGCTCACCGAATGAGTGGATACTTTTTTTGTCAAAGCAAAGGAAAAAGCTGAATACATCAAACAATCCACCCAGCAACCAGTCATACAATTTGAAGAACAACTCGGTTTGGATGCATCTGAAGCAAGTTGTTTTCATCATACTGAAGATAATTGTATAGGTGCACTTTCAAATGTTCACTCTTTATATCAAATGTATATAATGGATACATCTGAATAAATATATTCTAAAAGAAATGCCGTTTATTTTGAGATTTTCATGAAACGATAAATCATTCACCTTATAGCATCAGGTTATTTAGATACTAGATGTTTTTTTACAAGGTCCTTCACTCCATAGCATCCGTTGACTAGACACCAGATATTTTCCACAAGGTCATTCACCTTGCAACAGATACAATTTTTCAGATTGATGACTTGACAGTCGTTCCCCTTTAGCATCCGGTTGTCGTCAAGTGTTTCACACAAGGTCATTGACCGCTGTAGAAACAGCAATGCGCAACCGCATATCAAGAGCCCAATATATTATTGTAAGGAGCACCATGACGAGTACAGTTAGTATTGCTACCACTGAGAATCATGAAGTTTGATAAATGCAATTTAAAATTTTTGAGAAGAGATAACCTACGTCATTTGCAAAAATTTTGCGGCTACACGTGAATATTTCAAGAAAACTGGAAGATGGATTCGAAAAACTGCAACACGCATTCAAGAATAGAATAGCAAGTTATCGATTCGAAAGTAGTGGAACACATGTTGATTACGTCAACTTCATGGAAGAAATTAAGCCGAAAGTTCTGAACATCATTTCGGAATATATACAGGAGCGCAAAAGTTTGAAAATACATTTTGAATTATTTGGGCACTATATCATACCCGAGAAAGAGTTGAGTGATATGAAATCCTTCAATACAGAAAACAAAATCATCACATTTTCCACTAACTTAAATGACATTTATGATGAATTCAAAGATGAGTTGCTTTCGAAGGCTTCAGAATTCGAGAAAAGAGACTCAGGCTGGTCATTGCAGAAGATTTGGCATCTTGATGTTAATATAAACATATATAATCCATTATCAGTTTCATCATATATCAAGTTACCCAAAGCAATAAATATGAAATAAGCCGTTCAGATTGTGGAGAACTTAAGTAATGCTTGCTTCGCTTGGTCTATTATGGCCGCAATTTTTCCTTCGAATGGAGATCCATCGAGTCCATCCTCATATCCACATTATACTACCTTACTTGATTTTGAAGGTATTGATTTTCCAGTAAAATTACCGGATATTTCCAAATTTGAAATAATGAATTATATCTATAAATGTTTTTGGTATAGATACAAAATTTATAGAAGGCAAAATGAATACCAACATCGTGAGTCCCTTACATTTCACAACACAACGATCTGCTACACATGTAAATCTCCTACGGATAAGTGATTATGATGGAAATTATCATTATTGTCTCATCACAGATTTGTCTAGATTGGTATCACGACAAAAATCTAAGCATAAAGGTCGTGTATATACTTGTGATGGTTTTCTCCAATTCTTTCCTACGACTGACAAACTGACGACTCATCAACAGTATGATTGTAATCATCTACGTGTGTTACTCCCAAAACCAGACTTAATCATAAACAAATATGATGAAACTTTGCCTGGATATATTCTCAAGTTCATCAATTTAGAAAAACAACTTCCAGTTCCTTTTGTGAAATATGCCGATTTTGAGAGTTTGCATCTGATGAGCGTCATTCACATTAAAAGCATATGAACACGAGCCATATTAATTCGCTTTCTATGTAAAGTGTAATTTCGATGACAAATACTCAGAGTTTGTACAATACCGCGGAACTGATTGTGCTGAGGTTTTTGTAAAAATGTTGAATGAGCTCGTTTTGAAGTTATATAACAAACACTTGAAACATGTCAAAAAAATGCTACCACTTACAGAAAAAAAAGAGAAAGAATTTCAGATTTCCACAGAATGTCATATTTGTGGTAAGATCTATCAGCCGGAAGACTTGAAAGTCCGGTACCACTGTCACTTGACTGGTGTGTATCGTGCAAGTGCTCATTCAAGATGCAATCATCAGTAAGTATAGACTGGTGAAATTCATTCCCGGTTTCTTTCATAATTTGACAAATTATGATTGCCACCTATTCATAAAAAAACTGGCATCGCATGGAGAAAATATTTCAGTCAATGCCCAAAACAAAGAGAAGTATATTTCAATCACCAAATCATATTTATTTGAGAAATCAGACAACCCTAAATTTAGAGATAAATATCTATATTTGAGATTCGTCGATTCTTTCCGCTTCTTATCAAAATCTCTAGATAGTCTGAGTAAAACTCTGAAATCTTCCCAACGTCGAGTGGTTAGAAAATATTTTCTAGATGATAGAAAATTCAATATGATAAGACGCAAAGGTGTTTTTTCTTATTTATATGTTGATTCCTATGAAAAATTGAATCATCCCATATTACCAAAACAGTCTGAATTCTTCGACATTTTGAATGGCACAGATATTTCCAAAGAAGATTATGATCGAGCTTGTGAAGTATGGTAGGAATTGGGATGTTCAACTCTAGGAGAGGAAATAAAAATCAGATGTTCTTCTTTTAGCAGATGTCTTCAAAAACTTCAGAAATGTTTGTTTAGAAAAATATAAACTAGATCCAGCCCAGTATGTGACAGCTCCTTCACTCAGTTGGGATGCTATGCTGCGTTTAACCAAGGTTGAATTAGAACTCATGACTGATATAGACATGGTTCACTTTTCCAAGAAAATAATTCGTGGTGGAGTGAGCCAATGCAGTAAAAGAAAGGCTAAAGCTAATAATCCATTTATTACATCTTTTGATCCTTCCAAACCAAATTCATATATTTTATATTTTGATGCAACAAATTTATATGGAGGTGCTATGAGTGAATATCTTCCACTGCGAGATTTCAGATAGCTTGACCAGTGGGAGATAGACAAGTTTGACTGTTTCAAAATTGGAGATACATCTTCGAAAGGATACGTATTGGAAGTTGATTTGGACTATCCACCAAACTTCCATGATGATCATAATGACCTTCCTTTCTGCCCAGAAAATATCAAGCCTCCAGGAAGTACATTTTCCAAGTTAACCCCGAATTTGATGCGTAAGGAAAGATATATCATACACTACAGAAATTCGAAGCAGTGTTTGAAATATGGGTTGAAATTGACTAGAATATACAGAGTTATGGAATTCTCACAGTCAGCATGGTTGAAACAATATATTGATCTGAATACTAAGCTTCGAAATTCTGCTAGGAATGAATTTGAACGTGATTTATTTAAATTCATCATTAATTCGATATTTGGAAAAAATATGGAGAACGTTGACAAATGACAAGACATCAAACTATGTAGTTACTGGGAAAATATGCATGGATCTGTAGGAGCTGAAGGATTCATTGCAAAACCTCATTTCAAGTCATGTACAGAGTTCGAGGAAAATTAAGTAGCAGTTCAGATGGAAAAATTAACAGTGACCTATGACAAACCGCTATATGTAGGTTTTTCAATTTTGGATATCTCAAAAACAGTAAATTATGATTTTCATTATGGGTACATTAAAACAAAATATGGTGTTAAAGCGAACCTCTGCTACACAGATACTGATTCTGGAGATATTCACAGGAAATGTATACGATGATATAAGGAAAAACATGGAATACTTTGATACATCTAATTTCAAAATCGACAATATTCATAACATTCCTAAAACAGTATCAGTAATCGGTAAGATAAAAGATGAATTTTTCGGATCACCAATAGAATGTTTCTATGGTACAGGTGCGAATGCATACTGTGTCAAAACCACAACAATGATGAAAAAGGCAAAATGAGTTACAAAAAATGTAATAGAGAATACACTACAGTTTTCAGATTATGTTCGAATTGTTGAAAGAGTATCTTACGCAAAATGTATGTTTTTACTTCACATTTACATACCGTTTAGACGGAGTTGAAAAACAAAGTTGCGTTATCATCTAGAGATGATGATTTGTTTTGCCCAATAATATAGAAACATTAGGTTGGAGTCACCATTCGTAGAATCCAAAAGATAAGGACGCAGCATTGGATCTCCCACTATTGATGTCAGAGAATTTGATAGATAAATGAATTTTTGGATTTCTTGTTATTAAATAAAATAAAAATATTAATTACATGTTTTTTATTCAGATACCCTAAATGTAAATTACTTGAAACTACTTAAACATGAATAACATTTTGATTGAGAAGGAACGAACCGTCAATATGTTCCATCCACTCAAATTTGCTCATCTATTCCTCTGGTAGTTTGTGCCATGCCAAAAGAAGTTCCCCAGATCTAGCTTTACAAATCAAATATTCTAGTGGAAATTGTCGTAGTTCATCCTCAGTGAATTTGTATAAAAGTTTGGTTATAAGATCCATCAGGCAGTGAGTAACTTCCACATTTTTTGGGGTGTTTCCACCAATGATGAGACAAGAAGCATTGAGGAGCAGATAGCTATGTAGTAAACTAGAGATTGAACTATTACGGACTCTGAATATTCTTTTATATTAGCTGATGGTGGGGAAGTATAGCTTGTTCCTGACTGTTTGTTCAGTGAAATTATTCTTCCTCATCAATAATTTATACTCTGTACTATTGGTTGATATTGAAATTTCGAGGGTTTACATATTAATAATTTTAAGTGGGATCATTTTAGCCCACTTGGATGGCCAAGTATCATTCCACGTACCATTACTATCGAAGCATATGAAAACTTCTTTAATATCATTGGGCTGGTGTATGAATAAAATACCATGCCAAATAGCTTGTATCTTTATAAAATTTCAAAACATGTTGAACGCTTTAGAGACACTGACGTTCGGAGCTAATTTCTCGTAGTAATATATATTAAGGATAGGAAAGGAATAGACATGAATATTCAAAAATTATTTTTATTAATTCTTTAATATTAATGATATCTACTACCAGACGTATCAGCTGCTTACTTGTGGCTTATTCTCTGCTACCAGATGTATGCGTCGTAGCCTTTCCTGTTGCTTGAAAAGCTTCTTCTTTTCGGATCTGTTGCCAATGGGTGGACACCTGATGATGGGCCTATTGTTAACATTAGGCATATAGGTCCCATAGTCGTCACTGTCCCAGTTATCTTCGTTCCTGCTGATCTGGTGTAGCTTATTCTCTGCTCCCAGATGTATGTGTCGAAGCCTTTTCTATTGCTTGAAAAGCTTCTTCTCTTCGGAACTCTTGCTAAAGGGTGGACACCTGATGATGGGCCTATTGTTAACATAAGATACATAGGTCCCATAGTCGTCACTGTCCCAGCTTTCCATGATATTGTTGTGGTTTAGAAGTGTCCCCTAACTGGCGAGTTCAATATCCCACGGGGGTCAGATATAAATCTTGTGAACATTTTCAGTGGTCTTGTTTCCGAACAGAATACACAAAACCAATTTTGAGTTTTGCTCGACTCGACCAATTATTGTGTGGTAGTAAACGAAGAACTGCTTTTCTACAAACACAATACAAACTTTTTTGAGTTACTGAACACAAACTTTTTACACTTACTGAACATAAACTTTCTTTACTCTCCGTACAATACGTTGACATACAAATGCTACTATAATGCTGTTTTATTGTTTATATATCCAAAATTAATAAGTTGGAAGGAGAGTACTCACTCAGCACATATAATAAATTATGAGTGGCTAATAATGAGTCAGCATATTACAGGGAACAGTATATACTGCTGACTCAATCACCTTGACAGGAGTCATTGAACCAACCTCAAATTTCGTTCAGCTGACTAAATATGTTTAGTAATAGGAAACATCATCAGAGACTTACAGGGTACTCATTATTTTCGAAAAATCATCAGTAAATTTGAACATCCTGGTTGTTAAGGATTCCTAGTAAGCAAGTCGTAGATATTTGTCAACACAGCAAATGTTATGCACTTGGTATATTGTGTCTTCATATTATTATTCTATCAACCATGGAAGTTGACGAGGTTGATTTAGGTTTCGAATCAGAGTGTGATGAAATTATTTGTGATACTGAAGAAGTTGATTATAAAATTGTGGAATCCCAAATCATTGGAAGTTTGGAATTTGTAACAACAAGTGTATTCCAAAGTATGTTCATTACTGATTACTACTTCACAACAATTTTGAAAAAAGTGTGGAGTAACCGTTTTAAGTCGTTGTTCACTGCCCGCGTAGTTTTTCTGAATTGTGTCTGGTTTTGTCGGCCGGTAGTATCTCGTTTGCAAACACTAACCCGTCCGCCACTTCTATGCGTATTTACGAATCGTTAACATTCGGTGATGATCGGCAAACTCATAAAAGAAACCTTTTTCCCTTCACCGGGAGAGGTCGCCGGTCTGCAGATTCGGGGTAAAAATGAATATTTAAATCTCAACGAGATATCTTATCTGCTGTCCGCTAAAAAACACCTGGACCTAAAAAACTCGAAATGAGTGATCGGGATTTTGCTTGGTTGATGAAAGCACTCTTTTCCATAGATTACTTCGAGTGGAAAGGTTCTGGAGCCCTAAGGTCCGTTGTAAAATTGACATCATTTAGATTTTGCTGCCTTGGTCTAGGTAAGGAAAAACTTGGTATTTCCGATAAGTAGGGTTAAGATAATTTAAAAGTGTAATAATGTTCCCGATCTTTCTAGATCCCAAAACTCGAATAAAGCTTTCCAAAATCGTATTCCTGCTGATTTGGTTTTCGAACTTCATCTACCCCTGTTCACCGGGAACCCCACTCAGTCCTCCAGGGGTCCCCACAGGGTTCATCTGGCGCTCAACTATAGGGCCAAACAGCTGGAAAATTAAGGAATTGGTATTTGGGAATCAGCTACCTGGCTTACAATTACAGCCAGGCGAACAGAAAAAGAAGACAATGGTATTGGAAAAATCACCATACAATTTGAGAAGCCAAAACCAGCTACTGGGAGAAAAATCACTGAATACTGGAAATGTACAAAGAACCGCAGCGCAACAAAGTCTCCCCCACTCACTGAATGATACCCTGGATGAAGCTGCAGGTGGAGGTAACACCAGTATTGTTCAAGGTAGGACAAATTTGACTATGCAAAATGCTCTTCATACTCCATCACGGCCCAGAAGGAACACTCCTGTTGAGGGGTCTAAAAACACCAGAGTGTGGGAAAATGATTTCAATTTTCCCCCATCTCCTCCGGGGATGAGGCCTATTCATCCACCAACAGCTAATAGACCACCTATTATGCAAGCGGAGGACATTTCGAGAATAGCAGCGGAAGTGGCTGATTTATTGAGTTTTGCACCACAATATACTAGTATTCCGAATAGTAGTAGGGAAAATCAGTATGCACAGACAAAAGTGTCAAATAATATTAGTGAAAATCTAAATTTACAATCAAATTGTATAGTCGAAAATGAGGTTAGGAATGTAGAAAATCAATATCATTTAGAAAATTTCAATGTAATGAAGGCAGCAAAATTTCTATCAGCTTTCAATGATTTGAATGAACTCCACCCAGTGGACTTTTTACTCAATTTAGAAGACAATATTGATAACAGACATATTCCCTTTTCACGTTTGAAGTGTCTGATTAAATCATTACTCAAAGATTCAGCAAAAATTTTGGGAGATGCTTTTATCAATACGTCTACGAATTACATATCTTTCAGGGAAGGTTTTTTACTGCAATTTTGGGGACCCAGAAAACAACTAGAAGTAGAAAGAAAATTGGAAAACTTAAATTTTTTTGAAAATGATGGTTCCTACCAAAATTACTTTAATAAATGCATAGCCATGTCAAGATACTTACAGCCTCCGTTTGCAGATCAAGAAATTATAGCCCTCGTTGCAATTCGTTTTCCCCCCAACATTTCTGCAACTCTTAGAGGGGCACAAACTTTGTCGGAAGCACTCGATCGGCTTCGTCAGGCCGACTATTATTTCCATCGTGAAAGTCGTTCTAGTAGAATTTATCCTCAACCCACCCAGTGGACTTTTTACTCAATTTAGAAGACAATATTGATAACAGACATATTCCCTTTTCACGTTTGAAGTGTCTGATTAAATCATTACTCAAAGATTCAGCAAAAATTTTGGGAGATGCTTTTATCAATACGTCTACGAATTACATATCTTTCAGGGAAGGTTTTTTACTGCAATTTTGGGGACCCAGAAAACAACTAGAAGTAAAAAGAAAATTGGAAAACTTAAAATTTTTTGAAAATGATGGTTCCTACCAAAATTACTTTAATAAATGCATAGCCATGTCAAGATACTTACAGCCTCCGTTTGCAGATCAAGAAATTATAGCCCTCGTTGCAATTCGTTTTCCCCCCAACATTTCTGCAACTCTTAGAGGGGCATAAACTTTGTCGGAAGCACTCGATCGGCTTCGTCAGGCCGACTATTATTTCCATCGTGAAAGTCGTTCTAGTAGAATTTATCCTCAAAATAGAAATTTTCCGGAAAATTAAAATTCCTCTGAAAATAGGATTTTCTCCGGAAACAGAAATTCAGATAATAATGAGAATAATTGGCAAACTAGGGATTCTAGAAATACCCAAAATGCAAATAAACAAATCTTCTCTCTTGAAGTGGAAGAAAACGTGGAAAAAAACGTGTCATAATCGCAAAACTACAACCCCTCCTACCTGAAATAGGCCCACAGATAGGAGCAATCATTAACAGGGCAGATGTAGTATTGGAAAGTCCTCAACAGGACCTGTTGTCCGATCACTGTGACATGCAACACAGACCTTCTGACAACAGATCACCTGTGATATCCAACAGTTTATGGTTTTTGTTTTCCTGCCTTATGTGATATAGGTAGGCAAGTTTCTGCTTTTTCCCAAGATACTTGGAATCAGCTAGAACATTTTCATAAACAAATTCCGTTTTTAAAAATTATTGGGGCTTTTAAAGCAAAGCATAAAAAAGCTCTGTTACAAGCCCAGGTAGATTTCACAGCAAATTCCTATTTGTTTTCTCACGAGTTTTTGCTAATCGATGATTTGATTTATTCCTTCATACTGGATGTTGATTTTTTTAGGAAATATCACACTAATTTAGACTTAGCAGGGAAAAATTTATGTTGTAAAGTGAATAATGAGATAGTATTACACCTAAGGTTTTTTATGAGCATGAGTTCAACCCACCTGATGAGGTTGGGCTCGCAGTGGTATTAAAAAGTTTTCATCTTAAATGTGAACCGTTGATAGAGCAGGAAGTAAGAGTCCCCATTTTGGAATCTGATTTCTGGTCGGAATATGAAAAATTATTTTTTTTCAAATTGATGGAAATATACAGGGGTATTTTTTCCGAGGTTCCGAGAAAAACGAATGAGTATTTCCATGAAATACATCTCAGGGATGAGAAGGGTTTTTTTTTATCAAACCCTACCCTATTCCTATGGCTCACCGGGAGACTGTGGATCGAGCTTTGGATCAGATGGAATCTTGGGGGGTCATTGAGCGTTGTATCGAGGCGCCTTATGTCTCTCCATTTATGACTACGTTGAAGAAAGACGGGTCTGTAAGAATTTGCCTGGATGCTAGACACCTTAACACGGTTCTAATACCGGAAAGCGAATGTCCCAAACCTATAGAGGAAATCCTCAGGTCCATACAAGGAAGGAAAATTATGAGTTCTATCGATTTGGCTTATGGGTATTACAAAATCCCGCTGAGGAAAGAGTATAGAAAATATACTGGTTTCATGGTAGGCCGGAAATGTTATCGTTTCTGTCGGTTACCGTTTGGCCAGTCAACGGCGGTCAGCTCCTTCGAACGCTGTATGCAGACTGTTTTTGGTTCAGAATTCCATACTTTTTTGTTCACCTATCTTGATGACCTACTGGTGCTATCAGATAGTGTGGATGGGCATTTAAAGCACCTGAGTATGGTTTTTGATAGGCTTGAAACAGCTGGGTTCACAGTGAAGTAAAAAAATAAGTTTTTTAGAAAGGAAATACCGTTTTTGGGGTATGTCCTTACCCAGGAAGGTGTGAAGCCTGACCCCCTACGTATCCAAGCCCTACGGGACTATCAGCAACCTACAAACCTCAAACAGTTACAGAGATTCCTTGGTATGTGCAATAATGATCGGGTTTTTTGCCTCGAATTCTCCGCCCTTTCTGAACCTCTGACTCGTTTGCTACAAAAGAAAAATAAGTGGAAATGGGACGAGGAACAGATGGACAGTTTTGTCAAGGTGAAGAACGCCTTACAGGCGGATACCAAGTTGTACCATCCTGAACCGGAGATGTCCTGGCATGTACAGACAGATAGTACCGACCATGGTCTGGGAGCGCAGCTGTTTCAAGTTGTCAAAAGTCAAAGTCGCGTAGTGGCCTGGGCTAGTCGTCGTCTCTTGGACAGGGAGACACGATATGAAGCGACAGAAAAGGAGACTCTGTCAGCTGTATTCGCGCTCCAACGTTGGAGGGTTTATCTCCTCGGCAGAAAGTTTACCTTGCACACCGACTGTAAGGCGCTAGACACCTGTCGATTACATACCCTCAGGATAACGAGATGGGCCCTAGCCTTGCAGGAGTATAGTTTCGACATTGAACATGTCCCGGGAAGGGCTAACTTGGTCGCGTACGCTCTTTCGAGAGATGCCTGTGGAAGTTATGTTGCTTCCCCTGACAAATGCTTCCAGGACCTCGCTGCGTAGAAATTGTCTCCAGCTTTCCTGACTACCTTAAAAAAAATAAAGGACTTGCAAGATGCCGACCTCAAACTGGGGGACATAAAAAAGAACTTTCCGCGCAGTTTAGCTCTACAAAAACATTTTGTCAAGCAGGACGGTTTTGTGTATAAACGTGGTTCGGAAGAGGGGGTTTACTTTTTGTGCGTCCCATGTAGCCTTGTAGAAGAGTGCATTGGAGCCTACCATCAAGCGATGGGATACTATGGGGTCTATAAAACCTGGTGTGCTCTATGTCGGGAAGTTTGGTTTAATAACTTGCACAGACAGATGAAGAAAGTCTGTAAGGCTTGTAATATTTGTCAGCTTGCAAAAAGTTCAGAATTGCCTAAGCCCCCGCAACAGTCCATTATTGCTACTTCTAAAAATTATTTGATAGCCTTGGATTTATATGGTCCGCTGATTAGGAGCAGGGGCGGTGTTACATATTTGTTGGTTGTACTCAAAATTTTCACCAAACATGTAGCTATTTTTCTTCTGAAGCGAGCTACCACTAAGTCTATTTTAAATCGTTTGATTCACGATTACTTTCCGGTGAATATAATTTAAAAGTGTAATAATGTTCCCGATCTTTCTAGATCCCAAAACTCGAACAAAGCTTTCCAAAATCGTATTCCTGCTGATTTGGTTTTCAAACTTCATCCACCCCTGTTCTCCGGGAACCCCACTCAGTCCTCCAGGGGTCCCCACAGGGTTCAAAAGAGAGAAAAATGTGCATCAACTGTTTTTACGACTTGGCAGCAGAAGTGAATTATAACGTAGAGTGCCAGCAGGTGTTAAACCACTACTCGGGAATAATGAATCATGTCCTTGAACGCTCTATCTTCTGCCATGATTGTGGATGATCATTAGGGACAATTTGCCTAACAAGATTTTGCATGATATGCAACAACTATAATTTCCAATTTCCTGAAAAAAAAATTCTATACACATAAACAATGTATTTGATTTAATCATATTCCCTACTCCAGCAACAAAATTTTAAGTATGTATGGATATGAAACTTTTCTAAACAAATTTAAAATTTTTCGAATCGTTTTAGAATCAATGAAAATTATTCAATCATTTCCGTTATTAAATTGTTGTTTTGTTTTTGTTTAAAAATTGTTTTATCTGTTAACCAGCTGTCATCCCCTTACGACGACAGCATTCAAAAGTCGAAACTTGTGCGAGCTAAGGATTAACGGGGTCTCACCTTTTAACGTGCGATTCCTAGTACAAATGTTCACAGACACCACGAAAATTATCTTCTTATGTCTTTGCAAGTATCAACAAACATCTCACCAAATTAACACACCATATCTAACACCTTTCATGACATTTCAGGTTCATTCGATCACTAGCTAGCTTGGAGTGCACACCGACCACCCGAGGTGGTGCTGTAGGTTTTCCGGAAAAGTAAATACGCCTCCTAAAATCGGTAATTCGCCCTGGAGCGCCACGGCAAATAATAATAATAGCCTTTCTCTACCCGCACAGGCTATGCCTTTGGGTACACTCAACGAATGAGGGAGTATTATTATTACTATGAGGTGTGGCACTTTCCTACACTCGGTGTAGGAATACTCAAATTGAGTGTAAATTACACCGACTATAAGAAAGTGCTAGACGTATCGTGCTAGCTAAATGCACCTCCATGGAAGCAAGGGCCAAGAGCCAAGATATCAGCTGAGACAGAGAACCTCTCGGCGTTGTTCGATTAATATGGTTATTTACGGTATATATCCTTATTCTTTAGTATGTATGTGTAATTATTTATCAACAAAACAAATAATATTAATTTCATGACAAAATCAATAGTGGTTTTCTATCAGTGTTTGATACCAAACCACAAAATGATGGAATATTTTCCTGAATGAATAATTACAGTGATATGAAGAAAGCATTTTGCATACTAGTGCCCAGAAAGTGTTTTATGTTGATTTAGCAAAATGTGTGGACATAAGTAGGAAATATTTATGTAAATACTGAGGGTAAAATTATTATTATTAAATCTGAGGAAGATTTCAATAAACTGATGTAATGATGATTTATTTTTCCACATTTATGTATGCATGTGTGAGTAAATATAATTTAATTTCTGCTTTGCATTGGAAAATTTGGATTTTGGAGTAAAATACGTGTGTACACCTCTTTTTGTGCATATATCAACCTATCTGCATATGCTAGAAGTTCTAAATAATCTGGATAATAATGAGGAAACAAAAACAAATAGCTATAATAACTTACATGACTACTTTGGTGGAGACAAGATCAGAAGAGTTGGTGATATAGAAATTGTTCATTTCAATATTCGTAGTATAAGAAAAAATTTCGATGAGTTACTTCTATATTTGCAAGAAGATCTGGACAAATTAGACATAATTGTTCTCTCAGAAACATGGAAAGTAGAAGAGGTAAGTGAGTTTAATTTACAGAACTACGCTATTTATTATAATGAGTCTAAAATAAACCAAAATGACGGTCTGATAATTTATATAAAAAAAAAACTATTACAGCTAATGTCCAAATCATTTCTCTAACTGGCACGAAACTCTTGAGGATAACATTATTTCACAATCATTTGAATAACAATGCTGAAATAGGTATCACAGCCTCATACCGACCCCCTTCTATCGATTTACCAACCTATTTACAAGATTTGCAAAATTACTTTATGAGTTACAATAAAAAGACTATAGAACTTTTCCTATGAGATATTAATATTAATTTACAGGACAAGATAACCCAGCATACTAACCTATACAAAAACATAATATGTGAAAATGGCTTCCATTCGTGCATTAACTTACCCACAAGAGAAACGAAAGACTGTAAAGCTATCATTGACCATATCTATATTAACAAAAATAATTACATAAATAATAGAATAAGTGCTGACCCAGCTGTTATTCACAGTAACTTGACAGATCATTATGCAACATTCATGTATATATCTCGATTACTGAAAAAAAATACACCACCTTCCACAACCAAAACTTATGAAACAATTAATTACGACAAACTAAAAACACTCTTAAATAGAGAGAACTGGAATGAAATTTTATCAAACCTCATATAATAAATTTGTTGACACACTGAAGAAATATATCACGGAATTAACTAAAATAAAAGTCATAAATGATAAAAAAAATAAAAAACTAAAATCTTGGATAACAATAGGACTAATACAATCAATTAAAACAAGAGATAGCCTAAAAAAAGCTTTCCTGCACAAAAGTATACAAGAAAATGAAAAAAGATACAAAGACTACAGAAATATACTCAATAACTTAATAAAGCAAACAAAAAATTAATATTACAAAAATAAACTACACTACAAGAGGTGAATGGTAACTGTAAACAAACTTGGAAAATAATCAAAGATATCACGAACATGAATACAAATAAAAATAACATAGACAATACACCAATCAAAATAGAAAATGGTGAAAACGTAAGATGCAATAGAGAAAAGGCAACATGTTTAATACGTTTTTTCATACTATAGGCACAAATATGGCAAAAAAATATCGAAAAATGTGACTTACCCGAAAACTTCTTAAATTAAGCCCAAGTGCCATCCTTCCTGTATCTTAAACCAGTAACTGAAAATGAAATAGTATGCCTAATTTCAAACCTTAAAAAATACTGTGCCTCAGGTCCTGACGGAATATCAAGCAAACTGATAAAACAAATGCATAAGTATCCATTGAAATTTGTGCTACAAAAAAGGTAATATACATTTCCAGTGAAAAGTTAGCAGAGTAACACCTGTATTTAAATCTGGAAACCAGAAAGATATGAGCAATTACCGACCAATTTCTGTTATCAATAATTTTGCTAGACTATTTGAACAATCTGTCAAAAATCGAATAATTGACTTCTTTAATAAGTATCAAATAATAACAGAATAACAATTCGGGTTTATAAACAAATCAAATACTGAAAATGCCGTGCTAGATTTCGTGAAACAAACAGCGGGGGCCTTGGACAGGTCCTCCAAATGTCTAGCAGTATTCATGGACTTGGCAAAGGCCTTCGATACCGTATCACATGAAACCCTACTCAAAAAATTATGTAATTATGGTATTAGAGGAACGCAAATTGTTAAAATTGGTAACGAGCATAGTACAACATTTCAAATCAATGTAGGCATACCTCAAGGAACTGTACTTGGCCCGATCCTTTTCCTTGTTTACATAAACGCAATAACGAAGATCAATAAATTTGAGGGTCTATAGTGTGTTATGCCGATGATACGGCAATGATTTTCACTGGTGAAAGTTGGGATGAAGTATACAAAACTTCTGAAGCTAATTTGAGAAAAACTCTATGCTGGCTGAATAACAATCTATTGAGTCTGAATATATAAAAAAAAACAAAATTTATGACCTTTTCACTCCATTCAGATGACCAGCCGCATGTTGATAAACTTAAATTGCATTAAATGACATGCACAAAAAGACTCAACTGTGAATGCCCGGTCATAGAAAAAACAGAATCCATTAAATATCTGGGTCTTCATCAACATCGGGACCTTGTGTGTATATAACCGTGATAACCTGGACTGCACTGATGAGGTACGATATTCCGAAACCGGTCTGTAGTTGGCTCTCCGTTTGAATCAGGCGAAGTCCTGCTGTTTGTTTCAGAGAGCTCTTGCAAAGTTGTTCCTTCAAAGTAAGGATCTTTGCACATATGTCTGACAGATATAATTCAATATCTGTCGAGGTATCAGCCAGAGAAGTAGTTGTTTTCTATTGGACATATGCCATACATACTATACAAAGTTATAGTCACTTCTTAAAGTATTGTTATCGACTGTTTTACAGTCACTGGAACATTATTTGCTCCTTGAAACAAGTATATCACATATACCATTTCGTATCCGAAATGTCTTTCTGGGGTGCTCTCTAATCTGTCACCGAGGTGGATCCTGTGAACAATTGCAGTATTCCTCTCGGAGGACGATGACGAACATCGGGATCTCGCGTGTATACAACCGTGATAACCTTGACTGCACTGATGAGGTACGATATTCCGATACCGGTCTGTAGTTGGCTCTCCGTTTGAATCAGGCGAAGTCCTGCTGTTTGTTTCAGAGAGCTCTTGCAAAGTAAGAATCTTTGCACAAATGTCTGACAGATATAATTCAATATCTGTAGAGGTATCAGCCAGAGAAGTAGTTGTTTTCTATTGGACATATGCCATACATACTATACAAAGTTATAGTCACTTCTTAAAGGATTGTTATCGACTGTTTTACAGTACATATATATATATATATATATATATATATATATATATATATATCTTTATATATATATACATATATATATAAAGAGGAATAGAGTGTTTTCGATTTAATTCCGAGAGTTCCACCATCTGCCTACGATCGTTTCATGGTTTCCCAATCATCAGGATGTCATAGTTTCCGTCTTGTTACATATATATAGGAGAGAGGTAGTCGTTGCTGACTAGTTAAGATCAAGCTAGGGAACTTGTTGGGTAAGCAGCATGCAGGAAAGTATACTCTTGTAACACTTTATTCCAATATTTCGACAAGTTTTATTGTCATCATCAGGGAAAGCTACAAATCATGATCAAAATATAGTGAAAACAATTGAACAACATGGATTCTAAACCACTTACGTGTTGTTGAGATTGATTGCGATGGATGAAGTAAAAAGACGTGTACAGTTATTGAACATATTCAGAAACAGTTTGTGAGATATACATAAAGATAATCGTCACACATTAAAACATTATTTTGTTATGGATAAAAACTAATTATATTTGAATTTATGTAAAATGGATACCATACCGGTGTCCGTAACGGCCGGCGTGAAGAAGAGAAACAATTATTATTCGACAAATAAATATTTTATTTGACACTTACAAGTTTAATTCTTTTCCACGTGATCACACCTAAGGATTTGCCCTAGGTGATTAATAACTGCTTATCATCGCAACACTGGATCCAACTAGAAGGCCATCATCGATGGTTGATCAACAGGTTATTAGATCATGAATTTCGTTGCAATTGGCACTTCCTTCTGGATTGGAGTTGATTGACAATTTAATTCCCAGTATTATTCACTTGAGCTTCATTCAAAAATATTTATGATGGCATCAATCCATGTGGATTTAGATTTATTACCGTGACCTGATTCACACCATTAAGCAAGTTGTTTTCACCTCGACAGCCAAACTAAGAAGAGACTCATCCCACCTCTCCAATTCTCGAACTGAATTTCCGACATCATGTCAGTGACATCTATCTGAACCCAACGTTATGAACCCAGATGGGTCTGTCTACAAATGGAATTTACCCTTAGACAAGTTCAGCTATTTGCCATCAGCTGTCAATGGACGTCTTAGTTATTGAGAGAATTCTGTTGTCTATCCTTTAGACAAGTTCACATGTTCGTTATTAGGTGTCGCTTCTAGTATGATTTTGGAATTAAGTGAAAACAAATTAAAATCTAAATGTTACGATATTCTCGTTACAAAATTTTCATGTCGTGAAGTTACTTTTATAGTTTCATATAAAACGAAGGCAGACATTAATTTGATTTTTCATCATGAAAATGAATAATAGAAAAGTCACAGGTACTGTTTTATTTTTATTGTATAAGTGTTAAAAAATGTGTAAATTTATGAAGAATAAAATAACTAAATAATATATAATGAAAAGATAAAATATAAATATGGGTTAAACGACTAAAATACACATAAAATATCATATAATACATAACACATAATACCAACGAAATGTTCGGTACATGAAGAAACATATTTTGTCAGCCTCCAAGTAGTCTCAAAATTCTACTCAGGGTCTTTCAAAAATGCCAACACCTGCATGACTGGTTTGTTTCAGATCAGCTACTTCTTTCTTTATGTGCCGAACCTTCCGTTGGTATTTTTTCAATCTTTTCATCGCTTCATCCAATTTGGTCTCCTTTTCTCTCATGAAATTCTCTACAACTTCACTGAACTCATTGAGGTATCTGTTTTCCATATCCTCCTGGATTTCATTGAGCGTGGTGTCAGTCCAAATCTTGTTCAGCAGCTATGTTGTCCTCCTAGGGTAATTTCATTGGTAACTCAGGTATCTCGGGTAATTCCTCATCACTCACTCTAGGGCTTCTTACTTCGCTGATATCCTCATATATCGGGGCTGATGGTGTTGACTGATATGCAGGTACGGGCGTTGACTGATAAGTTGGTAGGAAGCCCTTCCGTGATGCATTCATTGGACGTACTTTTGAAAATGATCCATCCAGTATTTGGATCTCACTTCCTGTACTCGAACTGGATGGACGTTTCACAATTTTGAATGCCTCATCCCTAGGGAGCTTCTTTAGGTGATGAATTAAGTGTAGCTGCTTCCCAGGGACTTTCGCTGCACTCTGCCCAACACTGTTTTGATTGTTTATAGTTTTCATTTTTGTTGATTATCGTTAGCTAACGAGTCAAAAACTGTCACTATAATGATTAATTAACTCCAAGTTTGCCCTTAATTATTTGGTTCCACAGTTCCACAAGAAATGTGGGAGGAAACATTATTTTATAAAGCATATTTTGGGAGTTTTTATGTTTTCTACCTATAAAAATACTCCATCACTCCAAACCAGACCAATAAATTAATTCATTCATTACTTCATTGGACGAATCCATTGATATATTTCTATGAAGCATAAGGGGAAAGTACTGACATTACATTTTTAGCAAAAAATTTGTTCCCATACATTTTTGTAGCATAGTGAAATTCATTGAACTTGTAATTTGAGTGAACTCTAATATTACAAATATTCTAATTGAACAAACATCCTGAAATCCTAAAACACCATTGGTAAAACATGTATAAAAATGGTTTAATATTATCACATACATACATACAGGATGTCCCATGATCATTACGGTATATTTGGAACACCAATTGTGGTAGAGGAGTTTAGTTTTTGGGGATGAATTTCATGGGACCCTACACATATTCAGATGTTTATAGGATATTTTGTATAACAAAATATTTTCGACATGTCTTTCATGTATGAAAATGATTCTTGATGTGTTTCATATTATCACATACAAGATGTCCCATGATTTTTAAGATATATTTGGAACACCAATTGAGGTATGGGAGTTGCCACCGTCATACAATTAAAGTAAGATAGTAAGCAAGATCAACACTTACGCTTCTGAAAAGTGTCCAAAAGCTGTTAGAGTGACAGGGTAGGCTCGCGGCTAAGCTCCAGAGAAGAGGGGAGTGGGTTGATCAAAACAAAGTGTCATGTGATATTAAAAAAAATGCGGGCGCTAGTCATATGAATGCTGAGCCCACTGTGTAGATAATTTTACAAATTCCCATATAACATGAATAGTAATTTAGGCAAATGCCACACTCTTAAATGATAATCAGCTTATGATTGGAGTCATATAATATTATATAAGGTGACAAGGGTTTTACGACCACATAAAAGTCAAAGTAGCTGAAGGCTTATTAGGAAGTACCAGAGACACTATCAAGGTGAATTATAACAAAAAATATTGTATAACATGAACTGTAGAATGGCCCAAGGCTTAAAATATCTAAGGGTAGTTACCCACAGTTATCTTACTCAACACAATATACCCCTTTAGGGTAGGATATTAAATAAAGCCGTTTCAGATAGGTGCACCGTACCTGTAGCGTTTACATAATTTCAGTGTAATTATTAAAAAAGTATATAATATCGAGTGAACTGGTTAACTTGCATGCCACATCAGATTGGTTTCAGACAGGCATTTACGGTGGAATCCACCAGGTGGAAGGATACCAGCAGTGAAGGTGCGAGGTACGGGTCAGCCTTCAGGGCAGTGACACCAGAATGAAAGATGAATTCTCCAGTCTATCGATAAGTATGCTAACACCAAGATAAGCTCCTCAGTCTAACGTATAAGTACGCTGACACCACGATGAATTTCTCCCCAGACGGCTAATCCTCTGGGATGACGAAACAAAAGATCCTGAAATTAAATCATGACTGTATGATACCAAATTGACTGGACCTCATACCTTTGTCTAGGACGGCCTGGTGCTAACTGCGGGAAAGCTCCTGTTAGAAGGCACCTCTACAGAAGTTATTTCATATCATAGTCCTAGTCAAAGAGAGCCACAATAGGCCATTGGCCGCAGTGGAGGGCCTGATATGGGCCCACTCACGTTCAAACCCAACCTAACCTAGTCAAAGGGTCAACGACGTCAGGCTTGATTTACACGTTTTTCCAAAATTATGCCTAAAAAAAATAACCGAATTGCCAAAGGCTCGAAGGGTAAAGTAAGGGGGTTCTGTTTACCCGAAGAACATGTGGCTAGATGCTAGAAAGTGAGGTTATAGTCCCCTATCGGGTATGTTTTCCAAAACTTAACCAGCTACCCATCAAATCACCAATGTGACAAAGTACGGAAAACATTAATTCAGTTGAAAGAATAATCCCATTAACTGAATGATTTCAGAAATCAATAATCAATATTCATCTGAAAATTTCCATCACTTTCATTCCTCGAAGTGTTCAAATGTCAACAAAGGATTCTAAAATGTTCCGTACAAAATTTCATTACCTATCTATCTATCTGTCTATCTAATATTATCACGATATGGAGTCTTTATAAATTCATGTCACCGACGGTCTTTGAAGGTCATTTCCATCGATACATCACAGAGAAGTCGTATCTACCTGGAAAAGTGATCTATGCCCCAGCGACAGTCACTGAACTCAACAGCTGTTCTCTGACAATAGACAGCGCTGAAGATACAAATAATTGGAGGGAGTATAGATAATGAAAGATTCGGAATAGTCATTCAAGAAATAATGTTTCAATGACAATTAGATTTTATTGAGGTAGGCAAATTCAAGCATCAGTCTAATAAATATAAATCGAATTCAATTTTATAACTGAAACTCTGAGTAGCTGATAGTGGAAAAATAATAATGTTACAATTCCCCCCTTACTTTAAAAGAAATTTACCGAAGTCGGGAAATTTATGCGCACTCTGAAAAAAAAAAAACTTACCTAATATTGCTGACAACAAACCACCTCAAATTTGTTGTTCTAGCAAAAAAATTCACAAGGCTTGAAAAACATGACAACAATTTGCCTTAGTTTGTTGTACTTGCAAAAAAAAATTCACAAGGCTTGAAACGCACGACAACAAATCGCATCAAGTTGTTGTACTAGCAAGCAAAAAAAATCATACACCAAATTGTTGTGTATGGATTCAGTTCATGAACCATCTCCGCCGACCGGCCACACAACCAAAATAACCAGAACACCCAATGTGGTTGAGTTAAATTGGAATTAACTTCAACAAATCTAAAATTGCACATCTCGTTTATAGTGGGAGACGTCTAGTGTTTTGGAGGACATTGCTGCTCCGAAAATTCCAGAAGTATGACCCAACAACCAAAACGATTCCCATACAGAATCCTACACTTCAAAAATTGTCCAGGATCAGGGAGCTGCCATCCCAACAAAAATAAAAAAAAATACCATAAGAAAACAGCCAAAATATGACAGACCAACATTAGATAGATAGATATTGAAAAAAAAACGTACCGATAAGCACAAGAACCACGAATTCAACAAAAATATCCGGAGTTCAAGCTCATAACCAAATACTCAAGGATTGTTCAAAAAAGAAAATTGTTCAAAATTGTTTTTCCGTTAACCAGCTGTCATCCCCGTACGAACGACAGCCCTCAGAAGTCGAAACTTGTGCGAGCTAAGGATTAACGAGGTGTTACCTTTTAACGTGCGATTCCTAGCACTTACACAAAGGATAGGTACTCACCAAAGAAGATATGAAGGATAATAAAAACTACATGCTCTTCCTGTTACTCAAACTGTAACGAAGTTACTAAATCTCCGTGGTAAAGCAGGTAAAAGCAATAGTTCGTGGCACCTAATAATTTTCAATTAGTTATAAATAGCATCACCCTCTATTTTTTTTTTATTTCTAGTAAATCCGTGATTGGCCCCTTTGTCGATATTACCCAGTATAGGTACACTTTAATTATTCAGGCATTTCCTATCGGCATACTTGCCAAGCTTGGTACGCGCACGATCCCATCCCGGTAGGATTCTCGAAATCCAAGTCCGATTGAATTAAATTATTAAAGTCACACCGCATCTATGAGTTTCCGATAACGCCGCTAGGAAGCGCGCCCAGCGCACTACCGAATTCTCGACATCCAATCCTAACTAGAGTCCACTGAAATAATTCATAGAGGAGTTCACTCCGAACCGCACCTACTGAAAAGTGTAGTAAGGAAGAAGTATCCAGGACGTTTTACATAGCGTTACCGAGGATTATTGGTGAGCATAATTTGAACAATTGCTAGGGCACGTTCTTTAACTATTTATTGGGGTCGTTGCTTTGGCACGCTTCAGTAATAGTTCTGTAGCTTAGACAGTTGGTTGGACCGTCTGAAAGCTGTCTAGTTGGGTCGTTGCTGTGGCACGCTCGATAGACAACTTTTATAGTTAGTTGCCCGTTTGAGTACTTGTGCCTGATAACCGTAGAGCTTTGGCTGAACTTAGAGTTTCCGTTTGCATCCCGCTTTTGCCGCTTTTACCGCCTCCGTTGCTTACCTAATAGTGCATAAACTCCAAAGTGACCCGTAAAGCTCGAAGAGCTTTACAAACTTGGCGCCAGAGCAGGGACCCTTTTTATGGTATACCGAGGCCGCTGATTACCGAAAGTTGAGGAAGAACTGATTTGGAATAGGATTATGTAGAATGTGGAGATAGACCGCCGAAACTGCCTGAAAACACGTCCGGAGGTGGAATTACCTCGAAATAGTAAAAATCACCGACCTGTCAAATTTTGACAGATTCTCAATTTGGCTTGCGATTCATCATCTACTAGGTTTTCGAGTGCGCAGAAGCCACCCATTCTTCGATTGGAAGCTCCGTAGCCGAGCTGGAATCCCGAAAGTGGGGAGTAAGTGCCATACCGTGAAACAAACAACACGTAAGTTCCCCTGTTGCTCAGAAATGATGTCGTACGACGAACCCAAAGAACTAGAGTTCTTAAATATCAACCAGAACCTGCCTGCGGGAGCCGTTCCGCCAGATACCCGAGTGGGGTAGATATATCAGTTGAGAAAAGACGAGCTTGATGCCGAATTGACCAAGTTCCGACTGGAGACCACGGGCACCGTAGACGAGAAGCGTCGACGTCTGGTCAAATTCATTCGAGAGGGCCGAGCTTCACCTGTTCCGACGACGACCACGCCATTTGTATTCCCGACTACGTCCGTCGTCACAACCATAGCCGCCACACAACCGACCATCACTGTAACGAACACAGACGGACAGACAATTCCTGGTATACTCACAGGAACGCTTGTGGGCATCCAATCCGCACCGCCTCAACTTGGACCACCAACGAATCCTATGATGCCGCCCCTAAGGACCAAGGACTGGAACATCTACTTCGATGGAAGCCAGGACCCCGCCACCTTCCTGGAGCGGCTAGAAGAGATTCGTGCTTCCCAGTGCATCCCTCTAGACCGGCTCCTGCAAGCGATGCCAGAACTGCTGCAAGGAATGCCCTCCTTGTGGTTCAGAAACAACCGGACGCGATGGGCTGACTGGACAGCTTTCTCCACCGCCTTCCAGCAGTTCTTCTTCCCATTCAATTATCGCATCGACCTGGAAGTAGCCATCAGCAGAATGGTGCACCAACTACAGGAGAGCACCTCACAGTACATCACGGACCTGCAGACCCTCATCTGCCGCCATGGAAATATCACCCCCGAACAGGAGTTAAGTTGGCTCTACCGCAACCTGCATCCTGAATTCCGTTGCCAGATCCATAGGAGAGACTTCAAGGATGTCCAGGAATTTGCAGCCGTTACCAGAGCATATGAACTACTGCGAATGGAGGTAGAGATGGCTCAAAGGTCCGCACCATTCCCCCACACCAGACCAGTAGAGCCAAATCCCGTAAGGCTGCCTCCTCGCCCTTCAACATACCAACCACCTGCCGCCCCCGGACTTGGCGACCAGAGGAATACATCGGCCGCTGGAAACACGAGAGGCCACCCCAATACAACTGGGAACAATATCACCACCCCAGCAGTGAACCGACCAGTTGAGAGGGTGCCAGAATGCTGGCGTTGCGGGCAGGAAGGACATTTCCGAAGCCAATGCCAAGCCGCCCCTCGGATCTTCTGCTCAAGATGCAAACGGGACGGAGTAATGTCTAGGGACTGCCCATGCCCACGGCCGGAAAACCGCTAGGGCGCTGCAGCAACCTGAGGCCTGTGCAGCAAAGCCCTCCTGAAGCCTCCAGCACCGTTATCCCGACCCATGAAGACAACCGACTCCGTCACTCCGTACCACACAACCCCCACCACCATGAAGACTACCGCCCCCATATCCGGATCAATGTCCCGGGTGGCACCATCGAAGCATTGATTGACACCGGTGCTGTGATCTCCTACGTGGGAGACAGGATAGCTAGACAATGGGACCTGCTAGGAGTGCCGAAAACTTCAACCGTTGCAAGCTCAGCCCATCTGGCTAACGGAGAAACCATCATCATACCCGCAACATACCAAGTAGTGATACAATTCGATGGCCACCATTTCGAAGAGACATTTGGGCACTTATGTGGACTCTCCTCGCATATGGTCATAGGAATGGACATCCTCCGAAAAAGGCAGTTCAGCTTGGATTTGGGAAATGGTCTGACCTCGGTGAATCACCGCCCCGTAGCCATGGAATCTTGGTCCGTCCCTTGTTTCCCCATTGGTATCACTGAGATAAAACCACCACTGACACTTACCGATGAGGAAGAGACCCGACTTCATGCCTTCCTGCAGGAGGAGTTACCGTCATTCGAAGAAATTCATGGAGTCACACCGTTGGTTGAACACAGGATCCGTCTCCTGAACCCGGACCCGATAAAGCAACATTACCGGCCGCAGAATCCAAGGATGAAGGAAGTAATAAATACCGAAGTAGACCGGATGTTGCAGGAGAATATCATAGAACCGTCAGCGAGTCCATGGAGCTCGCCTGTTGTCATCGTGCGGAAAAAGGATGGCAAACCAAGGTTCTGCATCGACTTTCAGAAAGTCAACTCCATCTCCGAGAAAGACGCTATGCGAGACGCATCAGAGGTACCGGAAGTGCAAATCTCTCCTCCACCAATACCCGCTCAGGACCCCGAATGACCCGAAACCGGTACCAAGAGTCAGGAAGACCCAAATCAACCCGGAACGTCGACACCGGCCCTCAACTCCGCCGAAGATCCCACCCGGAGCCCCAAACACCCGTATTTCTTAGTACATCCCGAGGAAGATCCATGGAACGATGAGTTCTGGACTATCTCCCCTTTCAGGCGAGTCCAGGAAGAAAACAGTAGGATCTCGTCTCCTGGCTATCTACCTGTTCAAAAGGACCTATGCTGGCAATGCGGCAGGCCCGGACACCACCGCCAAAAATGTAATACGAAGTTCCCCGTATTGTTCTGCTCCCGCTACGGGCTGGAAGGAACCTTGTCCCGAGACTGCCCGTGCGAACCCCAACGAGTTCCCCCTACTAAGCGTGGACGCCCCATTACGGTAGGAAGAAAAGGACCTTGCTCCCGCTGTGAATGCCCGTATCCCGACAAGCATGTGGCATGCCCCGATTGCGGATGCCAACATCCCTTCGATGGACGACGGCATAAGAAATAAAGGAAATCACCCGGAAGAAGGAGCCACCTGATGATTACTATTTTTTTTTTGTGTTTTGTTTCTTTTCTTACGACTTTGTTTTGTAACAGGCGTACTTACCCTCAATACAGGGTTAGGCCATCTGAGAGGGTAGGCACCTGACCGGAATACCTATAGTTCTTATTTTTTATATTATTTAGAGATAATAGATTTGTTTATTTATTACGGTAAGCTATAACGCATATAAAAAAAATGTATATGAAAATATTTTTTTCCCGAAGTAGGGAGGGTGTGTAACGAAGTGACTAAATCTCCGTGGTAAGGCAGGTGAAAGCAATAGTTCGTGGTACCTAATAATTTTCAATTAGTTATAAATAGCATCACCCTCTATTTTTTTTTATTTCTAGTAAATCCGTGATTGGCCCCTTTGTCGATATTACCCAGTATAGGTACACTTTAATTATTCAGGCATTTCCTATCGGCATACTTGCCAAGCTTGGTACGCGCACGATCCCATCCCGGTAGGATTCTCGAAATCCAAGTCCGATTGAATTAAATTATTAAAGTCACACCGCATCTATGAGTTTCCGATAACGCCGATAGGAAGCGCGCCCAGCGCACTACCGAATTCTCGACATCCAATCCTAACTAGAGTCCACTGAAATAATTCATAGAGGAGTTCACTCCGAACCGCACCGCCTGAAAAGTGTAGTAAGGAAGAAGTATCCAGTACGTTTTACATAGCGATACCGAGGATTATTGGTGAGCATAATTTTAACAATTGCTAGGGCACGTTCTTTAACTATTTATTGGAGTCGTTGCTTTGGCACGCTTCAGTAATAGTTCTGTAGCTTAGACAGTTGGTTGGACCGTCTGAAAGCTGTCTAGTTGGGTCGTTACTGTGGCACGCTCGATAGACAACTTTTATAGTTAGTTGCCCGTTTGAGTACTTGTGCCTGATAACCGTAGAGGTTTGGCTGAACTTTGAGTTTCCGTTTGCATCCCGCTTTTGCCGCTTTTACCGCCTCCGTTGCTTACCTAATAGTGCATAAACCCTTGTTGTGTTTACTAGGCTTAGATAGTAAGGTATAGGTGATTCACTAGATTTTCGATAATAAATGTGTTTGACGTAATTAGCGTTTTATTTATCAATTGACTAATTGTTCATATAATAATTGCTTTTGAGTATTATTCCATCTAGCAGCCGGTACTCAGGATTCGACCCCAGGGAGGCAAGTAAAATCTGCTTTTCTGTCTACCAGAGATTTGGTCCATACCGTAAGTGACCCCTGGAGTATTTTGTCTTCACTGGAGCTGCCCGGAGCAAGTGGACCTACACTCGTTAAACAGAGGTGGCGCCCGAGGCAATCCGTAACCTTGGACTCGGCGCCAAAGTGACCCGTAAAGCTCAAAGAGCTTTACAAAACCTTGAACACATCAGATGTGTTATTGCCATGAGCCCGAAAATACATTCATAAATAATAACAACAAATGTAGTTATTCTCAGCCACTCATAACTAAACACTTGAGGGTGGTACTGATACAATAGGATACTTACTAGAAGTTATCAACTAAAACAAACTTATGTCCTTCCAGTAGTATCAACTATAACCCAAACAGAGATGTTACTGCCATGGACCTGAAAATACCTTACAAAATAATAACAACGAAGGTACAGCCACTAGATGGGGACTGTAACAAGTCCAAATATCTTTAGGCATACGGCAGGGATGACCATCTCTCACCCCAAATGACTAAACGACAATCCTTATGGTATTGATTCATCATCAGGTGGGTGAGCTTTAAGATCCTTCACATACCAAACTCCGCAATATTTACCAGAATCATCTTTAAGTTCATAAGTCCAAGAAGATACTTGTTTCGGAACAATGAAGGGACCGAAGAATTTGGATGCCAGCTTAGCACTGAAGTATTTTACAGCTTCATATAAAACATGATTCCGTCTTCAAACTAGCTGATTAACATGATATTTAACATCTCGATGTCTGAGATTATAGGTCTTGCTATTCTGTTCATAGGCTTCAGCTAACTTGACTTTGACATCAGCATATAATTTGGCAAAGACATTCTCATGTTCCTGAATAAGTGCAGATCGATCAAAAGTAATCTCTTCTGGAGGTGCGTTATCTCCTTTGAACGGCTTTGCGAAGAGGAAGCATGAGTGGAAATTTACTAAAACAATCAGACACGACAAAGATATACTGAATATTACAAAAATAAACTACAAGAGGTGATTGGTAACTGTAAACAAACTTGGAAAATAATCAAAGATATCACGAACATGAATACAAATAAAAATAACATGGAAAATACACCAATCACAATAGAAAATGGTGAAAACGTTAGATGCAATAGAGAAAAGGCTAACATGTTTAATACGTTTTTTCATACTATAGGCACAAATATGGCAAAAAAATCGAAAAACTTACCCGAAAACTTCTTAAATGAAGCCCAAGTGCCATCCTCCCTGTATCTTAAACCCGTAACTGAAAATGAAATAGTATGCCTAATTTCAAACCTTAAAAACTACTGTGCATCATGTCCTGACGGAATATCAAGCAAACTGATAAAACAAATGCATAAGTATCTATTGAAACCACTTGCATATTTGATAAATTTGTGCTACAAAAAAGGTAATATACCTTTCCAGTAGAAAGTTAGCAGAGTAATACCTGTATTTAAATCTGGAAACCAAAAAGATATGAGCAATTACCGACCAATTTCTGTTATCAATAATTTTGCTAGACTATTTGAACAATCTGTCAAAAATCGAATAATTGACTTCTTTAATAAGCATCAAATGATAACAGAATAACAATTCGGGTTAATAAACAAATCAAATACTGAAAATGCCGTGCTAGATTTCGTGATACAAACAGCGGGGGCCTTGGACAGGTCCTCCAAATGTCTAGCAGTATTCATGGACTTGGCAAATGCCTTCGATACCGTATCACATGAAACCCTGCTCAAAAAATTATGTAATTATAGTATTAGAGGACATGTATTAGATCTAATGCAGAATTATTTAAAAGAACGAACGCAAATTGTTAAAATTGGTAACGAGCATAGTACAACATTACAAATCAATATAGGCATACCTCAAGAAACAGTACTTGGCCCGATCCTTTTCCTTGTTTACATAAACGCAATAACGAAGATCAATAAATTTGAGGGTCATATAAAAACTCTATGCTGGCTGAATAACAATCTATTGAGTCTAAATATAAAAAAAAAAAATTTATGACTTTTTCAATCCATTCAGATGACCAGCCGCATGTTGATAAACTTAAATTGCATAAAATGACATGCACAAAAAGACTCAACTGTGAATGCCCGGTCATAGAAAAACCAGAATCCATTAAATATCTGGGTCTTTTTATCGACCAACACGTGAGATGGGATAAGCAAGTATCATATGTGATGCAAAGGATGAGACTACTAATTTGGAAATTTTATACCCTAACAGACATTCTTTCAAAAAAAAAAACTTATTTTCAATATATCAGTCTTTAGCTGAATCCATAATAAGATATTGCATAATAGCATGGGGTGGGACCTTCAATAACCACATTAATAGTCTACAAATAGCACAGAACTGAATATTGAAAATAATTTTAAAGAAAAAAAGACGCTATTCAACAGTTCATCTATATCAAGAGACTAAATTACTCAACGTAAGATCACTATATAGTTATCAGTGTCTAATATGGATGTTCTCGAATTATAACAACTATGTAACTCATACAACAGCAAGAACTAGAGCAGTTAAGAATTTGAATATAAAAAAACCCCTCTGCAAGAAAAGCCACACACATAGATTCCTGTTCTATTATGATACCAATAGAACTAAAAACAATTACAAAAATTAATAAATTTAAAAATGCCCTCAAGCGATATATTATCGAAAATTCAAAAAAATTTGACATATATTGAAAAAAATTAATAACTGCTTCTATACCATCTATATCTTCTCTTATACGGTCATATAGGTACACAAGTTTTACAAATATACCCGTTTTTGTTTCCTCCATGAGTTTTATATTTCTAAATAGGTAAATTGGATTATTATAGTCTAGTATAATAATGTTATTTCCATAAAATGCATATTCAAACCATTGTCTGAATGAGTAATATAACACAATACAGGCATCTCAATGCCTAGGTGAAAATTACTCATTCAAAATAATACCTGAATTATAAAAAACTGAATTATAAAATATTGAGAAATATTGACAAAATAAACTTTGAAACTTTGTAAACTTTGAAACTGTGAAAACTTTTAAGTTGAAAGTTCAATCGTTTTTTGTGTGATATTTCTTCTTGGGATTACTATTATTTATAAATTTTTCGTGTTTACTACTTGTATAATGCCTGAAAAACTTTTCAAGAATTGGAGAATTTCAATGCCTCAGAACAAAAATATTTTCAACGTGATTTTTCAAATACTTAGGCCTCTTGACTCATAGTCAAATAGTTTGTTCAAATTGTAACGTAACCGGGGTTACTTTGATAGCTCGACTGCTCAGCAGAGAACGGCGTAGGTTCTTTGGACTATTTTGCCAGTTTCGGATTTTTTATTTTTTTTTAATTTTATATATATATATATATAGGAAATAGTATATATATATATATATATATATATATATATATATATATATATATATATATATATATATATATATATATACTATTACTATATATATATATATATATATATATATATATACTATTTCCTATATATATATATATATAAAATTAAAAAAAAATAAAAAATCCGAAACTGGCAAAATAGTCCAAAGAACCTACGCCGTTCTCTGCTGAGCAGTCGAGCTATCAAAGTAACCCCGGTTACGTTACAATTTGAACAAACTATTTGACTATGAGTCAAGAGGCCTAAGTATTTGAAAAATCACGTTGAAAATATTTTTGTTCTGAGGCATTGAAATTCTCCAATTCTTGAAAAGTTTTTCAGGCATTATACAAGTAGTAAACACGAAAAATTTATAAATAATAGTAATCCCAAGAAGAAATATCACACAAAAAACGATTGAACTTTCAACTTAAAAGTTTTCACAGTTTCAAAGTTTACAAAGTTTCAAAGTTTATTTTGTCAATATTTCTCAATATTTTATAATTCAGTTTTTTATAATTCAGGTATTATTTTGAATGAGTAATTTTCACCTAGGCATTGAGATGCCTGTATTGTGTTATATTACTCATTCAGACAATGGTTTGAATATGCATTTTATGGAAATAACATTATTATACTAGACTATAATAATCCAATTTACCTATTTAGAAATATAAAACTCATGGAGGAAACAAAAACGGGTATATTTGTAAAACTTGTGTACCTATATGACCGTATAAGAGAAGATATAGATGGTATAGAAGCAGTTATTAATTTTTTTCAATATATGTCAAATTTTTTTGAATTTTCGATAATATATCGCTTGAGGGCATTTTTAAATTTATTAATTTTTGTAATTGTTTTTAGTTCTATTGGTATCATAATAGAACAGGAATCTATGTGTGTGGCTTTTCTTGCAGAGGGGTTTTTTTATATTCAAATTCTTAACTGCTCTAGTTCTTGCTGTTGTATGAGTTACATAGTTGTTATAATTCGAGAACATCCATATTAGACACTGATAACTATATAGTGATCTTACGTTGAGTAATTTAGTCTCTTGATATAGATGAACTGTTGAATAGCGTCTTTTTTTCTTTAAAATTATTTTCAATATTCAGTTCTGTGCTATTTGTAGACTATTAATGTGGTTATTGAAGGTCCCACCCCATGCTATTATGCAATATCTTATTATGGATTCAGCTAAAGACTGATATATTGAAAATAAGTTTTTTTTTTTGAAAGAATGTCTGTTAGGGTATAAAATTTCCAAATTAGTAGTCTCATCCTTTGCATCACATATGATACTTGCTTATCCCATCTCACGTGTTGGTCGATAAAAAGACCCAGATATTTAATGGATTCTGGTTTTTCTATGACCGGGCATTCACAGTTGAGTCTTTTTGTGCATGTCATTTTATGCAATTTAAGTTTATCAACATGCGGCTGGTCATCTGAATGGATTGAAAAAGTCATAAATTTTTTTTTTTTATATTTAGACTCAATAGATTGTTATTCAGCCAGCATAGAGTTTTTATATGACCCTCAAATTTATTGATCTTCGTTATTGCGTTTATGTAAACAAGGAAAAGGATCGGGCCAAGTACTGTTTCTTGAGGTATGCCTATATTGATTTGTAATGTTGTACTATGCTCGTTACCAATTTTAACAATTTGCGTTCGTTCTTTTAAATAATTCTGCATTAGATCTAATACATGTCCTCTAATACTATAATTACATAATTTTTTGAGCAGGGTTTCATGTGATACGGTATCGAAGGCATTTGCCAAGTCCATGAATACTGCTAGACATTTGGAGGACCTGTCCAAGGCCCCCGCTGTTTGTATCACGAAATCTAGCACGGCATTTTCAGTATTTGATTTGTTTATTAACCCGAATTGTTATTCTGTTATCATTTGATGCTTATTAAAGAAGTCAATTATTCGATTTTTGACAGATTGTTCAAATAGTCTAGCAAAATTATTGATAACAGAAATTGGTCGGTAATTGCTCATATCTTTTTGGTTTCCAGATTTAAATACAGGTATTACTCTGCTAACTTTCTACTGGAAAGGTATATTACCTTTTTTGTAGCACAAATTTATCAAATATGCAAGTGGTTTCAATAGATACTTATGCATTTGTTTTATCAGTTTGCTTGATATTCCGTCAGGACATGATGCACAGTAGTTTTTAAGGTTTGAAATTAGGCATACTATTTCATTTTCAGTTACGGGTTTAAGATACAGGGAGGATGGCACTTGGGCTTCATTTAAGAAGTTTTCGGGTAAGTTTTTCGATTTTTTTGCCATATTTGTGCCTATAGTATGAAAAAACGTATTAAACATGTTAGCCTTTTCTCTATTGCATCTAACGTTTTCACCATTTTCTATTGTGATTGGTGTATTTTCCATGTTATTTTTATTTGTATTCATGTTCGTGATATCTTTGATTATTTTCCAAGTTTGTTTACAGTTACCAATCACCTCTTGTAGTTTATTTTTGTAATATTCAGTATATCTTTGTCGTGTCTGATTGTTTTAGTAAATTTCCACTCATGCTTCCTCTTCGCAAAGCCGTTCAAAGGAGATAACGCACCTCCAGAAGAGATTACTTTTGATCGATCTGCACTTATTCAGGAACATGAGAATGTCTTTGCCAAATTATATGCTGATGTCAAAGTCAAGTTAGCTGAAGCCTATGAACAGAATAGCAAGACCTATAATCTCAGACATCGAGATGTTAAATATCATGTTAATCAGCTAGTTTGAAGACGGAATCATGTTTTATATGAAGCTGTAAAATACTTCAGTGCTAAGCTGGCATCCAAATTCTTCGGTCCCTTCATTGTTCCGAAACAAGTATCTTCTTGGACTTATGAACTTAAAGATGATTCTGGTAAATATTGCGGAGTTTGGTATGTGAAGGATCTTAAAGCTCACCCACCTGATGATGAATCAATACCATAAGGATTGTCGTATAGTCATTTGGGGTGAGAGATGGTCATCCCTGCCGTATGCCTAAAGATATTTGGACTTGTTACAGTCCCCATCTAGTGGCTGTACCTTCGTTGTTATTATTTTGTAAGGTATTTTCAGGTCCATGGCAGTAACATCTCTGTTTGGGTTATAGTTGATACTACTGGAAGGACATAAGTTTGTTTTAGTTGATAACTTCTAGTAAGTATCCTATTGTATCAGTACCACCCTCAAGTGTTTAGTTATGAGTGGCTGAGAATAACTACATTTGTTGTTATTATTTATGAATGTATTTTCGGGCTCATGGCAATAACACATCTGATGTGTTCAAGGTTTTGTAAAGCTCTTTGAGCTTTACGGGTCACTTTGGCGCCGAGTCCAAGGTTACGGATTGCCTCGGGCGCCACCTCTGTTTAACGAGTGTAGGTCCACTTGCTCCGGGCAGCTCCAGTGAAGACAAAATACTCCAGGGGTCACTTACGGTATGGACCAAATCTCTGGTAGACAGAAAAGCAGATTTTACTTGCCTCCCTGGGGTCGAATCCTGAGTACCGGCTGCTAGATGGAATAATACTCAAAAGCAATTATTATATGAACAATTAGTCAATTGATAAATAAAACGCTAATTACGTCAAACACATTTATTATCGAAAATCTAGTGAATCACCTATACCTTACTATCTAAGCCTAGTAAACACAACAAGGGTTTATGCACTATTAGGTAAGCAACGGAGGCGGTAAAAGCGGCAAAAGCGGGATGCAAACGGAAACTCAAAGTTCAGCCAAACCTCTACGGTTATCAGGCACAAGTACTCAAACGGGCAACTAACTATAAAAGTTGTCTATCGAGCGTGCCACAGTAACGACCCAACTAGACAGCTTTCAGACGGTCCAACCAACTGTCTAAGCTACAGAACTATTACTGAAGCGTGCCAAAGCAACGACTCCAATAAATAGTTAAAGAACGTGCCCTAGCAATTGTTCAAATTATGCTCACCAATAATCCTCGGTAACGCTATGTAAAACGTCCTGGATACTTCTTCCTTACTACACTTTTCAGTAGGTGCGGTTCGGAGTGAACTCCTCTATGAATTATTTCAGTGGACTCTAGTTAGGATTGGATGTCGAGAATTCGGTAGTGCGCTGGGCGCGCTTCCTATCGGCGTTATCGGAAACTCATAGATGCGGTGTGACTTTAATAATTTAATTCAATCGGACTTGGATTTCGAGAATCCTACCGGGATGGGATCGTGCGCGTACCAAGCTTGGCAAGTATGCCGATAGGAAATGCCTGAATAATTAAAGTGTACCTATACTGGGTAATATCGACAAAGGGGCCAATCACGGATTTACTAGAAATAAAAAAAAATAGAGGGTGATGCTATTTATAACTAATTGAAAATTATTAGGTACCACGAACTATTGCTTTCACCTGCCTTACCACGGAGATTTAGTCACTTCGTTACACACCCTCCCTACTTCGGGAAAAAAATATTTTCATATACATTTTTTTTATATGCGTTATAGCTTACCGTAATAAATAAACAAATCTATTATCTCTAAATAATATAAAAAATAAGAACTATAGGTATTCCGGTCAGGTGCCTACCCTCTCAGATGGCCTAACCCTGTATTGAGGGTAAGTACGCCTGTTACAAAACAAAGTCGTAAGAAAAGAAACAAAACACAAAAAAAAAATAGTAATCATCAGGTGGCTCCTTCTTCCGGGTGATTTCCTTTATTTCTTATGCCGTCGTCCATCGAAGGGATGTTGGCATCCGCAATCGGGGCATGCCACATGCTTGTCGGGATACGGGCATTCACAGCGGGAGCAAGGTCCTTTTCTTCCTACCGTAATGGGGCGTCCACGCTTAGTAGGGGGAACTCGTTGGGGTTCGCACGGGCAGTCTTGGGTAACCGTTGTGTGTACACACACACACACAACGGTACACATCTTAAAAAAACTAATCTATAACTCCAACTTTTATGACGGACCAACTGATGACGTTACAATACAATATAAGTATAAATCAATCCCATTCATCGACAAAGTATCCAACCGCATAATAAAAATTTTCAAAGACTTTCCACAAATCAAAATAGCCAAGCGTAATAATACAAAACTTTCCAACTTGTTCTCCAAAATCAAAGACAAAACGCCAACTCCACTCCTTAGCAATGTAATTTATGAACTACCATGCCAAGGTTGTGAAGGTAGTTATGTCGGACAGACCTCACAGTGGTTAAAACAACGGCTAGCTTTGCACAAGAGTGATGCCCAATTGGGAAAAAACTCCTGTGCAGCAGTCGACCACACCCAGAAAACAGGCCACCGGTTTGATTATTCAAATCCAAAAATTCTAGACAAAGTCAGCAATCAAAAAAACAGGTTATTCCTTGAGATGGTCCATATCAACAAAAATCCTAACACAGTTAACTACAAAACCGATACAGGACAACTTAGTAGTATATATTGTAATATTTTAAATTCCATTCAACGTTGTGTGTAGTTTGACAGTTGGTGCCAATGGAATACCTACACTAATTAACACCATTGTATTTAAACGAATCCTTATTCAAACCATAGTAACACTCCAGTCAGGTAAATTAAGCGATTAGTCTGCAGCGGAGAATAACAATTGTCCTCCCAAATGTTCCATAGGTTAGAACTAACTCTGTGAATTTTGTAAGTTATCATGTTATTTTGATGTAGTCCTTCAACAACTCATATTCCTTTTTAATTGTAGCTCTTCCTGAAGAAGTCAATAAAGGTTGACGAAATATTGAAGATTTAAATCGAATGAGTTTCATTGTTCAACAGACCGCTACCCGAGAATTCCTACTTAATTAATAGAGTTCGGTCGAGAATACTTTGTTATTATATATATATATATATATATGTATATATATATATATATATATATATATATATATACTATTTCATATATATATATATATATATATATATATATATATACTATTTCATATATATATATATATATATATATATATATATATATATATATATATGTATATATAAAACAAGTAGGACATTTTATTGGACTAAGCCCTCTGGTAAAAATATATATTTAGGAAATAGTATATATATATATCATAACCTAACATCTATCAACGTTTTTTTATGAATAGGGGTTCACGAGGGAACAAAACGAAATCAGAACGGAACTAGTAGAACCTGGAGGCATAGTTCATACCAGACGATTCCCTGAACCTGTTACGTGAAGTGTGATCTTGTTCATGCTCAGGTTAGCAGAACAACGACCATGACGTTCCTGTTATCACTAGCCTGTGAATCTCCACACTGTATGAATGAACTAAGGTAACCTGTGTCGCTGAAGCAAATTCAGTAATAATATTGTTTGAATATCAACGTGTTACTTTGACACTATATTTTGTTAAATTCATTAATATATATTTGTTTTGAAATATGGTTTTATTGTTGTTGGTCTGGTTACAGGAGGAAGTCAATTTATCTTATTTCAATTATCTATCATTAGGTATTTTGTGCTTTTTATTCCTGTTAAATTAAAAACACTTGCCTGCCACATAAAAAATCCGAAACTGGCAAAATAGTCCAAAGAACCTACGCCGTTCTCTGCTGAGCAGTCGAGCTATCAAAGTAACCCCGGTTACGTTACAATTTGAACAAACTATTTGACTGAGTAAAGAGGCCTAAGTATTTAAAAAATCACGTTGAAAATATTTTTGTTCTGAGGCATTGAAATTCTCCAATTCTTGAAAAGTTTTTCAGGCATTATACAAGTAGTAAACACGAAAAATTTATAAATAATAGTAATCCCAAGAAGAAATATCACACAAAAAACGATTGAACTTTCAACTTAAAAGTTTTCACAGTTTCAAAGTTTTCAAAGTTTCAAAGTTTATTTTGTCAATATTTCTCAATATTTTATAATTCAGTTTTTTATAATTCAGGTATTATTTTGAATGAGTAATTTTCACCTAGGCATTGAGATGCCTGTATTGTGTTATATTACTCATTCAGACAATGGTTTGAATATGCATTTTATGGAAATAACATTATTATACTAGACTATAATAATCCAATTTACCTATTTAGAAATATAAAACTCATAGAGGAAACAAAAACGGGTATATTTGTAAATCTTGTGTACCTATATGACCGTATAAGAGAAGATATAGATGGTATAGAAGCAGTTATTAATTTTTTTTTCAATATATGTCAATTTTTTTTGAATTTTCGATAATATATCGCTTGAGGGCATTTTTTAATTTATTAATTTTTGTAATTGTTTTTAGTTCTATTGGGAGTAGGTTGTATAATTTTGGATCATAATAGAACAGGAATCTTTGTGTATGGCTTTTCTTGCAGAGGGGTTTTTTTATATTCAAATTCTCAACTGCTCTAGTTCTTGCTGTTGAATGAGTTACATAGTTGTTATAATTCGAGAACATCCATATTAGTTACTGATAACTATATAGTGATCTTACGTTGAGTAATTTAGTCTCTTGATATAGATGAACTGTTGAATAGCGTCTTTTTTTCTTTAAAATTATTTTCAATATTCAGTTCTGTGCTATTTGTAGACTATTAATGTGGTCATTGAAGGTCCCACCCCATGCTATTATGCAATATCTTATTATGGATTCAGCTAAAGACTGAAATATTAAAAATAGGTTTTTTTTTTGAAAGAATGTCTGTTGGGGTATAAAATTTCCGAATTAGTAGTCTCATCCTTTGCATCACATATGATACTTGCTTATCCCATCTCACGTGTTGGTCGATAAAAAGACCCAGATATTTAATGGATTCTGGTTTTTCTATGACCGGGCATTCACAGTTGAGTCTTTTTGTGCATGTCATTTAATGCAGTTTAAGTTTATCAACATGCGGCTGGTCATCTGAATGGATTGAAAAGGTCATAATTTTTTTTTTTTATATTTAGACTCGATAGATTGTTATTCAGCCAGCATAGAGTTTTTCTCAAATTAGCTTCAGAAGTTTTGTATACTTCATCCCAACTTTCACCAGTGAAAGTCATGGCCGTATCATCGGCATAACACACTATATGACCCTCAAATTTATTGATCTTCGTTATTGCGTTTATGTAAACAAGGAAAAAGATCGGGCCAAGTACTGTTCCTTGAGGTATGCCTACATTGATTTGTAATGTTGTACTATGCTCGTTACCAATTTTAACAATTTGCGTTCGTTCTTTTAAATAATTCTGCATTAGTTCTAATACATGTCCTCTAATACCATAATTACATAATTTTTTGAGCAGGGTTTCATGTGATACGGTATCGAAGGCCTTTGCCAAGTCCATGAATACTGCTAGACATTTGGAGGACCTGTCCAAGGCCCCCGCTGTTTGTTTCACGAAATCTAGCACGGCATTTTCAGTATTTGATTTGTTTATGAACCCGAATTGTTATTCTGTTATCATTTGATGCTTATTAAAGAAGTCAATTATTCGATTTTTGACAGATTGTTCCAATAGTCTAGCAAAATTATTGATAACAGAAATTGGTCGGTAATTGCTCATATCTTTTTGGTTTCCAGATTTTAATACAGGTGTTTCTCTGCTAACTTTCTACTGGAAAGGTATATTACCTTTTTTGTAGCACAAATTTATCAAATATGCAAGTGGTTTCAATAGATACTTATGCATTTGTTTTATCAATTTGCTTGATATTCCGTCAGGACATGATGCGCAGTAGTTTTTAAGGTTTGAAATTAGGCATACTATTTCATTTTCAGTTACGGGTTTAAGATACAGGGAGGATGGCACTTGGGCTTCATTTAAGAAGTTTTTCGATTTTTTTGCCATATTTGTGCCTATAGTATGAAAAAACGTATTAAACATGTTAGCCATTTCTCTATTGCATCTTACGTTTTCACCATTTTCTATTGTGAGTGGTGTATTTTCCATGTTATTTTTATTTGTATTCATGTTCGTGATATCTTTGATTATTTTCCAAGTTTGTTTATAGTTACCAATCACCTCTTGTAGTTTATTTTTGTAATATTCAGTATATCTTTGTCGTGTCTGATTGTTGTAGTAAATTTCCACTCTTGTTTCCTCTTCGCAAAGCCGTTCAAAGGAGATAACGCACCTCCAAAAGAGATTACTTTTGATCGATCTGCACTTATTCAGGAACATGAGAATGTCTTTGCCAAATTATATGCTGATGTCAAAGTCAAGTTAGCTGAAGCCTATGAACAGAATAGCAAGACCTATAATCTCAGACATCGAGATGTTAAATATCATGTTAATCAGCTAGTTTGAAGACGGAATCATGTTTTATCTGAAGCTGCAAAATACTTCAGTGCTAAGCTGGCATCCAAATTCGTCGGTCCCTTCATTGTTCCGAAACAAGTATCTTCTTGGACTTATGAACTTGAAGATGATTCTGGTAAATATTGCGGAGTTTGGTATGTGAAGGATCTTAGAGCTACCCACCTGATGATGAATCAATACTATAAGGATTGTCGTTTAGTCATTTGGGGTGAGGGATGGTCATCCCTGGCGTATGCCTAAAGATATTTGGACTTGTTACAGTCCCCATCTAGTGGCTGTACCTTCGTTGTTATTAATTTGAAAGGTATTTTCAGGTCCATGGCAGTAACATCTCTGTTTGGGTTATAGTTGATACTACTGGAAGGACATAAGTTTATTTTAGTTGATAACTTCTAGTAAGTATCCTATTGTATCAGTACCACCCTCAAGTGTTTAGTTATGAGTGGCTGAGAATAACTACATTTGTCGTTATTATTTATGAATGTATTTTCGGGCTCATGGCAATAACACATCTGATGTGTTCAAGGTTTTGTAAAGCTCTTTGAGCTTTACGGGTCACTTTGGCGCCGAGTCCAAGGTTACGGATTGCCTCGGGCGCCACCTCTGTTTAACGTGTGTGGGTCCACTTGCTCCGGGCAGTTCCAGTGAAGACAAAATACTCCAGGGGTCACTTACGGTATGGACCAAATCTCTGGTAGACAGAAAGGCAGATTTTACTTGCCTCCCTGGGGTCGAATCCTGAGTACCGGCTGCTAGATGGAATAATGCTCAAAAGCAATTAGTCAATTGATAAATAAAACGCTAATTATGTCAAACACATTTATTATCGAAAATCTAGTGAATCACCTATACCTTACTATCTAAGCCTAGTAAACACAACAAGGGTTTATGCACTATTAGGTAAGCAACGGAGGCGGTAAAAGCGGCAAAAGCGGGATGCAAACGAAAACTCAAAGTTCAGCCAAACCTCTACGGTTATCAGGCACAAGTACTCAAACGGGCAACTAACTATAAAAGTTGTCTATCGAGCGTGCCACAGCAACGACCCAACTAGACAGCTTTCAGACGGTCCAACCAACTGTCTAAGCTACAGAACTATTACTGAAGCGTGCCAAAGCAACGACCCCAATAAATAGTTAAAGAACGTGCCCTAGCAATTGTTCAAATTATGCTCACCAATAATCCTCGGTAGATAATTGAAATAAGATAAATTGACTTCCTTCTGTAACCAGACCAACAACAATAAAACCATATTTCAAAACAAATAAATATTAATGAATTTAACAAAATATAGTGTCAAAGTAACACGTTGATATTCAAACAATATTATTACTGAATTTGCTTCAGCGACACAGGTTACCTTAGTTCATTCATACAGTGTGGAGATTCACAGGCTAGTGATAACAGGTTCAGGGAATCGTCTGGTATGAACTATGCCTCCAGGTTCTACTAGTTCCGTTCTGATTTCGTTGTGTTCCCTCGTGAACCCCTATTCATGAAAAAACGTTGATAGATGTTAGGTTATGATATATATATATATTCATTTCTTAATCTAATAATTGCTTAAATAAAAAACAGATCTCAATCATTTAAGTGAAATTTATTCATACCTATTACTTCTTGATAAAAAAACCCCATAACAAATTTAATTACTGTTCAAATAAAATTAAAAACATTTCTAAAGGAATGCGATCGCTCTTTTGAATGGATAAAATTGGCTGTCTAACTCTCTAAGCACAGGCCAAATCGTGTGCTTTACTGTCATATGTCAAATAATATTTTCTTCTTTAAATTTCACTTGTCATTTGTCTGGTTTACTAACCAAATTGTAGGTTCATGGTGTGCACATGGTCCAAACTTAAAAAAAGAATTGCATATAATTTTAAAATGTTTTTAAATCTTTGACTAAAATTTTAATTGTTTTCAACTTGTTACTTCATCACTAACGTCATGTTGTACACTCGATATTGTTTATATCTCATTTATTACATCTTTAGCATTCAACCTCAACAACACAGTAAGTATAGCTTTTATTGGGCTTCACTCCATTTAGTTTACAATCCTGCTTATTAATTGTAGCTTCCCTGAAGATGACAGTAACCACTGTCGAAATATCGGAATTATAGTGTTAAAAGAGTACACGTTTTGCTTGCTGCTTTTACCCAAAAAATCTCCCCTTTTGCATCCTAACTAGTCAGCAAAGACTACCTCTCTACTATATATTTTTACTAGAGGGCTTAGTCCAATAAAATGTTCCTTCTTGTTATTCACAATTTCCCTCGAGAGCATATCCCTGTTTCATAGGTTTCCGCGGTCAGATATTTGAAAACTAAAAGTTCGGGTTGAACCGCGTCTAGAATTTGTTGAAATTCGACGTTTCGGCTCCGATTTTGGAGCCATTTTCAAGAACTGAAAAAGAAAGAAAATTAATAAATGGTTGAAACGTAATTCTACGCTGAGGTCTCAATCTGCCTACTCCTCAGGTATAATTACGTTAGGTTTTTGTGACTTGACGTCGGGGTCTCAATCTGCCTACTCCCCATGTCTCGTCACTGGTTCTCTCTAAGGTCTCAATCTGCCTACTCCTTCGAGAGAACTGAGGAATTGTGGGTTGAGGAACTGTATTTATAGTGGACGTGGCTGTAATGGCCGTGTGCAATGTATTGGCGCGAGGTGAACTATGGGCGGGAACTGAATTGGCGCTAGATGAGCTGTGTGCGGGAACTTGGTTGGCGCTAAGTGAGCTGTGTGCGGGAACTGGGTTGGTGGGAAATGAGTTTATGCATGTACTGAGAGGCTTCCAGGTATTGGGAAGTCTACGTCCGTCGTCGCGAGTGTTGAGGAAATTGGGGCGCTTCTCTATCTCAAGGGCTTCTCGGATGATCCTGGTTTGCAGAGTTTTCTCGGTGGAAATTGTTTTTGTGTTTTGGAAGTCTATTTTGTGACCTGTGTCTTCTCGATGTTTATAAAGTGCGGAAGTGGAAGATGCCTGACGCACAGCAAGTTCGTGTTCGTAGACTCTGGAAGTTACTCGTCTATTAGTCTGGCCAATAAAAGTTCTCGGGCAGTCTGAACATGGTATTTCATATATACCTTGAGAATCGTTTGGTATTGTGTCCTTGGGAGATCTGAGGAATTTGGATATTTGGTTGTTGGCCGTGAATATTGTTTTTATCTCGTGTTTTCTCAAGATATTACTGATTTTGTCTGTCACACCTTTGATGTATGGTAGGAAAGCTTTGTGTGGCTGAATACTCTCTAGTGGATCGTTCGTTTTTGGAGGACGGGTCAGTTGATGGCGGATAGACTTGTCGATTAGCGAATTGTTGTAACCATTTTGGAGTAAGGCTGATTTCAGTTTATCCAGCTCTTGTGGTCTATTCTGGTTGTCGGTAAGCTGAATTGATCTATATATCAGGGAGTTCAATACGGAGTTTGTTTGTGCTGGATGGTGATGAGAGTTTGCGTGTAGGTATCGGTTGGTGTGGGTCTGTTTCCTGTGTACTGTGTGGGTGAAAGAGTTGTTGGATTTCGTGATGAGAACGTCCAGGAAAGCTAGGGAGTTGTTCATTTCGGTCTCCATTGTGAATTTCATGTTGGGATGGATATCGTTTAGGTGATCTAAGAACGTGTTTAAGATTTCGTAACCATGAGGCCATATGACGAAAATGTCGTCAACGTATCTGAACCAGCAAGTAGGCTTGTGGTCAAATGCTTCTACAGCCCTAGTTTCGAAGTCTTCCATGAAAAGGTTTGCAAGGACTGGAGAAAGGGGGGAACCCATGGGAGCACCTTTCACTTGTTTGTAGTAAGTTCCTTGGAAGAGGAAGTACGTGTTGTTCATACAGTGACTGATGAGGTCCAGGGTGTCTTTTGGAATTCTGTGTTTAGTTTTAAGGAATTCTAGCGTGTCCGTTAGGGGAATGTTTGTGAAGAGGGAGACAACATCGAAGCTCACTCGATATCCTAGTGACTACCTCTCTCTATATATATATATATATATATATAACAAGACGGAAACTATGACATCTACAGTCATTAGTTGAATTAAATTAAATCGAATTAAATCGAAAACACTCTATTCCTCTTCATATATATATATATATATATATATTTACATATATATATATATATATATATATATATATATATATATATATATATATATATATATATATATATATATATATATATATATATATATATAATAGAAAAAATACTCAGGATACCAAATCCTATAGAGATCAAAAAATGTCAATGATTTTAAATTCCACAAATTTGGAGCTTAGTTATCCGAAATTTATAATTGACGTTTTGAGGTTAGCACTCCGATATGTAAACTTGATAAATTGTTCTTGACGGCAAACGAAAAGATACGATGCTTGACAAAATGGTGTAGCTTTCTGGTATGCAACATGCATCGACAAATAAATATTTTATTTGACACTTACAGGTTCAATTCTTTTCCACGTGATCACACCTAAGGATTTGCCCTAGGTGATCAATAACTGCTTATCATCGCAACACTGGATCCAACTAGAAGGCCATCATCGATGGTTGATCAACAGTTTATTAGATCATGAATTTGCAATTGGCACTTCCTTCTGGATTGGAGTTGATTGACAATTTAATTCCCAGTATTATTCACTTGAGCTTCATTCAATAATATTTATGATGGCATCAATCCATGTGGATTTATTACCGTGACCTGATTTACACCATCAAGCGAGTTGTTTTCACCTCGACAGCCAAACTAAGAAGAGACTCATCCCACCTCTCCAATTCTCGAACTGAATTTCCGACATCATGTCAGTGACATCTATCTGAACCCAACGTTATGAACCCAGATGGGTCTGTCTACAAATGAAATTTACCCTTAGACAAGTTCAGCTATTTGCCATCAGCTGTCAATGGACGTCATAGCTATTGAGAGAATTCTGTTGTCTATTCTTTAGACAAGTTCACATGTTCGTTATTAGGTGTCGCTTCTAGTATGATTTTGGAATTAAGTGAAAACAAATTAAAATCTAAATGTAACGATATTCTCGTTACAAAATTTTCATGAAGTGAAGTTACTTTTATAGTTTCATTTAAAACGAAGGCAGATATAAATTTGATTTTTCATCATGAAAATGAATAATAGAAAAGTCACAGGTACTGTTTTATTTTTATTGTATAAGTGTTAAAAAATGTGTAAATGTATGAAGAATAAAATAACTAAATAATATATAATGAAAAGATTAAATATAAATATGGGTTAAACGACTGAAATACACATAAAATATATGATACATAACACATAATACCAACGAAATGTTCGGTACATGAAGAAACATATTTTGTCAGACTCCAAGTAGTCTCAAAATTCTACTCAGGGGCTTTCAAAAATGCCAATACCTGCCTGACTGGTTTGTTTCAGATCAGCTACTTCTTTCTTTATGTGCTGAACCTTCCGTTGGTATTTTTTCAATCTTTGCATCGCTTCATCCAATTTGGCCTCCTTTTCTCTCATGAAATTCTCTACAACTTCACTGAACTCATTGAGGTATCTGTTTCCCATATCCTCATGGATTTCATTGAGCGTGGTGTCAGTCCAAATCTCGTTCAGCAGCTATGCTGTCCTCCTAGGGTAATTCCATTGGTAACTCAGGTAACTCGGGTAATTCCTCATCACTCACTCTAGGGCTTCCTACTTCGCTGATATCCTCATATATCGGGGCTGATGGTGTTGACTGATATGCAGGTACGGGCGTTGACTGATAAGTTGGTAGGAAGCCCTTCCGTGATGCATTCATTGGACGTACTTTTGAAAATGATCCATCCAGTATTTGGATCTCACTTCCTGTACTCGAACTGGATGGACATTTCACAATTTTGAATGCCTCATCCCTAGGGAACTTCCTTAGGTGATGAATTAAGTGTAGCTGCTTCCCAGGGACTTTCGCTGCACTCTGCCCAACACTGTTTTGATTGTTTATAGTTTTCATTTTTGTTGATTATCGTTAGCTAACGAGTCAAAAACTACTGTCACTATAATGATTAATTAACTCCAAGTTTGCCCTTAATTATTTGGTTCCACACTTCCACAAGAAATGTGGGAGGAAACATCACTCATTTTCATTGAATAAGCCAATACATTATTTTAAAAAGCATATTTTGGGAGTTTTTATGTTTTCTACCTATAAAAATACTCTATCACTCCAAACCAGACCAATAAATTAATTCATTCATTACTTCATGGGACGAGTCCATTGATATATTTCTATGAAGCATAAGGGGAAAGTACTGACATTACATTTTTAGCAAAAAATTTGTTCCCATACATTTTTGTAGCATATTGAAATTCATTGAACTTGTAATTTGAGTGAACTCTAATATTACAAATATTCTAATTGAACAAGAGATGCACATCCAGAAAATTGGAACACCAATTGTGGTAAAGGAGTTTAGTTTTTTGGGGATGAATTTCATGGGACCCTACACATATTCAGATGTTTATAGGATATTTTGTATAACAAAATATTTTCGACATGTCTTTCATGTATGAAAATGATTCTTGATGTGTTTCATATTATCACAAACAAGATGTCCCATGATTATTAAGATATATTTGAAACACCAATTGAGGTAAGGGAGTTGCCACCGTCATACAATCAAAGTAAGATAGTAAGCAAGATCAACACTTACGCTTCTGAAAAGTGTCCAAAAGCTGTTAGAGTGACAGGGTAGGCTCGCGGCTAAGCTTCAGAGAAGAGGGGAGTGGGTTGAACAAAACAAAATGTCATGTGATATTAAAAAAATGCGGGCACCAGTCATATGAATGCTGAGAATATAATATTATATAAGGTGACAAGGGTTTTACGACCACATAAAAGTCAAAGTAGCTGAAGGCTTATTAGGAAGTACCAAAGACACTATCAAGGTGAATTATAACAAAAAATATTGTATAGCATGAACTGTAGAATGGCCCAAGGCTTAAAATATCCAAGGGTAGTTACCCACAGATATCTTACTGAACATAATATACCCCTATAGGGTAGGACATTAAATAAAGCCGTTTCAGATAGGTGCACCTTACCTGTAGCGTTTACATAATTTCAGTGTAATTATTAAAAAGGTATATAATATCGAGTGAACTGGTTAACTTGCGTGCCACATCAGATTGGATTCAGCCAGGCATTTACGATGGAATCCACCAGGTGGAAGGATACCAGCAGTGAAGGTGCGAGGTACGGGTCAGCCTTCAGGGCAGTGACACCAGAATGAAAGATGAATTCTCCAGTCTATCGATAAGTATGCTAACACCAAGATAAGCTCCTCAGTCTAACGTATAAGTACGCTGACACCACGATGAGTTTCCCCCCAGACGGAGCGTCCTCTGGGATGACGAAACAAAAGATCCTGAAATTAAATCATGACTGTATGATACCAACTTGACTAGACCTCATACCTTTGTCTAGGACGGCCTGGTGCTAACTGCGGGAAAGATCCTGTTAGAAGGCTCCTCTACAGATGTTATTTCATATCATAGTCCTAGTCAAAGGGAGCCACAATAGGCCATTGGCCGCAGTGGAGGGCCTGATATGGGCCCACTCACGTTCAAACCTAACCTAACCTTGTCAAAGGGTCAACGACGTCAGGCTTGATTTACACGTTTTTCCAAAATTATGCCTAAAAAGAAATAACCGAATTGCCAAAGGCTCAAAGGATAAAGGTAGGGGGTTCTGCTTACCCGAAGAACATGTGGCTAGATGCGAAAGTGAGGTTATAGTCCCCTATCGGGTATGTTTTCCAAAAATTAACCAGCTTCCCATCAGATCACCAATGTGACAAAGTAATTCATAATAATTAAAATTCAGGAAGATGAACATTTTTTACAAAAACTGATTTGGACGGATAAAGCAATATATATGTTATATGCCAATTCAATGACGACGTTCCCAAGACTATGGGTCACCTTCAAGGAACTGCTGATTCGCTATCATCCCAGGGCCAGCGCTTCCATTCCAGAAGACGCAATTAATTGTTGATATCGCTATGATCAGCAGCGTCATTTTTCTAACATCATAAATAGCCCTGCGTGGCAACAATATTTACTAGTATCATTTGAATTGTTACTCAGTCACTTTACTTTTTCATGTATCAATCTGAATAAAGTTTGTTCACTGAGAAACACTTATTCTCACTTAAAAATAAATTTTTTTTTTTAACTCATTATTAAAAAGTGAGATATAACAATTGGCGCAGTCGTACGGATTCTTGAACTCCTGCGGAACAAGGAAAACCTAACCGAAGGAGGTGGATTCCAATCCTTCAAAAGAAGAAAGAACCTACACGAAGTCCAGTTACGCACTTCAAGCAACTACACTACCAAGCAACGAAGAACATCACAACATCAAAGAACCACGGAAGGACGGTCTTTTCAACGGAAGAAGAAAACGCGAACGCTAACTTCCTCCGGAGCAACGCTTGTGAAACCGGATTTCATCAGCAACTACAAGAATCATCTCGTTTATTTTCAATTTTCTATTGATTTTTATTTTGAAAAACCAGTTCTATTATCAAACTAACTATGGCTCAAGCTCAAGCAGAAAATATTCCCCCACCTGAAGTTGAACCTTACAAGTTGAGTGAAATATTTTCTATAATTCCGGAATATGATCAAATATTCCTCAATACTTTTACCCAAGCGTGTAATACTGATTACCGCATGGCTATACCAGATCAAAAAATGCCAGTAATCTTGCATATCAAAAACAAACTGAGAGGAAAAGCAGCGGAATTAATTAGTTCCAGAAATCCTCAAACTTGGGATGAAATTAGAATTCTTTCAAATCAATATTTTGATGATACACGTGATTTAACCTCATTGATACAAGATCTACAGATAATTCACCAGTTACCTGGCGAATCACCTCTGACATTTATAAACAGGTTACAAACACACAATGCAAAAATGCACTCTACAGTGCAGAAACAAAATCTAACCCCCGACCAGAAAAATTCCCAATATGCATTAATTGAAACAATGACATTAAACACCCTTCTGGCAGGTTTAGATCCCCAAACTGGATTAATTGTTAGGGCAGGTAATCCCGTAGACATGCTAACTGCAACGCAAAGAGTACGTAGGGAAATGCAATTGTATTATTTCCAGCAACACAAAACTTCATTGCACAGAAGCCCAAACACACATAAAAACACACAGAGAAAAGTGAATACAAACCCAAATCAACAGAAATTTTGCCCATTCTGTAAACGTCATGGCCATAATTTGAATAAATGTCGAACAAGTCAAATTCAGACATTCCCGCATACACAACAAAGTTTCCAAAATTTCCAAAGACCCAACTTTCCCCAAAACAACACAAACTTTCAGCCAATCTCAACCCCAATTCAGACCACAAATAATTAGACCGAATCCATATTTCAACCAGCAAAGGCCCTCAGCCAACCAAAAAAGGCCCTAAGCCATTCATCAAAACCCGAATTTTAACAGATTCAACGCTCAAAGGACTCATCATCTGAATTCACAAAATCCGAACTCTGATGATTATACTGCTAATCATCAAGAACTACAATACCCCAATAATGATGATCATACAGGTGATTATCAAGACTACCAAGACCTCAATGCTGATGGTTATACTGCTAACTATCAAGAATACCAAGATTTTACGAATTGTTACGATCAAACCGCTGATCCGTATAATTCTGAATATACGGAAACTCAACCAAATTCCTATGAAAACTTTCAGGATTTTCCTCTAGGTCCCACATCCTTCGATCCACCGATCAATCAATTGATCAACCCCATTTTAGAGCTCCAAGCACAGGTACAAACTCTGAATATATCGGACAATCTCAGCCCTTACTAGAACTTCCCAGAAAAGATGTTCCTGTAACACAATCACTCACAATAAATTAAAAAAATTTATATTATATCGTGGACGCAACCAATACCTGCAGAATTCTCATAGATACAGGTGCTGGTCTATCCATTTTCAAACCAAAATTATTTCAATAAAAAACATAATTGTTACGCCCATGGATAACATCCAAAACATTATTTCGATTGAACCTCGTACAGAACAGATTTTTTCACTTAAATGCAACCTTCGTAATACTGAAGCTATACTGTTAGCCCAGGTGACGGAAACCGTGAGACTACCTAATGCATTAGTAAAAATAAATCACAAAGGCGAATTTCTCACCTCAGTGATTAATGCTAACGCAATACCAAAAACTGTAAATTTTTCCGAAATTAAACTTGAACCAATTCAAAATTACTCCATCAACAATTTTAACGAAACCGAAAATTCGAACATACAGACAGACAGAAATTTTGAAATTCAAAACCAACTGCGGTTAGACCATCTGAATGAAGAAGAGGCTGAACTCATTAAGGATGTTTGCATTGAATATTCGGATATATTTTATGTAGAGGGTGATCGACTTACGTTCACCAACGAAATAAAACACTCTATTGACACAGAAGACGCGAAACCAGTTTTCACGAAGTCATACCGCTATCCCCAAATTCACAAGGATGAGGTGAAGAAACAGATGAACAAAATGCTAGAAGACGGCATTATACGCCCTTCTATTTCCCCGTGGTCGTCTCCTGTGTGGGTCGTCCCTAAAAAAATCGACGCTTCTGGTAAACAGATATGGCGAGTCGTCGTCGACTACAGAAAGATGAATGAACTTACTGTGGATGATAAATACCCGCTACCAATGATCTCTGACTTTTTGGATCAACTTGGCAAGTGTCAATATTTCACCACCCTAGATCTAGCTTCTGGCTTCCACCAGATAGAGATCGATACCAAAGACATTTCAAAAACTGCCTTTACAGTTGAGAATGGTCATTACGAATTCATTAGAATGCCATTTGGACTGTAGAATGTACCCGCGACATTACAGAGAGTGATGGATAACATACTACTCGGAATCCAAAATAAGCGATGTCCCGTTTACATGGACGACATCATCATTTACTCTTCCACGATACACGAACACATATCCCGACTGAAAGAAATTTTCAAGAGACTCAAGCATGCAAATTTAAAAATACAGCCAGACAAGTGTGAATCTTCAGGAAGGAAGTAGCATATCTTGGTCATCTCATTACCTAAGATGGTGTGAAACCAAATCCAAGCAAAGTCGACTGTATAATAAATTTTCCGGAACCCAAAAACCAGAAGGAAATTAAATCCTTTCTTGGGTTAGCAGACGTTTTATTCCAAATTTCGCCAAGATCTCGAAACCACTTACTAAACTACTTCAAAAAGATACCCCGTTCATTTTTGGCAATGAATGTCAAACTTCTTTCGAAGAACTGAAACAAACACTCATTTCGACTCCTATACTCATATATCCTAATTTCGAAGAGACATTTCTACTGACGACATATACAAGTGCATTTGCCATTGGTGCTGTGCTCTCCCAAGGCCCAATTGGTAAAGATTTGCTGATCGCATATGCCTCAAGGACACTCTGTTCTGCATAATCCAAATACTCCACGATAGAACGAGAACTTTTGGCCATAGTATGGGCTGTCAAAAATTACAGACCTTATTTATTTGGTAGAAACTTCAAATTGATAACTAACCACCGCCCACTTACGTGTTTTTTTTTATCAAGGACCCTGGAAGCAGACTTGCCAGGTGGCGCCTTAAATTAGAGGAGTATGATTACGAAATCATCTACAAACCAGGGAAGATCAATAAAACGCTGATGTGCTATCTAGAATCAAAATTGATCCACCCAAAGGATGTTTCATCATAAATTCAAAAATCGTTACCCCCGGTACATTGATTTTACCCTCGAACGAAGACCCTGATATACAGATAATTTCAGACAGTAACGAAGAAAAAAATGAACCAAACCTCGAAGTTAAAGAGAAACCACCTGATTCAGAACAATTTAATGGATCCTTCATTATAGAACAAATTCTCAAAAACTCCGCGATTCTTTTAAATCCGAAAACCAACCAAAGATCGAAAGTAAACTTTGATCGTATGAAACCTTACACCGAAACTGAAGATTTCTTTTCAGGTTGTTGCTGCTGTTCGGATCAGTAGTGTCTCAATACCAAATAAATCCTATCAATATCACCGTTGGTGTATATTACCACGAAAATGGAAATATCATTCCAACGACAAATGGACTTTACTTTTGAACAAACATTTCCGTGTTTAAAAATGCATACGAAAACAATCAAAAAATTTTAGAAGCACTTATTAATACAGTACAATTCACCGGATATAGTATGAACGAATTTCGATCTGAAGTAAAAACTCAAATCAGTCTTCTTACTCCAATTTCAAATTCTATCGATCAAAAACTCGAAGAAATCGTAATAGATACTAAAAGATACAAAAGAGGCCTAATTGATGATATAGGTAGTATTTTCAAATCAATCACTGGCAATTTGGATGCCTCGGATGGTGAATACTATACGAACTGTATCAACAGGTTGAATAACGATGAACACCAATTGGAAAATTTATTGAAAAATCAAATATCAGTGACAACCACTGTCATTGAAAATTTCAACCGTACTATTCGAAAACTACAAGTCGATGAAAAGACTTTCAACGACGACATCAAACTCATAGAAAACACGATAAGCGAATTGAATGATAGAATCAGTCAAGTTGAAGCAAAACTGAAATATTTTAACATTTGTGAAAAATTAATGGAAAGCCTTTTCTTCCTTGAAGCAAACGTTGATGATAGGCTAGATTCAATAACATTTGCACGTTTGAATATCATTCACTCTTCAATTGTGACACCTGACCATTTGGTCACTGCATTGCAGGAAATATCTCAAAACTTAAGGAGAAACAATCTCCCACTTCAACTAAAACTTTCCAAAATTGCACAATACCTCAAAATCATAGAAATTAAAGCATTTCAAATGGATGCAAACATAGTATTCGTCCTAAAAATCCCACTAACGGAACCTCAAACCTACACCCTGTACCAACTGTAACCAATCCCCATATATGATAACAGAACTGACCTCCATCACATTCTTTCAATTTCTGAAAAATTTATCGCGAAAGATGATGATTCTTTATTGTTCATACCGGTGACGGACTTACGTACGTGTTAGCCACTTTTCTATAAAACAGAATTGTGCTCCGACATGTTCGCGTATCTAATAGACTCTAACTCGATTTGTGAAGCCCAAATTTTCAAAAGCTTCAAGGACATTCCACAAAACTGTCAAAGTTCTTTGATTTTTAGCCAAGGCTATGATGTTCAAAAACTTAAGAACAATCTTTGGCTTGTGATTCTTTCCGAACCCTTACAAGTGACCGTGAATTGCCCCAATATAAACACAAGAACTGAAATCATTTACAAGAACTCAGTTGTTAAACTTCAGACTGAGTGTAGTGCCTTTATTGGAATAACGAAAGTTCAAGCTAACTTCCAAGGATCAAAAATGTCCAACATTACCTTTGGCACTCATCCAGTTGTAATTCCATACGAGTGTTGTGCGGATATTCCCGAAAAATCACAACTTCAGAAACTGAAGCCGCTTCGATTGAACGACTTGAACATTGATGACCTGGACATCGCCAAACATAAGTTAGACTCGTATTCCAAAACCCTAGATGACTTGATTCAACAACCCTTTGTCAAGTATTTTACTATTTCCCTAATTGTACCAAATGATTCACCGCCTCCACCTGATAGACCTTTCAAGGCTCTGAGAGGATTTTCAAGAATCTTCCCAAGAAGAAGGCCAAGTCTTCGTAAAGAAATGCAAGAAGAACCCTTCGACATGGAAGAAATTCAACTCTAAAAGTTGAAGCATGGCACCAACTTTTTCTTTATGGAGGGAGTTGTTATATGCCAATTTAATGACGACGTTTCCAAGGAGACGTAATTAATTGTTGATTTTGCTATGATCTGCAGCGTCATTTTTTTAACATTATAAATAGCCCTGCGGGGCAACAATATTCACTAGTATCATTTGAATTGTTACTCAGTTACTTTACTTTTTCATGTATCAATCTGAATAAAGTTTGTTCAGTGAGAAACACTTATTCTCACTTGAAAATATATCTTTTTTAAAAACTCATTAATAAAAATTGAGATATAACATATGAAAGGATGGAATGTTTATCCACCATAATTCACATTACTAAAGATTAATAGTATGCGTACAATCGGAAGTGATAGCCAGCAAGTTGTAACTTTATGTACTGTTTAAGTGTGACGAGTCTGTCAAGATGTCGCAGAGAGAAAACCTTGAAAGTGGTGAGTTTTCCTTTGTTGCCAAATCGACATCTTTGGAGCGAAAAATATTGCATATGCTGCGCCGCTAACAACAGATTTTCAGGAGAGAGTTAGAAATGAACTATGGTGTCG